>OY998242.1:72001378-72601378 GCA_963922005.1 Cornus suecica
CCACAACGGACTTTACTTATCATAAGAAAGTTATTAAACCAACTCATATCACCCCCCCCCCCTAAAGGTATATAAGCACATATCAACAAGTATAAGCATTTATCTCACGTTATACTTTAAACAAGGCATGCAAATCATATTTTCACATCCTTCCATTTCACTTTAGCATTTTAATAACATGTGAATTTTATATCTCAAAATCCACATTAAACATGTTCATCGACCACATAGGATAACATCATGATCCATATGGAAACATAATCACATATTAATAACTCATATGCAATGTGACTCACACACCCTAACTCCATGGGTCAACAGGATCATTCTCTAACCATTCACTTTTTGAGGATACATGCTCATGAATAAAGGTAGATTTATCGTACCGTTCTTCCCAAGTGCTTTTAACACTTACACTTTTAACAAGGAAGACGTCAAACATGACGCTATCGTGCACATAGGATTTGGACAAGTCATCCCCCTATCGTCTCAGTTTCTCGAAAGATTAGTTCCGTAGGAGTGAGAAGCACCCCCTGGCCAGTTGTTACGACAATCCAAAACAACTCTACTCACGCACAACACATAAACGGATGTAGACCACACCAATTGAATTATCTCTACAAAAGGTGAACCCATATGCAATATGTCTCAATGGGCCATGTAACAACATAAATATATATTTCATCATATTTATAAACAACATTCCCAAAATGTCAACATGAATATTTTTCACCATTCAACATGTTTTTAAATCTCATTTAAAGCAATAATCAACAAGAATGTCTTCTCATGCAACATTCATGCTCCAAATTATCAAGCTTTTCCTTTTATTTCACAAGAATAATATTTTCATTCATTTAACATGCTTAATTCTCAATTAAAGCATTTAAATCCCAAGGACACATTCTCATGCACAAGTAATGTTCTAATTCATCAAGTTATCCTTTTAATTCATAAGGAAAACAATTCTATTCTTTTAAACATGCTCTTAGTTCAATTCAAGCAAGTTTATCACAAATCACATCTTAACCTAACATCAATTCCCATCATAGAAAATATCATTCACAAAAGGGAAACAAGATAGTCACTCCAAGTTGAGATGCCTAGTTACACCAATCACATAGTATAACCTCAAAGGTGTTACCCAAAAGAGCTAGTCTAATCTCATTCCAAGGCTACCTTCCTAACACCCACATACACATATGCATAACTACACTTACACATATACACAACAATACCCACATACATATCCACATATATATAGGCATATAAATATATTTTACTATGGGAATTCTAAAGAATAGCAACTCAATTAACTAGCATGCATCATATTTCTAGTAATATCATCACCAATTACTCCATACACAAGGGTTAATCCACATAAACATGTTCAAACCCTAAATTCACAATTTCAAGGATACACTTAGCAATTTCATCGAAGGCTAGGAATCCTATAATCAACTTCTCATACACACACAATCATAAGATGAGCTAGTTAAGAAATTTTCCCTTACCTTTTGAAGAGCAAAGCACAACCACAAGGCAAGGCTTATGAAACCCTAGCTCTTCCCCAATACCGAAATCAAAGGAGCAATCCGGTGGAAAGCTTCACCATAGCCTCCTAACAATGAACCAAGCTCCAACACAAGAGGAGAACAATAGTCATTAAGTGGTCTAAAATGGAAAACACACAAAGAAGGAAGAACACTTACTAATCCTTGGCCCAAACCAAAGATAAGAATACCATGAACATCTTCCATGTTGATGGCCACACCAAACTCCCAACTTAGGGTGATCAAATCAACCCCTAAGTGGAAAAGAAGCAAAAGTGAGAAAAGAAGAGGAAATGGAGTGGAAAAGATTAAGTCTTGCAATGAAATAATTTTAATATGTAAAGATCCTCCACTCACACCTCTCACCATCAAAGGGTTCAAAATAAATATAGGGAAAAAGAAATGAATCCAAGGGATAGGAATAAGTCTTGCCATCAAAGACTTATTACACCACTCACAAAACTCATTAACTTGTCAAACAAGGCCTTATCATCCAAGGGTTGAGAATAAGGCAATGGAAATGAATTAACCATCCAAGGGTTGACAAGAAGTCTTGCCAAATGAAAGACCAACAATAATGCATTCTGGCATTTAAGTGTCAACCAAACAAGGCCCTATGATCCAAGGGTTTATAACAAAGATGGGAGAAAGAGATCAATGGCTAGGAATGAGACACCACTTGAAAAGGGGAAATGACCAAATTATTCCCAACTTAGGGTTAATTACAAGAGTGTCATCATGCCTCTTAATTACCCTTCTACCTCTTGTCATCATCTCTATTTACTAACATGTCATTCATACCCCAACACTTAGTCAAATCTCTACACTTTCCACTAAGTGCTCTAAATATGAAAATACTCATTTACCCTTCGGTCATTTCTTTTTCGAAATCATTCCTAACTATTCTCATTATTCACAAAACAAAAATATAGCAAGAAATTCACATAAATGCTACACCGGAACGTCTACTATCAACTAGGGTAACATGTTCAGGAATGCAACACGATTGTCGAAGCTCCAACGAGAAAACTTCGTAACGAACCCATGTAGTCACCAACAAAACACAAACCACAAAACTGGAAATGAAAGTCCACGAAGTCATCCCGCGTCTAAAACTCAAACGCAAAAAATTTACACGTACCGAGAATACACAAGACATCATGAATAAGTGACGTCACAAAACGTTAACACTTGGAAAAGAATTCTAGAAAAGATAAAGGAAAATGCGGGGCATTACATTTTCCTTCACTATCACACCAATAAAAGTTGGATTCCCCAAAAGAGACTTATAACTTAGGACAAAGGGAGTACTTGTTAATGATATGTTGCATGATATATCCATGTTTCTATATTGGTGTCCTATGGTTGATAGCATGATTGTTATTGCTCATTGAAAAGTATGTAGCTATAACATGAAGACATTGAGAAAATACTCCATGTAAGCATGATTAAGCTATATGCAAGTTTATGTTCATCTATGTGCTTATTATTATTTTCATGTTGCATTTCATGAATTTTATAGTTTTAAGACCATTTGAATAATTGCAACAATTGGTCAGGAGGTGTTCTCGCTACCTATGGAGCTAGGAACTCCCAAATCAGAGAGGTTGGGGGAGGACTAGTTCCAAACCCATGGTTTCCGGTCGGGCTTTGTGGTCCCCGAGCTCTTAATGAATGGCGACACTTGATATCCGCTTCCCTTGGTGATAGGGTTTTGCATTTTGCATCGTGTTGCATCCTATCACTTTTACTTGAATTTATTGTATCTATTTACGGATATCTCTGGTTTTTTTGGTTTATTGAGTATGTGGGGTTGTTTGTGGGTACGATGAGGTCCAGAATTGGCATACGTGCCATGTGGGACAATTGAACCGACCTAGGCTGTCACGCTCCGCCATTCGTAGACCCGAGCCGAGTTCAAAAATGGCGACACACAACGCTGATAGTAAACTAAGTCCGAAAATATAACTTCCTAGACCCTTTTGTTTTTGGGAAAACAAGACTCTAAACTCATACTAGGGGTAAAATTCTCATTTTAAACGTGAAAGTAGTCAAAAGAATCATCGGGGGTCAAAATAGAAGTGAAATGAATTAATCAGCGCCTTAAACAGGTCATTTAGGCACCTCATGTTCACCCAAGGGTAAAGAGTCATTTCAGGGGTAAAAATGTAATTTCAAAGTTTGAATATCCAAATCCAACATAGAAGAAGCCATAGGAAAAAACGGAACTCAATTTAAATCAACGAGGCGAGAGATATGAATTTTCAAAGTTTGGAAAAAAAAATTACCAAAACAAGGTAGTGTATGAACAGTAGCCGTAGATTTGCCAAGCTTCAACTATTCAAAAAAACTTCAATTTTGCGAACAACCCCATTTTTGACACCTTTGGTCCCAAAAATTCATAAATATTAAAAAAATGAGTTGTATCCCTTCGGATTTCAAAAATATTAAGTGAGGCCCGGGGGTGAGCGACAAACGTCAATTTCTATAAAACTTTTGCAAGAATGAGTTAGAAAAATGTACCAAAAACTAAGTTTTTTAGTCAAAGCTCACCTAATACGTTTATTCACATCTCACTATCATCTTTTACTTGGAAAATCCAAAATATAAGCTCGGAAACTCATAAAACATAGATATTTCCAAAGAAATACATTCTTTATCAAAATAAGCGCAAAGTAAGTTAAAAACTTAAAGCGGATACATCTTCATGCTATAGGCTAACATCTCATCCCTTCAAAAGAATAAGTATATATCCGAGTTTGTTTTAAGATACAAAATACACAAAAAAAATATCATGTTTGCGGTGAAGAGATATAATATCCAAGTCAAAGTACACAAAAAGGACTTTTTATCCTTCAATCCTCAATGTGGACGTCTTAAAGTCCATTTTTGAGGGGTCTTTACCTGAAAATGTTTATAAATGACGGGGTGAGCTACACTAGCTCGGTAGAAGAATCCTCATCATCTCAATCTCGGTCGTCCGAGTAGTACACACCCAACCCCGTGTGCATGCTACTAGTCCTAGGTAAGTCCAATTGTCCCACATGACACGTATGTCAATTCGGGACCCCAATCGTACCCACAAGAAGTCCCCAACATGCTCATCAACAACAATATACAATAGCAAGTGTAGATAGCAATGAAAATCACAATATCCAATATAACAATGCAACAATGTGTCAATGCAATGCCATGATAACCCTATACTCTAAGGGTGACCGGGTAAGTTGTTGCCATAGTACTAAATGCCATGAGGATTATATCGACTCGTGGACAACGCCGTGATCAGATCAAGTCCTCACACACCTCCCTGATTTCCGGAATACTAGTCCACCGGTAGCGAGAAACACCGCCTGAAAAGTTGTTGTGATGACCCGAGATTACTTACAAGGCAAACCGAGATATGTGACCGACACCAAGATGAATTCAATATACCAAGGGGTGTTCTAAACTCAACAGGCCTAAAAAATATAACCAATGATCAATATGGATGCATCAACATATATCAATGATCACTTTAAGCATGTTACTCACAACTTCAACATCACATCTCAACAAGTAACAATATAATCCAAATAACCAACATAGCATGCGATATATCTGTAAGCCCTAAAATTTTATGAGTTTAAACCCAAAGACCCAATTTGTAAATCAAATTGATTAGCCCAATTCTTATTGGGTTAATCTAAATTATTTAACTAAGCCCAAGCCCACTTGATTAAATAATAATTATTATTATTCTTCAATTAAACAAATAATGATTGGATGATAATTATTATAAAGAGATAATTATTACATTTATAATATTATAATTGTGATATTATCTACATATGACACATGTCCTCATTCTATTGGTGTAAGTTGTCTATAAATATAGACAATATGGAAAATGAAGGGAACTTTTGGAGCAGAAGAAAATTTACACAATTTTTACAACCATTCTTCATATTCCATATCACTTCTCAAATCAAAAGAAGAACAAGAAGTACATCACAACGTGCCATTTTTCATCTAAATACCTGTTGATTCAAGATCAAGCATCACTGCCCTTGGATTCAAACTACAAAGGAGATCGAATCGGAGGATTTATTTTCTTTCTATTGTAAATAGTAGAATAGAGGATTGTACTCTCACTTATTATCAATAAAATTTTGATCTGTTCTTAATTTTTGTTCCTATATTTTCGGACTCGAATGTCATTGTTTAAAAATTTGTGGCACGCCCGGTGGGACCCCTCTACCTCCCATCTCTTTCTCCTACAATAAATCTACAAAGTTTTTTCGTGTAAGAATCTATGGCACCCCCGAGGATTCAAATGAGCAAAAAAGACATTGCAGCAAAGACTACCGCCAAAGATGTCACAAAAAGTGGCACAAAACCCAAAAATACATTGACTGACATAAGTTCTTCAACAGACCCTGTGACACGTAGCAATGCCCAGTTTCTCGCCTCCTCTAAACATCAACAAGATTTGGTGGGAGTTGATCTTGCTAACACAATGAGTGTAAAAACTCATGTTGGCAACCCTGATGCTCAAAGAACCAAGAAATCCGGCATTCTGCCAGAGTTGGCGTCATTGCTAGATTCACATCACTCGGTTTCTGATGTCAACTCTAGCGTTGGTTCATTTTCAGAGCCACTACTTGAGACTTCTCAACAATTATTTGGCTCGAAAGGACTTTTGCAAGCTCTTTCTCATTCAGATCTCGTCGCACCAATGATGACAGGTGCAACCACGATGGAGGAGCAAATTGCAATGATGGCACGTGCAATCGAAAATCTCACAAAAACCATTGAAGAAAAAGACTCGCAAATTGCCGCATTAACAAACAAGTTGGAATCTCAAAGTCCTAATGACTCATCTACAAATCCTTCGCAGATGAAATCAGCGATAAATCCTTGGTAGATAACACCGTCTGCAGATGCCCTAAAGGTAGGACCATCGGCAAGCCCTTCGCAAATGGGTGCTCAAGGCGTTCATTTCGATGGTGATCAACACTCATATCAGAACAAGTGGGTGACCAGACGAATTACACTTTGTCAGTTTTGTCATTGTCTGTCCAACAATTGCAAGATTTGATAATGAATATAATTTTTGCACAATATGGCGGTGTCTCTCAAAGCACCCTTATCCATTCAAAACCCTATACAAGAAGAATCGATAGTATAAGGATGCCTTTAGGATACCAACCTCCCAAGATTCAGCAATTTGATGGAAATGGCAACCCTAAATAGCACATTGCTCATTTCGTTGAGACATGCAATAACATCGAAACTGAAGGATATTTATTAGCCAAACAGTTTATTCGTTCGCTAAAAGGAAATGCCTTTGAATAGTATATTGATCTAAAGCCAAAGTCGATTGATAGTTGGGAGTAGAAGGAACGAGAATTCCTAAATCGATTTTGTAGCACTCATCGTACCGTCAGTATGATTGATCTGACAAATGCAAAGCAATGGAAAGATAAGCCTGTTATCAACTACATTAACCGGTAGTGAGCACTAAGTCTAGATTGCAAAAACCGTCTGTCAGAAATTTCTGTTGTCGAGATGTGCGTGCAAAGCATGCATTGGAGCCTTTTTTATATTTTACAAGGTATAAAACCTCGCACATTTGAAGAGTTGGCTATGGGCACCCATGACATGGAGATCAGTATCAATTATCGTGGCGTTAAAGACATGTCTGTCGTGGAACCACCCAAAGACAAGAAAGATGGAAAAAAAATAGAAAAATCGATGAAGAACCTTGTTAAGCAATCCATGACCTTTACTACTGCACCGGTTAAGATCTCTGTCAAAGATAAAGAGAAATCAGATAAAAAGTCGTGTCAGTTTCAAGAAAGGGAGAAACAATAACCGATGCTCAAAGAATTGGAGTTTAAGGAATACCCATTCCCAAACTCTGATGTTCCGAGCATATTGGAATGCTTGCTTAACAATAAGGTCATTCAATTCCCCGAATGCAAATGCCCACAAGAAATGGGGCGTGTGAATGATTCAAAATATTACAAATATCATCGCATTATCAGTCACCCGACTAAAAAATGTTTTATCTTCAAGGAAATAGTGATGAATCTTACAAAACAAGGCAAAATCTTGTAAGAAACAGATGAAGTGGCAGCTACAAATCATATTGTTGTTTCATTGATGCCAACCGCTCCGGGGATTGTATATCCATCTTTAAACACCAACTTGTCTATTACAACCATCTAATTTAGTTCGTTCGCGCCAATTCAAATTGTCTGTCTCAAGAAAATACAGTCAACAGTCTGACAAGAAAAGACAAAATTTGTCAAGACAATGACGAAAGATGGACTTTGGTTACAAAACGAAAACGAGATAAGAAACAAGTCAAGATTCAAAATACTGATTATGCTCACAGGGGGCAAAGTCAAGCAGAATCACAGTCTAGTCATAAACAGTCAGTCAACAGAAAAGAAGACACTAACAGATTGTCGATGACGGATGATCCAAGCTTAAGCGAAATAGTTTATAAGCCCATTATATTGCGTGACTTCTTTTCTGAAGGATATTTCGACAACATAGTCATGAAAACTTACATGTTGTTAAGGGTGGAAGTAAATAAGAGTGGATTTGATAAAGATGTATGTGATTCATAAGTCGTAGAAAAGATTTCGGAATATGTACCTTTCGTCAAAAAATATTATGACAAAGAAGTAACTCCAAGAATATTCGACTCTTGTTGTGCAATGATCACCTTTACTGATAAAGACCTCCAATTAGGATCAAAGTTGCATAATCGTCCCCTTTTTGTCTCAGGTTACATAAAGGAACAAAAGTTAAATTGCATTTTAATCAACGGTGGATCGGCGATCAATATCATGACAAAATTCGTAATGAGAAATCTGGGTATCACCATTGATGATTTAGCTCGTAGTCGTCTCATTATCCAAGGTTTTAATCAAGAAGGGCAAAGAGCTATAGGTATGATCCGTTTGAAATTAAGTATTGGTGAACTTCATGCTAACACTTTGTTCCATATAATTGATGCAAAGGCGCCTTATAACTTGTTGTTAGGATGACCTTGGATTCATGGTAACGGTGTTATCCCATCGACTATCCATCAATGCTTCAAATATTACAAAAATGGTATACAGACGATGGTAGCTGATCATAAACTGTTTACAGAAGCAGAAGCTCATTTCGCGGATACAAAGTTTTACGTAGAGTCCGATACACCTTCAAAAATAACAGCATCCAATATGTCCGTGCAAACAGATAAGCGTGTAAAAGAAACCTCAACATCATCTGATCCATGGGATGTCTCAATTATTAACAAAACCAAGATAACTAATAAATGACAGGTTCCAATTGAAGCACATTGGTCAAAGCCAGTTTTCAAGTATGTTCCAAAGTCTTAGCGATAAAAAGAACAGTCGGTTATTTCCGAGATTATTCAAAGCGAAGAAGTCAAGTTAAAGATGTTTAGTAAAAATGAGAAAGAAGATCTTTAAGTATTGGAAAGAGAGTTAACTCTGCCACTCACAAAGATTCAAAACTCTGTCTGTATCAAGCCTCTAATAAAGGGATTCGTCAGACTTTCCCAAGCTGCAATAGAACAGGGATTATTCCCAAATTAGAGAACTAATGAAGGATTTGATCCACGGGCATACAAACTTTTCACCAAGTCAGGATATGACTTTGATAATCCCGCAAGTCTTGGGAGGCTCATTCCTTAAATTACTGGTGAAAAAGTGCATGGGCTCAATGAGACACAAAAGAAGTTGAAGGAACAAGGGTTTAAAATTGACATACCCAAGACCGGCCTTGGCTTCACATCCAACAAGCCTATCCGGGTTCCAATTTCAAAGAAGAATAAAAGTTTCAATACTTTGTACATTGGTTGTGAAGAAATCGATGACAAGAAATGTCAAGGCTCCGTCCATTGTAAGAGTATCTTCGACCGTTTGGAGCCTCCGTCTAGTCAAATATCTATGTTGGACAGATTAGATACGCCACTCTAAACCTCAGATTTGTCAAATTCTCATGTCACTATTTTGCCTCGTACTTCAGTCTTTGATAGAATAGGACCTGAAGCAAACGAAATAAAACCATCATGATTTCAATCAAGAAAATCGGTCTTTTCTCGGCTTGGAACTATTAAAACAATATCACAAGGGCACATAGAATAAAAACAACTAAAAGGAAGTGTTGTGATGAAAAAGAACAATAGACAAGTTCTAAATCACCATCGTTCGCTGACGAAGCAAGAAACTGTGACCAATGTTACTAAAAACATCTCACTCAAACCAAAGAGAAGAATCATCAAGCTTGCTAACTAGACAGAGGAATCTAAAAAAGGAGAAAACTAAATATGAAGATTCGTTAGTTGCATCTTACCACATTGTTGATGTGGAAGAATCTGATTACGACCAATCAGATGAAGATATCGAGGAAGCTCCGTCAACACTAGAAGACGGGGGGCAGGCTATTGTTGATTAGTTGAAAGAGCTTAATCTAAGGACGGATGACCAACCTAAACCAGTATTTGTCAGTGCATTACTCAAGCCTTTGGAAGAAAATGACTACTATGAATTATTATTTGAGTACAATGATGTCTTCGCTTGGACATACAAGGAAATACCGGGCCTTAATCTGAAAATTGTGGTTCATAATCTTGCAGTCAAGCATGGGACACGTCCAATAAAGCAATCTCAACGTTTCTTCCGTCCAGAACTTGTGCCCAGAATTGAAGAAGAAATTAACAAGTTGATTAATGTAGGGTTCATTTGAGAGGTCAAATATCCAACTTGGATCTCAAATATTGTTCCGGTTAAGAAGAAAAATGGATAAATTCGAATTCACATAGACTTTCGTGATCTAAACGAAGCATGCCCCAAGGATGATTTCCCACTTCCCATCCCTAAACTCACTGTACATGCAATCACTGGACATGAGGCTTTATCTTTTATGAACTATTATTTAGGGTACAACCAGATACGGATGACACCAAAGGATGAAGAGTTTACTGTATTTCGCACTCCAAAAGGCATATATTGTTACAATGTTATGTCATTTGGACTTAAAAATGCGGGGGCAACTTATCAACACGCGATGAAAAGAATATTTGATGACATACTCCACAAAATAATTGAATGTTATGTGGATGACATTGTTGTCAAAACAAATAAGCGAGAGAATCACCTACAAGACCTTCGAACTGTGTTTGATCGTCTGAGAAAGTATCAACTCAAGATGAATCCAATCAAATGTGCATTTGGTGTCACTTCTAGAAAATTTCTTGGATATATGGTTCGTCATCATGGCATTGAAGTTGATCCATTAAAAGTGGATGCCATACAAAAAATGTCGCCCCCAAAGAATTTACGAGAGCTTCAGAGTTTACAAGGTCAACTTGCCTTCATTCATCGGTTTATTTCAAATCTGGCGGGCCGTTGTCAACCTTTCAAACAACTCATGAAGAAAGATACTCCATTCGTCTGGGACCAAGCTTGTCAGAATGTTTTTGATAGCATAAAGAAGTACCTTCTCAATCCTCCAGTGTTGGGAGCACCCATACAAAGCAAGCCACTCATACTATATATCATTGCCCAAGAGGAATCAGTCGGCGCTCTCCTTGCGCAAAATAATGAAGAACATAAGGAAAAAAGCCTTGTATTACTTCAGTCGCAGATTCACACCGCCAGAGCAAAGATATCCTCCTGTTGAGACACTATTTTTTGGCACATACAATACACCTCATTGCTAGAGCAAACCCTCTCAAGTATGTAATGTTTAAACCAGTCATCTCTGGACGCTAAACGAGGTGGTTAATCTTGTTCAACGAATTTGAGATCATTTACGTGCCGTGAAAAGCGGTAAAGGGACAAATTTTGGCAGACTTTCTGGCAGACTATCCTATACCAGCTGATTAGGAAGTATCTGAAGAATTTCTGGATGAAGATGTGTTTCTTATCGATATTCCTTGCCCTTGGATGATGTTTTTCGATGGAGCTTCAAGATTTGACGGAGCTAGAGCTGAAGTTGTTTTTGTCTCTCCAAAATGACAGATTATTCCCTATGCCTTTACACTCGCAGAAAAATGCTCGAACAATGTCGTCGAGTACCAAGCCTTAATCATCGGGCTGCAAATGGCGAATGAAATAAAAATCATGAATCTGGAAATCTATGGAGACTCCAAGTTGGTAATCAACCAACTCCTTAAAGATTATGATGTGAAGAATGAGGATCTCATACCATATTATCATTATGCCTCATATTTGTTGAATTTGTTTGATGGAGTCCTATTGGAACATGTACCAAGAGAAGAAAATCGGATTGTTGACGCTTTGGCCAATTTGGCGAGAACGTTGGCTTTAACCGATGAGGACATAATCGATGTTCCCGTATGTCAAAAATAGTCGATAATGAATTTGAAGAAAGTAATATGATCTCTTGTCAACCTATTTAAGAAAAAGATTGGAAATGCCCTCTCATTGACTACTTAGAACATGGAAAGCTTCATGACGACATACGCCATAAAACAGAGATACGTAGGCGAGCCCCACGTTTCATTTATTACAATGATGCATTATACAAATGCTCATTTAAAGGACTTCTTCTACGTTGTCTCACGGCAGACGAAGCTCGTCAAGCGATGGAAGAATGTCATTCTGGAATACGTGGAGTCCATAAGTCTGGACCAAAGCTTCACTTTTGCGTAAAAAGAATGGGATATTACTAGCCTACCATGGTTAAAGATTGTATGAAATATGCAAAAAGGTGTCAACCATGCTAGTTCCACGCAAATTTCATACACCAACCACAAGAACTGTTACATCCTACTATCGCGTCTTGGCCATTTAATGCATGGGGTTTAGATGTGGTTAGACCTCTACACAAATCTTCTAAGGGTCATTTTTATATTCTTGTAGCCACAGATTATTTTTTAAAATAAGCTGAGGCTGCAAGTTTCAAAGAAGTCAAAAAGGAAACAGTTGTGGAATTCATCAAAGTTAATATTATTTATCAGTATGGTGTCCCTCGATATATAATAACTGACAATGGATTAAATTTCAAGAATAGTTGGGTGATTGACCTTTGCGAAAGGTTTGGCAATACAAGTCTTCTATGTACAACGCTCCTACCAACGGTCTCGCAAAAGCATTTAACAAAACTCTTTGTGATTTATTAAAGAAAATAGTCACCAAATTCAAGAAATATTGGCATGAGCGAATGGAGGAAGCATTGTGGGCATACTGGACAACGTATCGCACACCAGCTCAAGCAACTCCATATTCTCTCATTTATGGTGTGGAAGCAGTCCTCCTATTGGAACGACAAATTCCTTCATTAAGAATAGCTATACAAGAAGGACTGATAAAAGAAAAGAATGCTATGTTGTGATTGGAAGAGTTGGAAGTCTTAGATGAAAAAAGGTTATCAAGCTAGACTTTCTAAAGCATTCAACAAGAAGGTTCGACCTCGATCATTCCAACTCAGAGACTTAGTACTTGTTGTTCGTAGACCCATTATTATGAGTCGTCGCACTAGTAATATTTTTTTGTCCAAATGGGATGGACCGTATTGTGCGTGAAGTCTACAGTAATGACGCATATAAGAGAATTGGAGAAGACGGCATGACTATTGGTCCCATCAATAGGAAATTTCTAAAGCGCTACTATCCATGAAAGAAGATGCTCCGAATCATACGAGCCTAAACTGCACAATGCTCCTAGCCCACATGAGCTAAAACTGTGAATGGCTCCTTAAAAAATAATAATAATAATAATTCTTTTGTTCAAACGAACTACGTAATGACTTGATTCCCTTTTTGGGATACGTAGGCAACTTGGAATTTTGTTTTAAGTTCAGTAAAACAAATAAAAAAATATATATATATAAATGTTTTCACTCTTGGCCCGCAAGAGTATAAACTGTGTATGGCCCTAAAAAAAAGGAAAAAATTTGTTTTCACTCCTGGCCCACAAGAGTATAAACTGTGAACAACTAAATAATCAATGCCTTTATTTGGTAATAACAAGTTACCTTATTATCAACATAAAGATTTAGGAATCTTGCAACTGTTCTCATAAATAAATAAATAAATAATCAAGGCAATAGAGACATATTGTCAATGTCTTCTTTCTCTGCCTTTAGAAACTTCTCCAAATTGGTAACAACGGTATGGTCATCGTCAGGAATGACCTATGACTCTCCAATGGAAGTACGCTCTTCTTCAAGGCTGACAATGGTGGCTTTTCGCTTGAGTATCCTGGTGTTAGCCTTTTCGACTGCAGCTTTATGTTTGTCAATTTGAGCATGCAAGCATTCAATTTCTTCTTGAAGAGACTTGATTCGTGTCGTATCAACACTATCCAAGTCTAGAACCTCTCTAAGGTGGGATTCAACAAGTATCAAATTTTGTTATCGTTCTTCCTCCGGTATAGCCTGAGCAAACTTGGACAGAAATTTGTTATAATCTTCAACACTTGTAAAATATGAGGCAATCCTTTGTCAAAATTTAGAGATGGCTACTGAATACTTGGAGATCTCGTTGTAGGTGTCTTCCAATTTCAGAGTAAGGGATGAAACCTTGGAGAACGGAGTCTTTTCTATAAGATTTTTTATGATGTTCCCATATGCGGTGATTGCCATACGCTTGATTTCAGAGAGATTGGACTGCAAGTAAACAGTGCTAACCTCCGACTGTGTGACTTCTTCACGCATGCGAAGACTCTTTAACCGTTGTTTTTTCGCCAATGGTTCAACAGTATTTGTCGTAGACTTTTCAATATTTATCTGAATCTCAGGTGTTTGATGTTGTCTTTCATGCGATGAAACAACTTTGGTAGAATGATTGTCTTTTTGAGAAGAATCTCTGGTTTATGCTCTTTTAGTTGCCAAATCAAAGGCAGACGGGCCAGATACAGAATCTCCGCTGCAAGCATGATCATTAACAATAACAATGTCTTTGCCAATAAAGCATTTGTTACCTTGTGCCTGAAAAGAGAAAGGTAAAAAAAGAAAAAGAAAAGAAAATAAATAAATAAATAAAAATAAAAATAAGTTATTTGTTTAAATATATATGCAAGAACATACCTAGAATGGTTCTGAACTACTAAGAACTCCATCAAATAATCGGTCCATGTCATTGGGGATAGAAACTCGATCACGTGTAGGCGAATTTCCTCCCACATATTTCCAATTACGATCTTCATCACCGCTTAAGGCAACATGATTCGAAGGGTTTGCAGCAAGAGCATCATTATTGTGGTATACAAAAGATTCTTGTCCAAGGAGATCGCGCGATTTGGGAGATCCAAGAAGAATTTTCCTAATTGAGGCTGGTTTGCCGTGTAAAGGAACTGGATGATTTGCCAATGTTGAAGTAAATCATTTGCTGACAAATGGATCAGCATACAATTTTAACCACCAGTTAAGATATGACTTGGTAACTGTCAATTTCCCAAAATCAGCTCCGGATGGAAGGAGGAAGTCGCGTCCAGTATAATAAAGAACGGATGATCTCCAGTGTCTGGAAACCTCCTCCAAGGTACCATCGCGAATATCCTATTTTAGTTTTCTACCATCGCGAATATCCTATTTTAGTTTTCAAGGAACAGTCTGATAAAATCCAAAATGACGACTGAACCTGTGTGGACTATAGGGTTCAATGACAAGACGGTTCCCTTGGCGCAATGTCAAGAAGCATGATTGAAGGTTAAATAAATATCGCAAATGAGAAAGATCTATTTTTTCATCATCAATCACAAGTCTCATACTAATGTCAAGAGATACCTTAGCAAAAATCGATAAATCCACTCATTCACATGATCTGAATAGGTTTTGAGCTTCATGTGTTTAATAATGTTTTGTTCCTCCTTCGTTGGAATATCTTGTCATATGAGGTAAGAAACCTTTATGAGGGGCAAGAAAGTTTGTTTTGAAGTAACAGTTGATCCATCCATACGCATAATGGATAGGAAATACTATAGGACAATTCCCAAGGTCAGATGATGAGACTATGTCATTTGCCCCCCTATAAAGGCTAGCCAAAACTGGAATGTTAAGCAAAATCTTCCAACCATCTGCTAACATGCTCGCAACTTTGAAAGTCCCAAGATGAATTGTATTGGCAGGAGGAGCTGCTAAGACGAATTTATATAACCAACATGATAAAAATGCAGCAAGATAGGTTTATCCTTTAGTTTTCCTTTGATACCAAGTTTAGTGAAAACTGGCTCTATTTGGGGAGAGTGTGCTTGAACATAAGGGATTTCTCCGGAAATATTTTGAGTGCTACTTGAACGTTGAGTTTTATTTCTTGATATTCGTCATAATGGCTTGACATATCTTGCATCACCTGTAAACCAGAAACTTATCCAGTCGGATATTTTCACATTTTGCTCTCATTTACATTTCTTACAGAGTCTGTGGAAGGCTAAGAAAAGATAACGACAACTTGATGGGATGGTAGATTGCTCTGACCCCGCCTCATAAAGTTCAGTTGCACTGGGAATAGCTTCATCATAAAACTTTCCCTGAGCCAGAAGGCCACCCAACATCTCTAAGTCTCGAAGTGAAATTGATAGCTCGCCAATTGAACAATGAAACGTGTTGGTTGCGGGACAACAAGATTCAAGAAAAGCCTTGACAATATTCGGATGACAATCATATGAAAATAATGAGATAAATAGGGCATCGTATAGATTATTCATCTTTAAAAAAACTTTGTTGCAAGCCAATATATCCTCCAACCATTCCCAATATTTTTCGGTGAATGACAACTCAGTTGCAAGCTTGAAGGGAATGTTCCAAGCTACTTCTTTGGCACGTATTTTAGGACCCAAATATGAAAATTCAAGTTCTTCGACTACCCTTTTGTGAAGAGAGGAATTTAATATCAGTGCATTTGAGGAGTTAGATTTGATTTTGCCTTGCATAGCACTAAAATTGGTAAGTTCACATATGGCATCCTTCGTCCAGTATTTTAGCAAAACGTGGCCTTTGGGTAAATCTCGAGTAGAACGAAGTGGGGGTTCGACATCCAATATTGTTCCTTGATCCATAACATCATTTTCTCTCTCTAATATGGTCAGTTTTCGTTCTTTGAAACACTTGAAGGCGACCATGATTATTTACCCTGGAAAAAAAGATAGTAGAACATGAGTGGAAAATATATATATATAAAAAATACAAAACAAATAAAAAATAAAAATCAGGTCGAATACCAACTACCATTGCAAGGGTTTTCGCAATAACATACGTCCCTGCAACGGTAACTTCGGCCCGCGCTCTCTCTGTGAATGACGCAATGTCTGTTGACAGAGAAATGCAAAACAAAGGCATGGTGCGACAAAAATCAGGTTGAATACCAACTACCATTGCAAGGGTTTTCGCAATAACATACGTCCCTGCAATGGTAACTTTGGCCCACGTTATCTATGTGAAGGACGCAATGTCTGTTGACAGAGAAACGCGAAACAAAGGCATGGCGCGATAAAAATCAAGTTCAATACCAACTACCATTGCAAGGGTTTTCGCAATAACATATGCCCCTACAACGATAACTTTGACCCGCGCTATCTCTGTGAATGACGCAATGTCTGTTGACAGAGAAACACGAAACAAAGGCATGGTGCGACAAAAATCAGGTTGAATACCAACTACCATTACAATGGTTTTTGCAATAACATACGCCCCTGCAACTGTAACTTTGGCCCGTGCTATCTCTATGAAGGAAACGTGAAACAAAGGCATGGCGCAACAAAAGTATTAAAAGAAAAAAAAAAAGGAAAAAAAATCATAAAAAAAAAAAGTTGAAAAAGGAAAAAAAAAATTCGTGAAAAAAAAAGTTGAAAAACAAATTTAAAAAAAAACTTTTAAAAAAAAAAAGAGAAAAGTAAAATATATATATATATATATATATATAATAAAAATAAAAATAAAAGAAGGAAAAAAAAAGAGGTTGGAAAGTTCGTAAAAAAAAATATACATGTTGATTTTCTGTATAGGACAACTCCTTTTGACACGGCCGCTGAATTTTGACAGTACTACGAACACAAGAAAAAGTGGGAAACAATGAGGCAAAAAAATAAAAATAAATAAAAGGTCAGAATCAGATTCACTTCTTCTCTATCTCTAAATTACAACCGCGTCATCAGATACCCACACATATGCAAACACAACAGTACACACATATATGGTTTTGAGGACTCTTTCAAACTCTACCTACAATCTATCAAAACCAAAGACAAAAATTACATGTGCATCGACTCATTACCATGACCGGAGAAGCGAAGCAGAAGAAACACACCGAAAGGAAAATCCAAGACTAAAGTTAGCGCCACCACCAACCGCGGTGGCCGTAAAAAGGCGAAGGTGCGCATGGGTGTTGTGCAATTGGCTTCGTGGTTCAAAATCTAATTTCAAATGGGGTGGGTAACCGACTTGGTTCGTGCGTTATTCAAGACAAATTATGGTAGGACTTCTCGAGCGAGGTCTTCGGATTTCTCTAGTTCTCCGATCTATTTTTTTTGGGGGCCAAGCGTAGCATGGAGATAGAAATTGGGAGTAGCATGGAGATGGAGATTGGGAGTGTTCGGTTTGTATCTGATTTTTAGGCATGTTACAGATTGATTACGAAAGTGTTCTTAAAATGGATTAATGACAATAGCAATTGTTTCTTCCTCCAAAGATGAGTTCGTCAATGATGCCTAAGAATTTACAGGGACTAAAATTGGATTCTAAAAAAAATTTGAATCAAGAAGAGGTTTGGGAAGATGGATTCGTAGGAAAAAGATATGCATATATAATAAATAAATAAAACAAAATGATGAATTGATTTTGATGTGGGTGATACACTGGCAATTACTGGATTTTAATTTTGATTCCATATTCATGTTCATGGCATGATATATGAGAGTATATATGCCCAAGTAAGTAATCTCAATGATGGTTCACTTTGGTCAGAATAGAAAACAATAATAAAGATGTTGGTTGGCATGTCCAGAAGGAAACATAGGAAGGAACACAAAGGCATGTGATGAAATATATATGTGTGTGTATATATATATGTATATATGCATATATCAGAACATATGGCCAAAATAAAGTTCTTTAGACTACTACCTACATCAGTAATATCAATGAAAGGATAAAAGAGACACAAGATATGTTATTCAAGGATGTACCTTCAGTTCTCTCTGGTTGCTTGCTCTGCTCGCTTGCGGTGGTAGAAAGCTTGGTGTCTTTCTTTTCGAATTTCTCAAAGTTGTGATGTAAAAGAAAAGACGTGTATTGCCCCGTATAAATAAGCACCAGGTAGCAATTCTAGATCAATTAGAACTTGGAATTTCAGTTGGAGTTGGAAAAAACAAACCACGGAGTTTGAGTTAAAGTTGGATTCGAAAAAAAAAATATATATATATATATAGATGAGTTCACCTTTAATGAGGTATTGGAGTCTAATGGGATTCCGCAAATTCAAAATTCTGGTTGAAGTTGGATTCTTACAGTCTGACAAGATTTTACAGTTCAAGAAGGAGACCATGACAGGTTGATGAAGGGATTGTTCCAAGACTAATTCACGAAAGGACTACTCCAAGTCCTGCTCAAACTAGGTGACGAGAGTGGGGACAATCTGTAAGCCCTAAAATTTTATGAGTTTAAACCCAAAGGCCTAATTTGCAAATCAAATTGATTAGCCCAATTCCTATTAGATTAATCTAAATTATTTAACTAAGTCCAAGCCCACTTGATTAAATAATAATTATTATTATTTTTCAATTAAGCAAATAATGATTGGACGATAATTATTATAAAGAGATAATTATTACATTTATAATATTATAATTGTGATATTATCTACATAGGACACATGTCCTCATTCTATTGGTGTAAGTTGTCTATAAATATAGACAATATCGAAAATGAATGGGACTTTTGGAGCAGAAGAAAATTTACATAATTTCTACAACCCTTCTCCATATTCCATATCACTTCTCAAATCAAAATAAGAACAAGAAACACATCATAACGAGCCGTTCTTCATCCAAATACCTGTTGATTCAAGATCAAGCATCACTTCCCTTAGATTCAAACCACAAAGGAGATCGAATCGGATGATTTCTTTTCTTTCTATTGTAAACAGTAGAATAGAGGATTGTACTCTCACTTATTATCAATAAATTTTTTATTTATTCTCAATTTTTGTTCCTATATTTTCGCACTCGAATTTTGTTGTTTACAATATCAACATATAATTAACAAAGGACCTAGAGCATGTTTCTAAGTTATACTCAATTCAAGTTCGCGTCACCCAACGCTCACTTTGACACACACACCAACGTAACCGAGAAAGAAATGGTTTGTCAACCCCTACCTCAAGTCCAAAAACCAAGCAAAAGAGGAGGCAAGCAATGTCCAAGCTTTAGTGAGAGATGGATTCCAAGAAAAGTCCCAACAACACGTTCAATCATTCCACCAAAAGTGATCTCAAACTATAAAAAACAATCAATTGAAAAGGGGAGTCACAACTAGGCCAATAACAACAATTTAGTATCGAAGGAGCAATTCTCAAGACTTTAGTTAGAAATTTCAAAGTTTCACAATTTAAGGCTTTTTAGGAGAAATTTCAAGAGAGTGGAAATTGTCCATTAACAAAGCTACCAATGCAGATTTTAGAGGCAAAAGAACAAATTCTCAAGAGTGAGAGATTTCAAGAATAACTTCAAAAGTTGGTTCAATAATTCCTCTCAAACGATTTCAAGCTAGCAATCAACAAATCCAAAGAAAATATGGTCACAATAGGCTATCAACAAAACTATAAAAAATTAATCAACCTCCCAAGATTCAAGAATAAATTTTCTAGAAGTGATTAGTTAGGGATTTTAAAGAAAACTTCAAGAGAAGAAACTTGTCCATCAACAAGGTTGTCAACATCGTTTTTGTAGTAAAAGAATCCATTCTCAAAGAATTCAAGATAAAATCCTCAATTTTTCATAAGTTAGGATTTTAGAGGAATAAAGATCAAAGGAAGAAGAGCTTACTACACCAAGTTCTTCAATGGAATCAAATGCAAGGTGATGCTCAACTAGAGCCCCTTTCAAAGTTCAACAACTATAGAAATAATTTGTCAGGAAATAGAGAAGACTTCACATGGAATTATATAACTAGGGTTTTGAAAAATACAACCCTAGAAAGACAAGAAACTTACCTCCTTTAGGCACCAAAGTGAAGAAGAAAGGGGGCTTGCTTAGCAAACTTGTAGTTGAGAGCTACCTCCAAATCACAATAAAAATGAGAGAAATGAAAAATTGAAGAGGAAAGAAGAGGGAGGTATGGGGTTACCAAATGGAGAGGGGGAAAGAGGAGAAGAGATGATGTTGTGTGTATAAGTCTTGTAATGAAGAGGCTTTGGTCAACAACTTTCATATATATACATACAGAACATTCCACTTATACCCTTGATGATCCAATGACTTATATTAGAGATGGGAGAAAGGAATGACAAGATTTAATGTGGTGTTGACACATCACACCCACTATAATCCTCTCTTGAAATATCTTGCAAAATGACCTAGAATACCCTTAGACTTTTTGGAGTAGTATGGAGAAAAAGAGATAAGAGGGGTACAATTGACATTTCATCATTTCCACCCATTCCCAAGTTACCCATGGGGTGCACAACTTATTTACTAAAGTGTCATGCCCTTATATGAATGTGTAGTAGGGAACACTTAAAAGAAATCATGCAAATTCTACCCATTTCGCTTCGAAAGCCGGTTTAAAAATATTGGTATACTAAAAAATTCCGAAACTAATTTCTAAATTCCTTATTTTATATAAGAAGTTAAGAAAAATTATCAGAATCTGATTCGGACTCTCCTGAGACCTATTTTCATCATACGTTTTTCGTATGTGTCCCGGATAATCTAATAACGAGAAAATCAATATAAAATAAAAAATAATTCTGAAATTGTTTTCTAACCACATATCATTAACACATAACATGTATAACAACTTTTAAAATCAATTCGGGCATTTAATTCAATTAAAAATAAATCGCGAAAAATTTACATGTAAAAATAAAGGAAGAAAATTAACGTACGTTACAATGACTTAGAAGCATGCACAAGGGGGTTGGGTTTGTACCACTCGAATGGCCATTGAGGTGGTAAGGATTATCCTACTGAGCTAGTGTAGCTCACCTCGTTTTTCTAAAATATTTCAGATGACACGCCTGAGAAAGGTGGGCATTAAATTGCCATTAACGCTTATGAAGAATTACTTGTGCTTTGATCCTATGTTGGTGATTTTTGCATTTATAGAATAACCAATATGTATTTTGTATACTCTCACAAAGTTTAAACTCGTTATATGTATAAATTTTCTTTTGGGGCTAGGCGTCGTTACTTGTATCATTTTGTAAAAATTGTAATCTTTGAAACTTTTGGCGCCTCGTGAAGGCCAAATGGTCTATTTTAAACTAAACTATGTTCTAAACTTTTGAATGTATGTATTCGTGCATGATTTTAGGCACTCATTTGCCAAAACCAAAGTTTTCTAAAGATTTTCCAAACACACATTTTTGGTTTATTTAGAAAAATATCATTTTTTGCGCACCCCGGGCCCCGCAAACTATTTTTGAAATTTGAAAGGAAAAAACTCATTTTCATAACATTTGTGAGTTTTTGGGACCAAAGATGTCAAAAACGGTGGTTGTTTGCAAAAAGTCGGAAATTTGGAGATTTTTTTCATTTGCATTAGGTTCTAACCCCATAAGTCGACTGATGGAAGCCATTAGTCAACTGATGAAGAGTGCCTCCAGTGGGCCTCCATTTCAGCGTTGTTTTCGACCATCTGTTTTTTACCATGTTTCACTCTTTTTTATCATAACCAGAGTTACATGTGTCCGATTGAGGCATTTTTTAACTCGTTGGAAAGCTGATTTCGGGAACATGATTTTAGGAATTTGAATCACTCAATTTGGATCTACTTTGAGTGATTTATGATCGTTTGAAGATGACGGTCCATTTCAATCTTTTAGATCGTTCACCATTTTTCTTTACCGGTTTTGTCTCGTCGCTCCGAATTTAATTCCGTTTATTCTTATGGCTTACCCTAAGCCTATTTTAAGTATTTTCACTTACAAATTATAATTTTACCCTTAATTGGACGTTCTTACCCTTGGACAAATGTTGGGCACTTTAATGATTTGTTTTGGTTCTTTCACTTCCATTTCGACCCCCGATGATTTTTATGTCCTCTTTCAAGCATGAAATTATTATTATACCCATATAATGGATTTAAAAAAGGTGTTTTCCATAATGGGCTAAAAAGGATTGTATTTTTGGATTTGTTTTCACTTTCGCATCGCGCGTCGTCATTCTTTGACTCATTCTCGGGTCTACGAATGGTGGGGTGTGACATAAGTAATATATATGTATGTATATTACTTGTAAAAGTGTGGGGCTTTTTGAATATATCTATATCTTTTTTTATTTAACTTAATTAAAAAAAAACTCTAATTAAATTACCTCCAGTTTAATATTTTGGTTTTTATATATTAATGTATACTTTTAATTAGTATTAACTATAATTATAATTTTATCAATCAATATAGGGTTATTATCAAGGGCAATATGGACATAAAATAATTGAATATTTTAGTAACATGCTTAAAGGGCAACATTGGGGTTATTTGATAGGGGGGTATTTGATAATTTTTGTAAATTTGAGGGGGATTTTATGATAATAATCCTATAAAAAATTTGTCTAAAGTATTTTAATCTAAACGACATCATTTTAATGAAGGATATTTATTCCATTTTATTTGAAATTAACAGAAATGAGGTGGAGATGGGGCAATTTGATAAAATTGAATAAGACAAGAGGTGATATGGACATAGGAGGAGTTAATTGATTAAATTCAATAGTAGATGAGGGTTTAGTGAAATTAACATTATGTATAAATATGAAAAGATGAATGGGCTTGAGAGCCAGAAGTTGGGTTGGATCTAGGGCTGCAAATGAACCGAGCCGTTCGTGAGCAGGCTCGGGTTTGGCTCGTTAAGAGCTCGGCTCGTGCTCGTTCGTTTAGTAAACGAACCGAGCCTGGGGACAAATTTTAGGCTCGTTTAGTAAACGAGCCGAGCTTGAACATTTCTAAGCTCTGCTCGCCAAGCTTGTGAACATGCTCGTCTAAGTTAAATAGTAAAATTATATCATATTTGACAAAAGAAAGTGTTCAAATTGAACAAATTATGAAGATTATTGTGAAAAAATTATAGAAATTAGGCGGTCATAACATAAAATTCATTCATAAAAAATTATACTAGTGAAAATATGTTAAAACAAACATGCAACAACTCAATCCAGACAACTATTATGAAGATTAATATATGTTGCACTGAAACGAGTCGTTCGTGAACAAGCTCGGGCCCGGCTCGTTAAATCTGGCGTTCGGCTCGGGCTCGTTCGTTAAATGAGCCGAGCTTGAACACATTTTCTAGGATCGTTTAGCAAATGAACCGAGCTTGAACATTCTAAAGCTCGGCTCGGCTCGGTTCATTTGCAGCCCTAGTTGGATCCATAGAGACCAACCCAAACAAGGGGAAGCGAAGTGAACCCTAAAAACCTTCAAGCCCAACACGCCTATTTAGCCGTCACATTAACTTTTCATGGGAGGAATGTAAACATGTATACTGATTTCAAATTCACTCTTAACAAGATAGTATATTGAGTATTTAAGGGATAGATTCATGTGATAGCACAAGCCCAAGGGGTTAGGAAATTTTTGAATCCAAATTCTACAATAATGAATATGAGAGCAATTTAAATTCGGGAGAGTTATATATTCGTCTATTAATAAGACCATTCACTATTTGTTGAAACTTAATCTCTCATTTTGGTGAAACATATAGGCAACAGAACCCATGAACTAAATACTCATAATTTTATTTTTAGTGGCTACCTTATTTTTGTTATTTTTTCCCTTCATTCTTCTTCGTTACGAATCGAAAAAATAAGAGTTAGGTACACCAAAAAAATTCGAGGTTAATGGTCAACGTTTAAAGATAAATAACTAGTTATAGTTCACAAAAAATTGCCAAGGCCCCATTTGGAAATGAGTGTTTTTGTTTATGTTCTTGTTTTTTGCTATTATTCATGGAACAAATCCTTGTTTGGGTGCAATTTTAGGCAAAACGTTTTTGTGAACAATGCTAAGAATAAAAACAAATTTGGGAAAATATGAGAGAATAACAATTTGGTGTTTTCGGTGTTTTTCGATTGTTTGTTCTTCCCTCTCCACACACACACCACCACCCACAGCCACCACCACCACTGTAAATACACACACACACACGTATATATATACACACATGACTACTACCACCGGAACCCTAACCCCCAATTCGGAACCCGCCACCACCGATGGATAAACTATTGCAACTTGGGAGGAAAACGATGTTCTACGTTAGGGTTCTCTCCAGCTACGAGGAACGGAGAATCAGATGATTGCAGCTCTAAAATTCTTCCCCTTCTCTCTGCAATTTCTTCAATTCGTTGCCGCTAGTTC
Source organism: Cornus suecica (assembly GCA_963922005.1). NCBI lineage: Eukaryota > Viridiplantae > Streptophyta > Magnoliopsida > Cornales > Cornaceae > Cornus > Cornus suecica. The sequence continues at coordinate 72,026,477 of OY998242.1, forward strand.
ATACAAATCCACACACATACATATATATATATATATGGGTATATATATTTGATTGTGTGTATTTTGGGTGTGTTGATTGTCGGTTTCGTGTGTGTGTAATGTGTGTGAAAGAACCAAATACAATTTTTGTCTCAAATACATATTTGTTTTTGTGTTTTGGGAAAAAAATACAAAAGACAAATACAAAAATAATTTTTGTTCTTTCATCCAAAAAATAAATACAAAAACAAAGGGTTTCCAAACGGGCCCTAAATGAAATATGTTTTGTTTCTACATATATTTATAGTAGGCATAAAATACTTGTCAAGCCTCTTTTAACATTTGGATGGTACAAATGTCGCATTATGACTAGAGGGATACTTTTGCCCCCACAAACTCATAACGATGTTATTTTTTTCGTTCTATCTATGTAATTATTCCTTTTTCTAATCAATCTTATGACGAGCGCAATGTGGAGGTTGCATTTTTCATGATCACATTGTGTTTGATTTTATGAGATTTTTATTAGGTATACATATATATATTGAAGCTAAAGTATATATATTCATTGACATGTATATATTTATGGGGTAAATTATAATTTCACCCCTCTTCTTTAGACTTATTATAATTGACCCCCCCGTGTTTTGGATTTTTACAATTTCCTTTCCTAAAATTATTGTCGTTTAATTCCAGTGACCGATAAAAGAAATTTACAATTTTACTCATGTTATTTTATTTTATTATAAAGAAAGGCAAAAAGGTCTTTATTAGAATTTAGGAACAATATAATTATTTCATCTCTAAAAATGAGATGATATCACTGTGCTCGAAGTTTGCAGGGGGAAAGTGAAATCAAAGTATGAACAATAAATGAGGTAAAAGTAATTGTCAATACTAAAGGGGTTAAACCATAATAAGTCCAAACAAGAAGGGGTAGATCTGTAATTTATCCTATATATATATATATGTACAAAAGGCTGACTTAAGTGTATATATATATATATATATATTTTTTTTTTGCTTTATTTTTATTTGTTTTATCTCAAAATTTTCCAATGTTTGAGTTTTAGGGCGCAGTATTTTTCCTGGATCAAGAACCAAGGGGTTTCTAGTGAAGCGGTTGCTGTGAAACCTCTTATGGCGATTCTTGAAGGCGGTGCGTTTGTATTAAACTTCAAATTCAATTTATTCGATTACTATTCATATCAAGTGTTTATGTTCATAGCTTTCTTTCTCTGGGTTGCTGATTTTTCATGGATTCATGCAATTTTATCAAGCATGTTTTGATATTACCACGAATGACTTGTGTAAATCTCCTTGTTTATGGGTGGTTAGTAAAAGTATTTCTTGTGCTTATCAGTTGGAGTATGTTTTGATATTACCATCTAATCATACCTTCATTTAGTTCAAATCCAACATAAATGGGTTTGAACTGATTTATCAGTTGATACCATGGTGTTGTTTATGTGTATTTGTTAACTACATATGCATGTATTACGAGTTCTGTACATAGATATGTTGGGTCGAAACAAGCTCTAATGCAAACACACGCACACAATGGACACCAGATATATAGTGGTTCCCCAAAAATATGGGTACGTCCACTTTGAGAGCTTCACTATCTTCGGTTTAAAACACAAACCGGGTATTGAGGGAGGATACAAGTTTTATCGACTCTACCTCACAACTCTCTCTCTCACTTACAAACATCACAGAGAATTACTCTGTGGCTTACTCTCTCGTGTATCACTAACTCTCTCTATTTTACACTTCTAGTTATATTTTCTCCCACACCCTTATACACTGCTATATATATACACAGATATCATATACAGACAAAACACCATTTGCACAGAATTTTTCATGCGCATGGGCGGCGCATCCTTTCTTGACTCTTGGTGAAGGCGGTTTGGTTGTATACGGCAGTGGGTTGGTGGCTGCTTTGGTTGACAGTTACATGCACATGGGCTGCTGCATGTGGATGGTGGATGGTGATGCTGTTGAAGACCACCACACAGGTATGGAAACCTACAATTCTCCCCCTTCCATACCAATCAGTGGAGAACGTCTTCACCTGATCTCTCCCTCACTGCCAATTTGGGGCTGGTGTTAAACCAACTTCTTCTTTGCAAACTTCTAGCTTTTCTCTGGACAGGCTCTTGGTCAGCATATCTGATCCATTATCATCTGTGTGAATCTTCTCTAGCTGTAGAAGTTTGTCTTCGAGCACGTCACGGATCCAGTGATACCTGACGTCTATGTGCTTGGACCTTGACTGGAAGGTTGAATTCTTGCTAAGATGAATAGCACTCTGACTGTCACAGTATATGACATATTTTTTCTGCTCTTGTCCCAATTCTTGAAGAAACTTCTTCATCCACAAGAGCTCTTTGCATCCTTCTGTTACTGCAATGTATTCAGCTTCTGTGGTGGATAAAGCAACACACTTTTGTAATCGGGATTGCCATGAAACTGCTCCCCCTGCAAAAGTGATTAGGTATCCAGATGTGGATTTTCTGGAGTCACTGTCTCCGGCCATGTATGCGTCTGTGCAACCTTCCAATAAAGGTTCACCACTACCAAAGCATAAACAAATATTGGTAGTTCCTCTAAGCTACCTGAGGATCCATTTTACTGCTGCCCAATGGTCCTTTCCAGGTTTTGACAGATACCGACTGACAACTCCAACTGCATGAGCAATATCAGGCCTCGTGCATACCATGACGTACATCAAACTGCCAACTGCTGAAGCATAAGGCACTTTCTTCATTCATTTCTGCTTTTTCTGTCTCACTTGAAGGACACTGCTTCATATTCAACTTGAAGTGGCTTGCAAGTGGAGCACTGACTGGTTTTGATTTGCTCATGTTGAACCTTTCAAGAACTTTGCCGATATACCTTTCTTGAGATAACCAGAGCTTGTGTTTCAGTCTGTCTCGAGAGATCTGCATTCCCAAGATTTGTTTTGCCGGTCCCAACTCCTTCATAGCAAATGACTGGCTCAGTTCCTTCTTCAATTTGTTGATCTTGCTGCTGTCATGGCCAACGATCAACATATCATCGACATATAGCAAGAGGATGATAAAATCTCCATCAGGAAATTTCTTGACAAATACACAATGATCTGCAGTGGTCCTGTTGTACCCATTCTGGTCCATGAATGAATCGAACTTTTTGTACCACTGTCTTGGTGCTTGTTTGAGCCCGTAGAGACTCTTCCTCAATCTGCACACAAGATTTTCTTTTCCTCTGGTTCTGAATCCTTCAGGTTGCTCCATGTAGATTTCTTCATCCAGATCACCATGTAAAAATGCGGTCTTTACATCCAGTTGTTCGATCTCTAGGTTCAAGCTGGCTGCCAAGCCAAGAACAACTCGGATGGAGGACATTTTCACTACAGGTGAAAATATTTCTTCAAAATCAATGCCCTTCTTCTGACCGAATCCTTTCACAACCAGTCTTGCCTTGTACCTTGGTTGTGGATTGTTTTCTTCAGACTTCAGTTTGAATACCCATTTGTTCCTGAGAGCTTTCCTTCCCTGCGGTAACTTGACCAAGTCATATGTGTGGTTCTCATGCAACGATTTCATCTCTTCCTGCATGGCTTTCATCCACTCCGCATTTTTACTGTCTTCAACAGCTTCTTGATAGCTCTCTGGTTCTCCCCCGTCACTAAGCATCACGTACTCTGCGGAGGAATATTTGCGATTCGGTTGTCGCTCTCTGGAAGATCTCCTTGTTTGAGGATCAACCGGATTTTCTTCTGTAACTGGTTCTGGTTCTGCATCATCATCAGCTGGATCTCCTTGAATAGCTCCCCCATCATTTTCTGCTCTCGGTGAGGGAACCGGGTCTAGATTAGCTGGTAACTCTTCAGGTGAGTCTGATTTCTTTTGTTTTTCAAGATCTTCAATGGTCTGATCTTCGAAAAATATCACATCTCTGCTTCTGATGACCTTCTTGTTGATAGGATCCCAGAGTCTGTAACCAAACTCTTCATGGGCATATCCCAGGAAGATGCACTGTTTGGCCTTTCCGTCAAGCTTGGATCTTTCATCTCTGGGAATGTGGACAAATGCTCTGCAGCCAAACACCTTCAAGTGTTTGTAGGAAACATCTTTCCCTCTCCATACTTTCTCTGGGACATCACTGTTTAATGGAACGGAGGGAGATAGGTTGATTAAGTCAACAGCTGTTCTCATTGCTTCACCCCAGAACGGAGTTGACAACTTGGCATTAGATAACATGCACCGAATCCTTTCGCAGATGGTTCTGTTCATTCTTTCTGCAAGGCCGTTATGTTGAGGAGTTTTCGGCACTGATTTTTCCAGTCTGATGCCGAAGCGTCTGCAATACTCCTCGAATGGTCCTCTGTACTCGCCACCATTGTCTGCACGTACGCACTTCAACCTTTTTCCAGTTTCTCTTTCAACCTTTACATGAAACTCCTTGAACACTTCCAGCACCTGGTCTTTAGTTTTCAAGGCAAAGGTCCATAATTTTCTGGAATGATCATCAATGAATGTGACAAAATAGAGGGCACCTCCATGAGTTCTGGTTTGCATGGTGCAAACATCCGTGTGTACGAGATCTAGAATGTTTGGTCTTCTAGATGGAGGGGAACTGCGGAATGCAACTCTGTGTTGTTTCCCCATGATGCAGTCGACACAGGTGTGTAATGGAGTACCTTTCATTCCAGGTAAGAGTTCTTTTCTGGCAAAGACCTTGAGTCCTTTCTCACTCATATGACCGAGTCTTTTGTGCCATAACTCGGTGGGGATTTCTTTTTCCATTGTATTCACCTCGACTCTGCACAATTTTGCTTGCGTTGTGTAGAGTGAGCTGATCTTCTTTCCTCTAGCCACCACAAGATTGCATTTGGTGAGCTTCCACTTGCCATCACCAAAATGACTGTTGTAGCCTTCATCATCGAGCTTGCCGGTGGAGATCAGGTTGAGACGAATATCTGGAACATGTCTCACATCTTTGAGGAGTAGTTTGCATCCATTGCTGCTTTCCAAAAGAATATCACCTCTGCCGGTAATTTTGGATGCTCCTTGATTTCCCATCTTCATAAGTTCGAAGTCACCACTGGTGTAGGATGTGAACATATCATTTCTCGAAGTGATGTGACAGGAAGCACCTGAGTCAATAACCCAGGTAGAATCTTTGGATGTGAAGTTGACACACTCATCATCTTGAACGATGACGAGCCCTTCTCCGGCTGTTGCTGTTGCTTCTGAGGTACTTTTTTCACCTCTATTTCTGGTCTGTTGTCCAGACTGTTCGGCTTTTAGCTTCCTGCATTCTCTGATAAAATGGCCTGGCTTGCCACAGTGATGACAAGTTTTGTCTCTTCTGAAATTGGACTTTGATCGCCCACGATGCTGTGGCTGATTGCGATGGTTTCTGCTTTTGCTTCTACCGCGCCATTCTTTTCTTTCTCGTCTTTCAGTGACAAGAGCTTCTGACTCCGGATGATATCCTTCTTCCTTTCTTCTTGCTTCCTCGTTCAGCATTCTGTCTTTCGCCATTTCCATATTGATTATTCCGTCTGGAGCTGAGTTGCTTACAGAGACAACTAGCGTATCCCAACTTTTCGGAAGGGAGTGTAATAGAAATACTGCCTGCATCTCATCTTCTATAGTCATTTTCATCGAGTTGAATTGATCCAACAACCCCTGGAATTTGCTCATGTGTTCTGACACACTTTTGCCGTCTTTGTATTTAAGATTCACCATACGGCTCAAAAGATTTACCTTGTTTTGAGATGTCTTTCGTGAGTACATCTTCTCCAGTTTTTGCCAAAGAGCATAAGCATCATTGTCGTTGGCAAAATTTTGGTAAATACTCTTGTCGATCCACTGTCTGATTTGGGCGGCACATTTTCGATTGAGTACCATCCAGTCTCCGTCGGTCATGTCCTTCGGTTTGCCATCAGGTGCATCGTCGGTCCTTTTGATCGGCTTCCACAGATCTTTGATATACAAAAGATCCTCCATCTTTGACTTCCACAACGAATAGTTGGCTGCGGTCAATCTGATCATCGTTCCGGATCCTGAATCGTCCATCGAAACAGAATCTTTAAGCCCTCCTGGCTTGTTTGATATATTCGGAGTGGAATCTCGCGAAACGGAGTGTACCGTTGTGTCCGGAACGGTCGAAAACCTTAAGATCGACTCTGACTGAGCTCAATTCCGACTTCGGATGAGTCCGAAATGGTCAAAATAACGTCGAGGGGCAAAACTGTAATTTTGCAAACTTGGTGATGACGTGGCAGCACCTGGGAGTGACACGTGGCAGGTACACGTGGCAAAGTGTCAGTGGTGACATGTGGCAGGTGACGTGGCACAATGGTTGGCTGACACGTGGCAGTGTCTGGCTGTGACACGTGGCGTTGCTGACGTCAGCAGTGACGTGTCAGTGAAGATGACGACAAGGATGACGTGTCAGCGCGTGGTCCTCACGCGCGGCGGCTGCTGGAGGCGCGTCCGGCGCGTGGTGCGCGTGGACCTCACGCGCGCTGGAGGTAGACGACGCGTGAGGCGCGTGACACCGAGGTTGTTGACGCGCCGGTCTTCAGGCGGCGCGTAGAGGCGCGTGCGGAGGCGGTTGCGGCGGCGGTTGACGGGAAAATCTTCCTTGGGTGATGGGTCGTCCGAAAACAGGTGTGGTGTGGTGATTTGATCTCTGGACTGGTGCGAAATAGAGCTTGAAGTTTCGACTGTGTTTGAGCTTTAATGGTTCTGATACCACTTTGTTGGGTCGAAACAAGCTCTAATGCAAACACACGCACACAATGGACACCAGATATATAGTGGTTCCCCAAAAATATGGGTACGTCCACTTTGAGAGCTTCACTATCTTCGGTTTAAAACACAAACCGGGTATTGAGGGAGGATACAAGTTTTATCGACTCTACCTCACAACTCTCTCTCTCACTTACAAACATCACAGAGAATTACTCTGTGGCTTACTCTCTCGTGTATCACTAACTCTCTCTGTTTTACACTTCCAGTTATATTTTCTCCCACACCCTTATACACTGCTATATATATACACAGATATCATATACAGACAAAACACCATTTGCACAGAAGTCTTCATGCGCATGGGCGGCGCATCCTTTCTTGACTCTTGGTGAAGGCGGTTTGGTTGTATACGGCAGTGGGTTGGTGGCTGCTTTGGTTGACAGTTACATGCACATGGGCTGCTGCATGTGGATGGTGGATGGTGATGTTGTTGAAGACCACCACACAAGATATACAGAAACACCCTAGAACAACCATAAAAAAGAATATATACCCATATACTTGTAATGACTTCTATAGTGAGAATTTGGTTCATTTCCTTACTTTTTGGCTATAATCTAAGTCATATAAAGTATAGATTTGGTGCTACTTCCTGCCCACCACTGACTAGTGGCATGATTATTATTGCGCAGGCTAAGGCGTTTGCGGAACACTTTGCATACTGTTGGAACTTCATCCGGGCAGCCGGGCTGATGGACTTCCATGTTTTTGTGACAAAAAAGGTAAAATTAGTTAAGAAGTGATGGGCGGCACGAATAATTTTCCAATTTACTTGTTGTACTAACTTTGTGGATTGGCGAAAACAAGATAGATTTGCATTACATCTTAGCATGGTATGCAATGATACGACGGTATTTGAAAAGATGAAGCTCAGTAACTTTGACCGATAAAACTTACATAGCTTTCAAGGATCCTTTTTCCTAATTTTCCAGGAGCATTTATGGATGCCATCACGGGAATTTATAGGACGACACCGCCATACCTGCCTTTTGATAAATACTTAGATGAAATTCTTGGGAGAGGATTTTAGCCTGTACATAATAGGGAAGCATTATGTATGCCTATTGTATGCATGCCCAGTACCTATGCAACAAATTCCATGATTTACTCAAGATTATGAGTATTTATTTTCGTACCCCATATTTTCTATTTCTTTCATTTCATATCTTATCAGATTTTATGAAATGCGAAAATTAGAAGATGTGAATGCGTGAGAACATTTGGATAAACTTAGAATCAGGTGCTCTCAAGTGAATTCATGTCTTCAATCGAATAGTTGAGCATACAAGCTCAGAGTAAGACCTCGCCTATGGTGGCTTACTTTTCTTTCATAGTTTTGCTTTGTGTTTGTTTATTTATTTATTTAAATTTTTTTTCTTTTCTGAGGAGATGTTTTATGTTGGGTAATTTGGTGAGTCCAGAAGATGTTTTTTGATTGCATTTGGAAATTATTCTTCATTAAGTTTTTTTTTTTTTTAAAAAGGAAAATAATAAATTTAAGAAGCCTCTAGAATATGTTATTTTGTTGAAACCTGAGGGTGTATTTGTAATTTACTTTCGTTTACCCGTACAAGATACCTGCAGAGAAGACTCTTTACCTTTTGATCTAGGGTTTCCTTCTGTCCACAAAAGCGAACTATATCGTGCCGCTATAGGAACCGTTATTACTTGTCTCTGTCTTTCCCGATAGATCTGAGTGTTCAGGCATTTAATCCTATATCTAAGATTGGTAGGAATGGCTTCTGCTCCGTAGTCTAATTGAATTGCTTTCAGGAATTCAAGATTGCTGGTAAAGAGAATTAGCAACAGGATAGGTGTATAATCAATAGATCTGATCTATTGGTGACTTCAACTTTGCCTAACCAACTAGTATCCATTTCCTTAGGGCATTTTCTGAATAAAGAAAACAACTATAGAATGGAGTTGGTTGTAGTCATTTCCATATAGAGAACCCAAAAATTTTACCATGGGGAGCCGCAAAAGATGCAGAAAGGGAAGCTTAGCATCAAGCTTTTCCAATAATCGTAATGAAAAAGACTGGTACGTGATGCTTAGTGACGGGGGAGAACCAGAGAGCTATCAAGAAGCTGTTGAAGACAGTAAAAATGCGGAGTGGATGAAAGCCATGCAGGAAGAGATGAAATCGTTGCATGAGAACCACACATATGACTTGGTCAAGTTACCGCAGGGAAGGAAAGCTCTCAGGAACAAATGGGTATTCAAACTGAAGTCTGAAGAAAACAATCCACAACCAAGGTACAAGGCAAGACTGGTTGTGAAAGGATTCGGTCAGAAGAAGGGCATTGATTTTGAAAAAATATTTTCACCTGTAGTGAAAATGTCCTCCATCCGAGTTGTTCTTGGCTTGGCAGCCAGCTTGAACCTAGAGATCGAACAACTGGATGTAAAGACCGCATTTTTACATGGTGATCTGGATGAAGAAATCTACATGGAGCAACCTGAAGGATTCAGAACCAGAGGAAAAGAAAATCTTGTGTGCAGATTGAGGAAGAGTCTCTACGGGCTCAAACAAGCACCAAGACAGTGGTACAAAAAGTTCGATTCATTCATGGACCAGAATGGGTACAACAGGACCACTGCAGATCATTGTGTATTTGTCAAGAAATTTCCTGATGGAGATTTTATCATCCTCTTGCTATATGTCGATGATATGTTGATCGTTGGCCATGACAGCAGCAAGATCAACAAATTGAAGAAGGAACTGAGCCAGTCATTTGCTATGAAGGAGTTGGGACCGGCAAAACAAATCTTGGGAATGCAGATCTCTCGAGACAGACTGAAACACAAGCTCTGGTTATCTCAAGAAAGGTATATCGGCAAAGTTCTTGAAAGGTTCAACATGAGCAAATCAAAACCAGTCAGTGCTCCACTTGCAAGCCACTTCAAGTTGAATATGAAGCAGTGTCCTTCAAGTGAGACAGAAAAAGCAGAAATGAAGAAAGTGCCTTATGCTTCAGCAGTTGGCAGTTTGATGTACGCCATGGTATGCACGAGGCCTGATATTGCTCATGCAGTTAGAGTTGTCAGTCGGTATCTGTCAAAACCTGGAAAGGAAGATCCAACAATTTTACCATGGGGTGCTTCCATTTTGGATCTTCCTTCCGAAATTGTTGTCGATATTCTCTCGAGGCTTCCTACCAGGAATCTCTTTTACTGCAGGCATGTTTGCAAAGACTGGTATGAATTACTCTCAGACCCTTACTTTAATAAAATTCGTCTCACACATGCTAGTTTGGGCGATGTTATGTTTTTCGATGAAGGTTATTTCTACTTGCTTGAGCTTGGAGAGATGACCCTAACTATGTTCTTCGACCTCATTGGCCACTGAAGTGCAAAATCAAATTTAACTTTCCTAAGAGACAAATAAGGTTAGTGGGATCTTGTAATGGCTTGCTCTGTCTGTTTGATTGCTCTTCACTTGACTCCCTTTATATATGTAATCCGGTTTTGGGAGAATATGTTTCGCTTCCAAAACCAATAAGAGAGAAAACCGTTGGTTCGGTGGCTTACATGTTCGGATTTAGTTGCGTCAGCGGAGACTATAAGGTCTTGAGGTTTAGAAAAAAAATTGTTCATTTAAACTCTGTCTCAAAGGCTCAGGTTTATACGTTTGGAACTGATTCTTGGAGAGACGTTGGGGATGTCCCATTTCCGTCTTTTGTAACAGGGTGCTGCATTACTTTTAATGGTGCACTTCACTGGTTGATTGGAGATATTACAAGCTCTCAAATTATATATTTGTTTGACATCGAGAGAGAACAAGTGCGCACAATCCCACATCCTCCCGAGCTTAGTGCTGGAGAGAACATTTATATGAGACTCAGAGTGTTAGATAATTGCCTCAGTGTATTTGTTCTTTCCACCTCTCGTCTTGATATATGGTCAAGGAGAACTTACAGGGTAGCTGAGTATTGGACTAAGATCCACACCGCAATGCCGTATGAAATGCGTCATTCCATTGTCTGCCCACTCACACTTTGGAAAGATGGAGAGATATTATTTTAGTGCTTTGGTCATCTCCTTTCTTATAATCTAGTAAAGAGGAGTTTTACTAGAATCAAGGTTTATGGCACCAAATCAAGATTATGTGGAGTTACTCATTTTTCAAGCTTTGTTCCCCTGAAGGATGTTGCTGGTGCAGAACATTTAAGGATTGTGAAAGTCAAGCCACACCGTTAATGTACTCGGTGCAGATCCTCAGTATAATGCAGCAAGGCGATGTAAGTCTTGGTATTGTCCTCTTTCTGCAAGTATGAGCTTAAATTTACTTCTTCATTGTCAATTAGAATTTGCTTTAAACTAAGCTGCTTGGATTATCTATAGTTCTATATATATCTGTACATATTCCTAAGTAACCAGCTTGAGATGTTGTTAATTAGAAATTCGATTTTAAGAATATACAGAGAAGCATGCATTATTTTTTCTGAAAAATATAATCCACACCATGTGCTAATTTTGTCTATAAAACATTTTCTTAATTATCTCTTGCTCTTTTTCAGATTAAGGCAGATTCACTTAACTAAATAGCTTATTGTTCTGATCAATCATTTCATCTACTTAATGTAGAGAACAAGAACATATCACGACACTTTTTTCAGCTTGAAAAAGGTTTCCCCCTTCAATATGTTTCGATATAATTCATTGGCTATCAAATACTTCATGCTATTCCATTTTTGAATACTTATACTATTTGATTAACTTTCAAATGTGAGGCGTTTATTATATAGTCAACTGCTGTTAAAAGCACTTCCTTGTGTACATTCAACAGTGATGGTTAGTTGCATTCCAGGGAGAAGTCAGTTGACAGGCATGCTCTTCCAAAACCATAGGTTGCTTAGAATAGATTCTGATAATGTATTCCTCAGGTTAATCAGTGTACGTCTTGTGTTCTTTCTTCTACAGATTCATTGGAAACTTGTAAAATTGTTGAGGTGTCGAAGAAAAAGTTTTAGGTTAGATTCACTTAATATTTTAATTCTTTGTTTGGTTCGAGGGATTGAAAAATGGATAAAAGGGTGAGGGGGAGGGATGGATGAGGCATTCCTAAGGAAGTGAGATGTCTCCCTCGCTTTTTAGATGATAATTGGAAGGGTGGACAATGTGACATCTTATTTTGTTTATTTGGATAGAAGGAAAGGAGATCTCTTGCATTTTGGTAAATAACTGAAGGGATAAAAAATGAAACTTATACTTATGGATTAGTTTTTCTACCTATCCCTCCTCTCTTCCGCTCAATTTTGTACAAAAAAAGTTGACAAGGAGGGATGCTTCGTACTTCCTTATTTCCTTCCCCTCTTTCCTGTCTTCCAAACAATCAAGGAGATCTTCTTTTTATTTCCCTTCTCTTCTATCCTTGGTTAACCATTCCTTCCAACCAAACATTGCTTCAATTTTCTGTTTTGTATGCGATTTACAAAACTTCCTTTGATCCTTCTTTGTTCAAGGAATTCGGGGATTAGGTACTCGCTTCCCCCAAATCTATCAAAAACTTGTGGAAATAATCTAGCTATCAAGGATCGCACCTCGGCTTTAAGTGATTCGAATCTACTTCTTGCTAGAATAGTTTTTCTTATACATGAGTTAATGTCAACACTATCCAATTGTCGAATAGTAGTTCTCATGAAAACTTCAAAGCAACCTTTATGATTTCTCTGTTCGGTGAGCTTCTCTGAGAGCTTCTCTGAGGGCGTCGGTCTTTTGCCGGCGTCTTCTCTAAACACTCTTTGTCTTCTTATCTTTTTTTTGGTTTGTTTTTCATGAGATCCTACCTTAAAACAGCAAGTCTTCCTTCTTTCTTTTGGGGGGGAGGGGGGAAGTGAAGGAGGAATGTCCCTCCGTGGACCATCACTGTATGTAGATGAGGCATCCATTGAATGAAGGAAGGAGTATCTGAGGTCGTGCTTGGTGGGCTGTTTTGAAGGAGGGGTGGAAGTGGACAGAGTGGAGGCATGGGCGAAAAAGGCATGGAAAGTCTCGTCGGGCTTCTCGGTGGCGTCCCTTTGTAATGGTTTTCTTCTTTTATGTTTTCCTTCAAAAGAGGTGGCTATGGAGATTTTGAGTTCTGGTCGGAGAGATTGGGGGCTAATGAGACTCGTTCTGGATGTTTGGTCTACCGGAACAGGGGAGACTATGCTTTGGCAAATGAAGGATGTTCGTCGAATTTACCTCAAAGGCATTCCTTTGTACCCATATTGCAGGGCTCTTTTCAAGAGAGTAGAAGATTTGTGTGGAGGGTACAGAGGGATTGAGGATGTGGATCCGTGTAAACCTGATATGGTGGGTATTTGGGTGGTTGCCGGAAAAGCAAGCCCCCCGTTTCTCTATATTCATGATGAATCACTATGTTTCTGAATAGCGGTGGTGGACGATTGCCCTCCTTTGGTGGTGCTGACAACACATAGTGTGGAAGGGGGTTTCGGACCAATGGTTTTTAGAAAGGAGTGGGATCTATTGCGTACCAGTGATAGGAAACGTGGTTTGGAGGTTCGCCGGAGAGTTGTCGCTGATCGAAGCTTCACACGGCTATGGTTGTTGTCGTCTTCTCTGATGGTATCTAGGGTTGGCTTGGTGTGTTGTATGGAGATGGGTGACAGATACATTCCAATGGTGCAAAAGAGGAAAGTGGGGTCGCGTGGATCTGACGTGCCTGTGAAGGCGGTGCGGAGGGGAGTGGCTAGAAGGGGGGTTGTACGCACGAAGGGGTTTAAGACACGTGGCATGGTTGGTTGGTGGAGGGGTCCACCATAGCTGCGTACTCATGACAATTATTCAAATTCAAATGTTAAGGCCCCATCTCGTTTGGCACGAGATTTTCATTCCAGATCTCATCTCAATGGGGGTGGGCCACGTGTTGTTGGCAACTCTCTTCTGGGTTGGGCTGAAAATGATATGGGCCTTTCCCTTAAGTATGATGGGCTGAATGCGTGGAAGTTTAAAAGGAGGGTGTTTTCAAACAAGCCCATTTATCCTTCTGAAGTGGGCTTAATGGTTAAAAGGTTGGGTTAGAATACAAGCCGGGTTATTGGGGCTCCACCACAAGCGGGTACTGGTCTGGATAGCGATCCGGGTTGCGATCCGAACCCGGATCCGGATGGTAGCAGATGGAGTCGTAATTTGGGGCTTCCGATTCGTTTTGTGGAGCCGATTGTAGCGGTGGGAAGGTCGCAAGTTGAGGCGACATGTTTCAGGCCTATTCATTCTTTGTCGAAGAAAAAGGGCAAGGAAGGGGCTGGACTGATGGCGAGGAATTCCGATTGGTTTCGCGATGAAGGCCGAGGACGGTGGGGTTTCAAAAACGAATGATTCATGAGGTCGCTTCAGGGGGTCGACGCCAATGGCTGGGTCGGCGCAGTAGTGGTGATAAAGGAACGGTGAAGGATAATGTTTCGTTGATCTCTCCGGCATTGGGAATGATGAATCCTTCTTCATTTTAGAAAGATGGGGATCCAGTGGGGGTGATTGTGGGTCACAAGGCTTGTAATGATGTGGAGGTTGTGACGGCTTCAGTAGGGGTTGAGCTGGCTCAGGTTGTGACTAGCAAGACCGAGTCTAGGATCGAGCCGGCTGGTTCGAATGATGACTATTTTGGTTCGAAGAGTGAGCTAATGTCGGGGTTCGACTCGTAGTGCTTGTCAATTGGGTTTGTGCCTTCGGACAGTGAGCATAGGTTTCCCTTGAAAGCTGTTGATAGCAATGTTGGTGCTTATGGATTTTGTGAAAGTGAGTTGGGGTTAAGTGATTGTGATATTGATAAAGAATAGAGTTTGGGTATGGTACTGGGTGACAATGTTAGTGTCGAATCGAAAGTCAATTTGGATGGACTGAATTGTTGGAGGTGTTAGAGAATGTGATTCTTGTGGCAGTGGACTGTTCTAAGTTCAGTTCTAAGAAATAGGTTAAGGATAACATAGTGGAGGTTGTTGGCAAAGTGGGGGTTAAGTTTGGTTGCAATGATGTTAAAGGGGAAGATTTGATTTTAGCTCTGGTGGAGGATAAGGAGGAAGGGGATGTGAATGAGGAGAGATCTATGGTTGTTCATCGCTCCCCTTCTTTTTGGAAGGGCGAAAGGGAGTTGCGTAACTTATATTGTTCCGTGAATTATGATAGGTCGGGTTGCGGTGGGCGAGGCATAGAAGGGGGAAGGAGTGGGGGGAAAAGGAGGGAATAAGGTGTTAACAGTGTTTCTAAATGAAGCTACACATTGTATCGTGGAATGTCTGGGGTATTAATTGCCCGAATAAAAGGAAGATTTTGCAGTTAGCGCTCGGAAAGTGGAATGCACATGTTGTTTGTTTGCAAGAGACGAAGATGGGTGCCATGGATGACAGAGTGGTCCGAAGTCTGTGGGGTAATCGGTTTGTTGAGTGGACTTGTTTGGATTCGTCAGGCGTGTCAGGGGGTGTGATTGTGATGTGGGATAGGAGATGGTTATCTTTACGGGATTCACGAATGGGTTGTTTCTCGGTTTCGTGTTCCTTCTCGATGGTGGAGGATGGTTTTTGTTGGGCTTTCTCCGGTGTGTATGGGCCGGTGGTGGATGGGGAGAGGTCAGTATTGTGGGTAGAGCTTGGTGAGGTCCTAGAGGCATGGCGACTACCCTGGTGTGTGAGAGGGGATTTCAATGTTGTTCGGTCGTCTTCGGAGAGATCTTCTAGTGGGCTATGACTGACTTCTCAGACTTTATTGATAGTATGTGGCTCCATGATCTCCCGTTGACAGGTGCGGCTTTTACTTGGTCCAGTTGCAGGGAGTCTCCGACTTATTCACGTATTGATTGGTTTTTAGTTTCCGGTGATTGGGAAAAGCATTTTCCAGGTGTTGTTCACACTATTGCTACTCGTTTCACTTCGGACCATGTCCCTGTGTTCCTAGATTGTGGGGGTATTTCCACTGGGAAATCTCCTTTCCGGTTCGAGAATATATGGCTTAGGGCCAAGGATTTTCAGCAGCGAGTGGCGGAGTGGTGGGCTTGCCCTGTCAGGCCAGGCTTTCCGAGTTTTGTGTTGGCTTCGAAATTGCGTGTTTGAAGTCTTTTCTCATTACATGGAACAAATAGGTGTTTGGCAATCTGGAGTGGCGTAGGAATGTGCTTTTGGTCAAGATTGGTGATATTGATAGAGCTGATTTGAGTGGGGGGATGGATGAGGGTATGAGACTGAGGAGGATGCAGTGTTTACTGACATTGAGGAAGGGGATTTCGTGGAGGCAGAAATCTCGGGCTACTTAGTTGAAGGAAGGGGATCGGAACACTAAATTCTTTCACCGGTCAGTAAATGCTTGCAGGAGGAAGAATTTTATTGATAGCTTAGTTGTGGATGATTCTTTGCTCTCTTCTAAGGAGGAGATCCGTGGGGGGGTGTCCTCATACTATCAGAGATTATTTTCTGAGAGCGAGAGTTGGAGGCTTAATCTAGATGGACTTATGTTTGATTCTATTGATGAGGGGGATCGGGACAGGTTGGAGCTTCCGTTTTCGAAGGAGGTGTTGAGAGCGTTGAAGCTATGCAATGGAGATAGAGCCCCTGGTTCTGATGGTTTTTATATGCGCTTTCTATTAGAGTGTTGGCCTACCATTCGGGAGGAGGTGATGGCGACGTTTAACGCCTTTCCATGAGGAGGGATGTTTTGTGAAGTCGCTTAATGCTACTTTCATCTCTTTCTTCCAAAAAAGGAGGGGGATGAAAGACATTAAAGACTTCAGACCGATCAGCCTGGTGGGATGTGTGTACAAGTTTATTGCAAAGGTCCTTTCATCTCGGATGCATGGTGTTCTGGATGGAGTTATTTCGGATTCACATAATGCTTTCATTGGGGGACGTCAGATTCTGGATTCTGCCATTATTGCGAACGAGGTTGTAGATGCCAGGATTCAGAGTGGTTCTCCGGGGGTTCTGGTGAAATTGGATGTGGAAAAGGCATACGATCATGTGCACTGGGGCTTCCTTCTATATATGTTGGAGAGATTGGGCTTCGGGGTGCGGTGGCGTAGATGGATTCGTTTTTGTATATCGTCGGCTAGTTTCTCTGTGATTGTGAATGGGCCCCCCACTGGTTTCTTTGGGAGTACTCGTGGGTTGAGGCAGGGGGATCCTCTTTCCCCTCTCCTTTTCCTCGTAGTGATGGAGGGTTTCAATCGGATGATGACTCGAGCTACGAATTTGGGTCTTTTACACGGTTTCAGGGTGCGTGATGCTGCTACTCAGTTTGTGGATGTCTCTCACCTCTTTTTTGCCGATGATGCCTTAGTGTTTTGTGATGCTGATGAGGGGCAGTTGCGGTATATTCGGTGTATTTTGATATGTTTCCAGGCGGTATCGGGTTTGAAGATCAATACTTGCAAGAGTTCTTTGTTCCCAGTGGGTGAGGTGGGAAATATGCAGTTTTTGGCTTCGCTCTCGGGTGTAGGGCTGGTTTGCTCCTTACGGTGTATCTGGGTTTGCCATTGGGGTCTTCAGGGCAGAGACATGCTTATTGGGACACGGTGGTTGAGCGTGTGGAGAGCCGATTGGCGGGTTGGAAACGATAGTATCTTTCTAAAGGTAGGAGACTGACTTTGGTAAAGAGCTCGTTATCCAATCTTTCGACTTATGTGTTGTCTCTTCATCGGATTCCTTGTGGTGTGGCGCAGCGGATAGAGAGGATTCAATGACAGTTCTTGTGGGATGGATGTAGGGAGAGTGACGCTATCCCTTTGGTGTGGTGGGAGGCGATTTGTCGTCCTCTTCGTGATGGAGGGTTGGGTTTACGCCGTCTGGTGCCTTTTAACAAGGCTCTTTTGGGCAAGTGGTTGTGGCGTTTCGGGACTGAGAGAGACCGTTTATGGAGGAGAGTGATTGTTTGTCGCTATGGCGAGTCTAGAGGTGGTTGGTGTTCCGATGAGGTCAGGGGTCGTCGGGGTGTGGGAGTGTGGAAGGACATTCGGCAGGGATGAGACTCTTTTGCTCCTTTCACTAGTTTTAGGATTGTGGATGGTCGCTGTGTTGCTTTCTAGACGGATTGGTGGTGTGGGGAGGGCACCCTTATTTCTTTGTTCCCTCAGTTATTTACGATCGCGCGGGATCAACATGCCTCGGTAGTTGACTGTTATCATCTCGATACCGGGAAGTTAGTATGGGATGTCAGATTTGTGCGACACTTTCAGGATTGGGAGCTGGAGGAGGTGTCTGATCTATTAGAGTTACTATATTCTCAAACTGTTGATGGTGGTTCTGACTCTTTATGCTGGAGGTCGTCGCCTTTGCGGAGTTTCTCAGTCTCTTCTTTCTTCGGTTGCCTTTCATCTGGGGAGGAAGGGTCATTCCCTTGGAAGGCGGTATGGAGTTCAAAGGCTCCTCTCAAGGTTGCATTCTTCTTATGACCGGCGGCTTGGGGTCTCATTCCCACACTGGATTTTCTGGGTCGGCGGGGCATGTTTTTGGTTAATCGGTGTTTCCTATGTAAAAAGGATGGGGAATCGATTGATCACCTCCTTCTGCACTGTCTGTTTACCTATGATTGTTGGAGCCTTATTTTTTGTCTTTTTGGAGTTCAATGGGTGATGCCGGCCTTTGTTCGCGATGTGTTGGCGTCGTGGAGAGGGGCGTCAATCGGTTGTCACGCTCGGCATTTTTGGAGAGCGGTTCCTCTATGTCTTTGGTGGATTATTTGGTTGGAACGCAATAGGTGTTGTTTTGAGAGCATTGAGTCTCCTTTAGGAGTGATCAAAGATAGGTTTATTTCTAGTTTGTATTGTTGGGTGGAGGGTCGAAATTGTAAATCTATGGAGGAAAAAATAGAGTTTATAGGCGCTCTTGGCCCTTAGGGGCTTTTGTACATGGGATTCACTCCCCTTTTGGGTGCTGTTTTATTTTTATAAAATACTTATAAAAAAAGAAGGGATTGTCATCTTCTATAATTTTTCAACACTATATGCAAAAAAGTTGGAGTTTGCTTTAGGGTTTGTTTGGGGTCTCCTAGGTTATGCCTCACTTTCCTAAAGGAATGGGAGAGGCTTCACAGTGATTTTTCAACAGTAAAATCAATGGGTTTATAATGTCATTGCTTATCTTTTGCTTATAAATGCTTTAAGTTCTAATTATGAGGACTGGTCCATCTTTCATGTTTTAGCTAATATATAGTGTTACATCCCCAGTTGGTTCATCTTAGTGATTGGTGGTGGTGAAGATTCTACCACCTTGTTGGATGCATAGTTATTAAAGGCTCAAGGCGCACTAAAGCTAGAGGTCCTTTGGAGCCTAGGCGCAGGGCGCTAGGCGAGGCCCGCCCCGCGGGCTTGAGTGAAGTGAGGCATATAAAGAAAAATACAAGAAAAAACCATTCATATTCCATAATAAAGGCGCAAATGTTGTCAAATGCGCTCTTGCGACTTGCGCTTCAAGGAGCCTAGGTGCACGCCTAGGCGCGCCTTTAACAACACTGGATGGGACTTATGTATTTGTTTATTCTTGTGTGTGTGTGTGTGTGTGCGCGCGCGCGCACGCTTATTTCCCCCCCTCTAAAGCAGTTTAGGAAGTTCCATTTATCGAAGTAATCTTGATGGGCTGGGGATGAGGTTTGGGTTGAAGTTTCACTGTAAGAACCCTTGATTTAGGCACTTCATTTACTGGACTCCATTTGTCAATGATGATTTAGCAAAAACTACGTTGCATCTAAGAGATGTTCAACATATTGATATGTTTCCAATCATCCTTTCAGCAGAGAAGAGAAGTAACACACTATGTCATTGTTGTAGTTCTCAATCTTCATATGATTTTCCATGTGGTGAGGGAATAGTCCAATTTCATCTAGCTGATTTAAGTATTCAGATTGATGTCCTCATTTTGAGATTCGGCGTGGTTGGACAATTTAGAGGTCTGGTGATAGGACTTTGATTTCAAACTCTCTCTAAAATTAGTTTCCCTCATGTTAAGGTCTCCATATTATCTTAGACTAGCAAAGGTGTCACCATGACAATAGGTAGACTAGAGATCATAACCGTTGTAGTTTTTTTTAATGCGATGGCTAACTTTTAGGAAAACTATTTGTCATCTCTTATGTACTCTGTATGACATCTTTCTACAAAGGCACTATGACTTCATTGTTATAGTGCGGACGTATAAGATAGATCACACAGTTATTGTGATCTAAGAGTAGCATGAAAATAATTAGGGACAGAATGTCTGTATAAGCCTTATAACCGAATTAAGTAACAAAAAAATAAAGTAATGCACAGGTAAGAGATTTGAATGTATATATTGAAAGAAATTATGTCCAAATACATGCACAAGGCATGAGTGGTCAGGCGCAAATGTCGTAGGTGATTTGGAAAAAGGAAGCATAATGAGTAATGGAAAGAAATGCGTAACAAATGAACCAAATCAATGGCCTCAAAGATTAAGTAGATTTACTTACGGCCTTCTTGCAAAGTTCTGCACTTATCAAGCAGATGAAAGCATTAATGACAATTTTTAAGTGGCGTACGCATAGTTACCAAAGTCTAAAGTGAAAATAAGAATGCTGCTCCAATTTGGCTCCACAAAACTTCAAGAAATAGTCTAGATTGTTTCTTTTCGTGTGTTAAGAGTAGGGGTGGGCAGATGAACTAGTTAATTTCCATTGAGTTGAATTTTAAAAGAATTGGATAATTGGACTACTTGAGCTCCATGCTATGTAACCGATGACCATTTTCTAACTATCATGGCTAGACAAGCCAATTAATTGTCTTGACTTGCAATTAGTACTTGTTGCAGCTTGTGTTGAGGGACTCCTTGTGTTTTCTGGAACTGCTTCACATATTAACATCCCAGTACTCGCTAGCAGCTCTGATCCCACTTGTCGGAACTAGTGGACCTGTGAAGAAACATCGATATATATTAAAGACAAGAATACGCAAGATATACTTTGTGCACTCTAATTCTAAGCAGCGCACACAAATGACTTGATATTCAACCACGGGTTCAGAAAAATTACAATAGCGTAAAATATTCAACACCAAAATATATCTTACCTTAGAGTTCTCTGTGCCCTAGGCTCCTTCTAGCCATTAGTGGTCACTCTGTAAGAACAATAACACTCCCTCTACCCATCAACCCTATGACTGTAACAGGTTTGACACCAGGGGGCAAGTGGACAAGATCCACTATCTATAGTGTTGCAATGCATTTGTTTTATCTTCCATGACCATTTATGTGTATGTATCAGCCAGAGTAGCTTGCAGTATAAGAAACAAACTTGGAAGACAACTGAGATAAGCACGAGACGAATAGTGATAATGCATTACCATAAACTTCATTGGACATCTGATGCAGAGTAACGCGAGATTGAGTATCTTTATGAAGTGTAGTAGGCAAAGAGTTAAATACAACTAGTGGTGTATGATATAGGGCTGCAATGAGCCGGTAGTTGACGAAGGACAAAAGCTCGGGTAGATGTGGGTTACGTTTGTGTTAGTTTGTCCACTGAACTTACTAGCTTAAGCCAAATTCTTGGTCTCATTTATTAAATACCATTGTGGGGTTCGTAGAAGAATGAAATTAACAATTTCAGAATATTTTTGGACTGTTAAGAGGGATCATTTCTGAAGGAGAAAAACGTTAAGGTTGCTGGAAACCACAAGAAGAGAGATGTAACCACCTCCTCTCTATTCGGTTTATATTGTCCGCTTTTGGCACACCGGGACCATTGAATTCCTAAGGGGTCACCCGCCATCCTGGGTTAAGTATGCTTAACTCCGGAGTTCTAGTCGGTTCACGGTTATCACAACTTTAAAACGCGTTGTTTCATAGAGGGGCATTGAACCAACATATAACACTTCACCTTTCCGCACCTAGGCAATGTGAGATTTTGCACCAGTAGCTTGCTCAGTGTGGTAGCCAGCTAGGGAAGGCAAAAGAAACCGCCCCACTGGAAAACTTCCCCAAACCTCCTCATTTTTAACAGTTTTTAACCGGCCCATTTATAAATGGGGTGGTTATGGCGATAAAAAAAAGAAAAAACCGACATTTATGGGGTGGGGGACGGTTTGAGGGGTTCCCCCATTGGGGAACCGCCCTGACCCCAAACCACATAATAATAATTTAATTTTTCGTAATTTATTATGTTAAAATGTTATGGAGTGGACTTGTGGTTTTAGTTATGCAGTTGTATTCGACTAATTTTTGATGGGTGGAGTTGTATTTAACTTAACATTTTATTGGTTTATTATGGACTAGTATTTTATGTTGTTAGAATTGAAAACTTTTATTTGTTGATTTTAAATTATTAAATTTATTGTGTTAAAAATTATTGTGATTAAATCAATGGGATAATTGTTGTTTCCTGTATGAATCACAATGTTATATTTATTTTTTACTTGCCCTTAGGAAACTTTTTATCTAATAGCGCGGATTGGGGCGATTTTGGGGGGCATGGGATGGTTGGGGGCGGTTATGGGGGTATGGGTGAAATTTTTAAACGTTTTTATGAGGGATGATAATTTTCATTGTTTTGGTTATGGGGATTGAGAAAATTGCCCCATTGTTATCCATATAGTCATCAAATGACACATGCACCCGCCCACGACACATTCGCCCACAAGGTTGGCAGAATCCATTCTACTAAAAGGCCAGATGTCCCCGTCGGCACACTTTCGATTGGGTTACGCATCCCATTTGTAGGAACTCCCTTCCTATCCAGACACAATGTTATACGCTATTATACGCTTTTGGCTCATTATGACCATAGACTTCTCAGGTGGTCACTCATCTTGAACTACTCCAGGTTAAGCTCTGTTAACTCCGGAGTTCTTGTAGGTTCACAACCATCAAGTGTTGTTAAAGGCGCGCCTAGGTGTGCACCTAGGCTCCAGGCTTTTCGAGGCCTAAGACTTGCACCTCAAGTGCAAGCAAGAACGCCTTTGACACCATTTGCGCCTTATTTATGGACTATGAATGGTTTAGTAATTATTTTATTTTTTCATTGTATTTTTCATAGTATGTCTCATTTCACTCAGGCACTCACCTCGCCTTGCGCCTAAGCTCCAAATGACCTGACACCGGACAGAATAGAGATTATTCTGCAGGCTAGCGCAACGAGTAATATGCAAGAAAGAAAAGGGAGAAATTATTCGACCCAAAATCCAGAGAACACTCTGAAATTTAATAAAATTCTTAATATTCAAAACTAATTTAAAACAACCCACAAGCCGGGTTTAAATAGCTGAAAATCAAGGATTTTACCAAAAATAGCAAAACCCTAAAAGTCTTACCAAAACGAAACAAAGAAAGAAATCAAAAGATTACCAAAAATCTGGCCCAAATCGGGTTCAGAATCAATTCCTAATTGACAAATATAAAATTACCCTAAATAGCAAAAATTAACTAAAAATAAAGATTTGAAAAGGAAAACAGCAGATCACAATTTCCTGCCATCCTTGCGCTGATCCTCCTGCATCAGTCACCCCGGGTTGGAAAGAACTCGTCCTCGAGTTCACAGCAGCATCAGCAGAATCCGCAAAACAAGGACTCAGGTGTTTCACATTAAAGATATCAGGTGTTTTCAAGGGGCTTGGGAGACACAACCTGTATGCGTTGTCATTAATCTTTTGGAATATCTCACAAGGTCCAATATTCTGCTCCTTAAGCTTATTATACTCGCCAACAGGGAAACGATCACGAGTTAATACAACCCAAACAAAATCACCAACATCAAAAAGTACCTAACGATGATGACTGTCCGCTCGAGTTTTGTACTTGGCATTACTCTCGTGAATGACCAATTTCACTTGCTCATGGATGCCTCGAAGATGTTGGCCATTAGACGACGGAGACATCGGCTGATTAAATGCAAAAGGAGACATCATAGAGACTGACGAGGGAGAACCCTTCTTTCGGACAACGTCTTTAGATACTACGTTCTCGCAACTGCCACTGTCAATAATCATCTTGCAGACTTTGTCGGCCATGGTGCAGGTTGTATGGAAAACATTGGTTCTCAACCAATCATCTTTGGAATCGCTTTTGGGAGTTAGGAGGCTCTTAGGAATGACCAGAGTTTCATGGTCGTCCCCATACAACACATCATCATCTCCTTCTGTGTCATACACTGGCTCTCCAACGAAAGTATCGGTTTTCAACCAATCATCTTCGGAATCAGAATCTTCCGAAAATATTGGCTATAACGGTGGATACGGATTTTCGAAGGTGGAATTGTCGGTATCAGAATCTTCCACATCATGATTACCGATTTCCTGCGCCGCCAGGCGCTGGGTTAACTCTGCCACTTGCCTCTGCAAATCCTCAATCATAACATCCTGAACGTTACGATCACGGTGCGGGACTTCCTCAATCGGAACCTGCCCACGACGACCACCACGACCACGACCACCAGCCATTGAAAACTGATGAAAATACCGCTTCAGGAAGATGCTGAGCTCTGATACCAATTGACGCCGGACAGAATAGAGATTATTCTGCAGGCTAGCGCAACGAGTAATTTGCAAGAAAGAAAAGGGAGAAATTATTCGACCCAAAATTCAGAGAACACTCTGAAATTTAATAAAATTCTTAATATTCAAAACTAATTTAAAACAACCCACAAGCCGGGTTTAAATAGCTGAAAATCAAGGATTTTACCAAAAATAGCAAAACCCTAAAAGTCTTACCAAAACGAAACAAAGAAAGAAATCAAAAGATTACCAAAAATCTGGCCCAAATCGGGTTCAGAATCAATTCCTAATTGACAAATATAAAATTACCCTAAATAGCAAAAATTAACTAAAAATAAAGATTTGAAAAGGAAAACAGCAAATCACAATTTCCTGTCATCCTTGCGCTGATCCTCCTGCATCATGACCTCTAACGCCTTAGTGCGCTTTGAGCCTTTAATAATTATGCGGCCATCACGGTTTTAAAATGCGGTGTTTCATAAAAGGGCGTTGAACCAACATATAACACTTCACCTTTCCGCACATAGGTGATGTGGGATTGTGCACCTGTAAATCATTATCCAGTGTAGTAGCATGCCAGTGACACGCGTACTTGCTCGCAGCACACCCGCCCACAAGGTCCCCACAAGAGAGCAACCCTTACCTAAAATACTAGGAAGATTGGATATGCTCCTTTAGATGATGTATTTGTTCCTTACGTAGGAAGTTAGAAGAGGACCAATGTTAAACTAAAGGTAAGAATCGAAATTATTTATTAATCAAGAAGATTAACTTGTCTGAAAATTACATAATAAAATATAGCACCTGTTGAATTGATATGATGGTATTTGGATGAAATATCATATATACATAGTTACTTTTGATATCTTGTTTAGGCTGTGAACTCACCCACTTTGTATATCTATTCAGGTAAGGCTTGAGGAAGACTTCCGGGTGCCCTTTTTAAATGTCGATTGTTATTTTAATATTAGAGAGATTCGTGTATTTTGACAATTTGAGATTTGATTTTGTTGTTGTTAATGTGGTTGACTTTGTGAGACTCGAGTACTCAATTTATTCATGGAGTTAGGACTATTATTGACTTCAATGTTCATTTGGTATTTGCTTGGTTTTGTGAATGGTGGAATGTGGTTTAAATGGTGCCCATGTCTGGAATGGACTGTTGTAGTTTTTATAAAAGATGTTCTACATAAACGTTTTTTCTCCCCGTGAAATATTTGCATACGAAGGTTAGTAGTTATTTTGTTTTAATACATTCTGCGAATTTATGCTCGATCTTGAAGGAACTATACGTATATTTTTAAATATATTATATATATATATCTACCACCTTTTTTCAGATTTTTGTGCACGTTCACTGTGTGGTTTTCTAGATTATTTATTCGCTATAAAGTGGTTTTAATTTGGTGTAAATGCATAATACCATTTCTACATCTCAAACCTAGTTTTTAACACTTTTCTATGACTTGGGCACATTGTGTAATGGAGGTTGTTTGTATGGTGGGAAAAGTATAGGGGGCTAGATGACACTTTAGGCGGGTGTTTGTTAAAAGTTTGAAACCATAGAGGTTGTTTGTTAATAGTCCTATATTTTTTGAATCAAACATTGTAAAATTTTGAAGTATCGTTCTTCTTTTTGGCTCCTCATCAAGGTGCCAATGCGTACGTGCAAACTTTAGGTAATTAGTAGAAATGTTTTCATTTTTCCTTGTTTTAATATACTAAAAATATATATATTTGTTAGTTATATGATAGATTGTGTTATTCTTTTTAAATATTTGTCACAGGAAGCATAGCATGAAAATTTCTAAAATTTTGTATGTCAAAAGAGACCTTTTCAATTATTACAATTAATTTATTCTAATCATAAAATTAAAGGTAACGGTATAATTAATATCTCAATGAAAATAAAAGAGAACAAAAATAATTTAATAAGAAAAGACAAATTTAAAGAAGTATAATAACCTTTCGCAAGAAGTTTATCAATATTAGTTGTAATAAATTAATAGTTGAGGGAACTAATTATAAATACTGAACCAATACATTTGGGTTTGGTCCGGTTGCAATCGATAAAAACAGTTGCAATCGATAAAAACGGTGTAGATTGATTCCAAAATATCTAGAATTGTTAACAACAATTCGGTTTCAAAAAATCATTAATTCGGTCGAATCTGGAGGGTGAACACGCCTAACAAAACTAAAATATTATACAAAGAATTAAGAAAATATTAGAAAAGCTTCAACTCGTGATTAAAAGTTTTAAGATTATTCTCACTTTCACTACTGAGATTTGCCCTATTTTCACTTTCACCCCCTCGACTTTCAATAATCCCAATCAAAACCCCTCAAGTAACATACCGTCTATTATGCTAATTTACCATATTACACTTTTTATATTATCAACATTGCAAAAAAAAATGATGTCAAAAGACTAAAACACCCTTTAGCACCTAAACCCAAAAAAACACTAAAACCCTTCCCCTCCACCACAAGGGGTGTTCATGGAACTGAATCGGAACCGGTTCCAAAAATCAGAGTACCAAAATTTTAGGTTCGGTTCCAGTTCCTACCTATTTGGAACCGAACTGAACTGGATTTGTTTTTTAATATATATTTATTTTTACTAGTGTTATATTTTTACCTTTATATATATACATATGTATATATATATATATATATGCGTGTTATACTTTTACGGTATATGCATTTTTTTGTTTTATTATTAAATGCAAGTGTAATTTTGGATTTGTAATGGTTGAAAAGTTAAAATATTTTATTTAATTTAGTTTATAATTATATTATCTTTTGATATTTGGGTTTTTTTTAGTGATAATAGGAACCATAATCGAACTGGAACCGGCAAGGAACCGAACCGAACCGGAACCGAAATTTCGTAATGCATCTTGCTCAGCAGGCGTAGCTTGGAGTGGGAGTGTCGCGGGGGGTAAGGTAAGGAAAGTGGCCGCCAGAGAGGAAGCCAAACTGGTCTATTAAGTGCAGCTAAGCTAATATGCGCCTCTATTCGGCTCGGATCATTGATTCCCCATAACGAATAGGCTAGCTATATCTCTGAATTACCAATCCTGTGCTCTAAAAGGTCCCTCAGTTCCTCGGCAGCACCTCGAGGTGCATTTAGTTGTCTTACATGAGACTCGGGATATTCCCTACTCCATGGCATTACACATTTCGGTTTCGGTTCCTATTTTTGAGGAACCAAAAAAATTGATTCCGGTTCCGGCCTGAACCAAAACTGAATCGGTTTTGAACACCCCTATCCACTACCGAAGAAAACCTTTTCTCTCTCTCTGGAAACCTGTAATCCACCATCTTTCTCTCTACTAACACCACCACACAGCTGCACCACTATTGCGACCTTCCTCTACCACCAAGATCCATCCTCGCACCACCTGAACTCTGCACCAACACATGGGAGTCAACAATATATATATATACATGAAATATATAAATATATATGCATATAGATATATACATATGCATGCATAGATACAGAAATCAACCGCAAAGAGTCTTGAGCCCAACTTTGGTTCAGAGATTGAAGAAACATGCAATTAGTTGTACCATATACTTATTTGTTTGTTTAGTGAGGGACAATTTTGTAAATGCACATTTAACACTTAGATCAAATAATACATTTCATACCTTCTAAAGGTAAAAGGTAAAATAGATATTTTACATGGTAGTTGGAGGCTGACGTCAATCCATTGATAGAGACGGCGTCAACATGGAGGGGTCTGAGTGTGACCAAAATCAAATTCAAGGGGGTGTAATTGAGATATTTAAAATTCGAGAGGGTGAAAGTAAGAATATGACAAATCTCAAAGGTTGAAAATGGTAATAACCCAAAATTTTACTCCATCCGTCCCAATTTAAGTGTCCACATTACTATTCAATTCATTCCAAAATAAGTCTTCCAATTGAAAACTCAATGAAATTTATTTGGTAAATTTATTAATTTACCCTTCAAGCATTGAAGTTATAAAATATCTAAACTACAAACATCACATCATTTGATGGGGCCACAGGTAAAATTAGTTTTTCATTCACTATCACACCAAAAAAAGTCATCATCTTAAAAAATTGGATTCCCAAAAGGGACTTATAAATTGGGACAGAAGGAGTAATATAGAGGTTTATATGTTAGGGTTAGTGAAACCTTACTATCGAGAAAAACACAATCAAACAGTTAGAACACACACCAACGCATTTGACACAAAGGTATATACATGGTTCGACCAAATCAGCCTACGTCCACGAAGAGCACCGTTGCACTACCGATCAATGAGAGGATTACAAAACTCACACAGTGTTTCACTCACACGTGTATCGCTCACCCTCATCGGTGTTTCACTCACACCAAGAAATACCACTCTATATCTCTTATTCTCTATCTATCTTCTGTGTATTCTCTGCGCACCGCATGTGCTTCACTCGCACTAGGTGTTTCACTTACACCAGTACTGGCATATTCTGGCTCTCTGGTGCCGGCCTAATCCGACTCTCTAGCGACGGCCTATTCTGGCTCTCACTTTGATACGGTACAAAGAATACAATATGTTAGACCTATATTTATAGGAGAGGCTGGAGTGAAAGAAAAATCAATAAATCCAATTAGGAATTAATCGCCTACCTAATTAAGGATTGCTTGATGATTAAGTTATATTCCCCTTAAGAAAGAAGTAATCAAATATAACAATCTTCAGTCAAATAGAGATACTTTCTGCCCAAGTTTACTTTCCACGCAAGGAAATGAGTCATACTCAAACAATCTCCCACTTGACGACTTTCCATCCAATCAATCAACTCTATCAATGATCAGTGTATTACGGTCCCCTCATTTTTGTCTTCAAGCTTGAAGACCCACTGAAGTTGTGTACTTCAGTTCTTTTGTTGTTACCACATTGGTCAACATGACCATGCTTATAGCTCCCACTGTATGAGCAATATCTGGTATTGTGCAGACTATGCGACCTCTGTTGCTTCTGGCTTCTCTGTCTTGTGACCACTATCACGTCTGACTTTTCTGCCTTGCAACCTTTGTCGGCCTTTGCCTTGCGTCTGGATTCTACCTTGTAATCACTTGTCTCTCCTGGCCTCTCTACCTTGCGATTGTCGCCCCTGGCCTCTGCACTGTGACTTATGTCATTCCTGGCCTCTCTGCCTTGCGACTGCCGCATCTAGCTTCCACCTTACGATCATTGTTACGTCTGGCTCCTGCCTTGCAAACTCTGTTGCACTTGACCTTTTTGCCATTTCAAGGTGTTTAGTGTTGAATCACGCAAAATTGAATGCACGGTTGCGTCTGGAATGGTCCAAAACCCCAAAATCGCCTCCGACTGAGCTCGAATCGGACTTGAAACGAGTCCGAAATGGCCAAAACAAGAAATCACAAAAAGATAAAAAAATTTGCTGACGACGTCAGGAAATTCTTGGAGCACGTGCGGGCGTGTGTCTGGTCCGATTGGGATGAATTTTGCGCTGAAACATTCACCTTTGAAAGAGCTTTCCGTTGATACATTACACGCCTTGTTTGAATCAATGATGCTCCACGAAATAGGCCCGAACAAAAATTACTAGGCGTGGGAGCCGAAATTCTAGCCGGAACTTCAGGCGGTGCGTGGGGGCATGTGCAACTATTTATGGCGATGCGCTTGACACTGCTGGATTCGTCTCGTCGAGCCACTTCTCCAGGTGTACACAGATTTCGATTTTGACCACTTGTCGAGATTCGAAATTGACCAGATTGTTGTTTCTTCGACTCTACTTCAACTGTGAACCCTTTGATACCGATCTGCTTCCACTAAAGTCTCTGATAAAGATGTTTGTTCCACCTGGATTGCTCTGATACCACTTATTAGGGTTTTTACACCCGCCTGAGAACACTTATTAGGGAATCCAAACCTTCAGTTTGAAAACTATGAACACCTGCAAATCAAAATCACACACAAACACTTGTAACCAAAAAGATATATACATGGTTCGGCCAAATCATCCTACGTCCACGGAGAGCACCATTTCACTATCAATTAATGAGAGGATTACAAAACTCACACAGTGTTTCACTCACACGTGTATCGCTCACCCTCACCGGTGTTTCATTCACACCAAGAAATATCACTCTATATCTCTTCTTCTCTCTATATCTTCTGTGTATTCACTGCACATCGCATATGCTTCACTAGCACTAAGTGTTTCACTCACACTAGTACCGATCTATTTGGCTCTCTTACGCTGACCAAATCTTGCTCTCTAGCGATGGCCTATTCTGGCTCTCACTTTGGCACGGTACAAAGAATACAATAGGTTAGACCTATATTTAGAGGAGAGGCTGGAGTGAAGGAAAAGTCAATCAATCCATTTAGGAATTGATCGCCTACCTAATTAAGGATTGCTTGATGGCTAAGTTATATTCCCCCTTAAGAAATGAGTAACCAAATATAACAATCTTCAGTCAAATAGAGATATTTGCTGCCCAAGTTTACTTTCCACGCAAGGAAGGAGTCATACTCTAACATTATATTGTTAGAAATTTAAAGAAAAGAATATTGGTAGAATCTTCATTTATTTATTTATATTTTTGTTTGTCTTATCCCAGTTTTCTTGTTTATAGTTTTGAGGGTACAAGGGCTTTTCAATGCTTCAAACTCTTTGTTACAACTATCGGCAACCAATTGATAGCCTGTTATGGCAATTTTTGGTGGCCTACTACCAGGACCATCTTTCGGTGCAGGTATATATTTGGTTCTGGCTATAATCCAAGTCATATAAGGTATATATTCGGTTCTTATTTCCTGCCCAGCAATGACAAGTGACATGATTAATGCGTAGGCTAAGCCGTTTGCATTCTGTTGTTAAACTTGAGGTGTTTTTCTTCCCGTTGGCTCTTCATCTAGGTTGATGGACTTCCATGTTTCTATGACAAAAAAGGTAAAATTAGTTAAGAAGTGGTCGGGGGCGGGAAGAATTTTCTATTTTACGTGTTGTACTATTTTTATGATAGGATGAATATGTTGTAGTGTTGGGGTTATCCCACATCAGTTGTGGAAGGGACTGGTGGTTAGTATATAAGTGTGAGGTAAAACCTTACCCTTTGAGCTAGCTTTTGGGGTGAGATATCATACATAACCGAATCTGCAAGACCACTCAACAATGATATCAGAGCCCAGGTTACCAACAAGTCTTGGACCAGGTTCCGGGAGAAACGAGTTGTCTCTTCTCCGACCCAAGGCCCAATGTGTGAGGGGGAGATTGTTGGGGTTATCCCACATCGGTTGTGGAAGGGGCTGGTGGTTAGTATATAAGTGTGAGGGAAAACCTCACCCTTCGAGCTAGCTTTTGGGGTGAGAAAGGCCCAAGACCACCTAACAATTGGTATCAAAGCTAAGGTCGAATTCGCAATAATGGTGAATACTTCTATATCAAAGTTTGATGTGGAGAAGTTCGACGGGACTCAGAATTTCGGGCTTTGGCAACGAAGGGTGAAAGATCTGCTGGTACAGCAGGATCTAGTAAAGGCGTTATATAGGAAATCGAAGAAGCCTGCAACGATGTCATACGATGATTGAGAAGACCTATAATTGAAGGCGGTATGTACCATTCATCTATGTCTTGCAGATTCGGTTATGTATGATATCTTGGACGAAGAATTTCCTGCAAGGATTTGGATAAAGTTAGAGAGTAGTTATATGTCAAAATCATTGACGAACAAACTATTTCTGAAGTAGAAGTTGTATGAGCTTAAGATGGCTGAAGGTTCCGATCTAGCGCAACGCATCAATATGTTCAATCGACTAATAAGTGATATGTTGAGGATTGATGTGAAGTATGACGATGGAGACAAGGTAATGATACTAGTGAGTTCTCTCCCCCCATCTTATGAACATCTATCTATGACCATATTATGGGGTAAGAAAACCCTAAAATTAGAGGAAGTAATTGCTACCCTATTATCTTACAACCAATGGAAGACTACAGAGGGTTTCTAAGGGGAAGGATTGATAGTAAAACAAAACCAAAAGCGTGGAAGACAGAGGGAGAGGGGGAAATCATCTGATAGGAAGAAGTCTAGATTGAAATCAAGGTCAAACTAGATGAAGATAGTTGAATGCTATAAGTGTCACGAGAAGGGACACATGAAGAAGGACTGTCCTCAAATGAAGCATGAAGAAAAAGGAAAAAACACAAAAACGTCGACCTCAGCTAATGTATCCGAGGATACTGCAAATAACAGCGATGGAGATAGGCTATCAATATTGTTTGCAACTGATAGCGATATAGATTTCTGGATACTTGATTCAGGTTGCTCTTATCATATGTGCCCACATGTAGATTGGTTTGACACTTACAAGTCAGTAAATTATGGCAGTGTTGTTATGGGCAATGGTGCTTCATGCAAAGTTGTCGGTTTGAGTATTGTTAAGGTTAAAATGTTTGACGGTACTGTGAGGACGTTATGTGACGTGAGGCATGTTTCCGAACTTAAAAGAATTTAATTTCTTTAGAAAATTTAGATGCAAATGGATGTGTCTATAAATCAAAAGAAGGAATTCTGAAGGTGTCAAAAGGAGCAATGGTGTTGATGAAAGGGCGGAAGATCGTAGGAAATATTTATAGACTGATAGGAAGTACAGTTGTGGGTTGAGCTGCTATTGCTTCATCTTCTGAAACCAATCCGGATGACTCGCTTTTATGGCACATAAGATTGGGACATATGAGTGAACTCGGGATGAGGGGACTTCATAAGAGAAATATATTGAAGGGTGTGAAGACTTGTAAACTTGACTTCTGCAAGTATTGTGTTCTCGGGAAACAGTGCAAGGTTCGGTTTAAAACGACAATTCACAGTAGCAAGGAAACTATTGATTACATACATTCGGATGTTTGGGGAGTGATGGATGTAAAATCAAAGGGATAATCATACTATTTTGTAACATTCATAAATGACTTCTTCAGGAAGTTTTAGGTCTATTTCATGAAACACAAGTTAGAAACTTTTGCAAAGTTCAAGGTGTGGGAAGTAGATGTAGAAAATCAGATCTGGAAACAAATCAAGGCCCTTAGGACAAACAACGGAACCAAATATAAGAGCACAAATTTTTTGAAATTTTGTGAGGATCATGGGATTCAAGAGACACTTCACAGTTCAAAAAATGCCACAACAAAATGGTGTTGCTAAGAGGATGAATCTGACCATTGCAGAAAGGGCGAGATGTATGAGATTGAATGCTGGTCTACCGAAGAATTTCTAGGCTGAGGTAGTAAATATGGCTTGCTATGTTATCAACAGATCACTAAGATCAGTTCTAGATGGGAAAGTTGTTAAAGAGGTATGGACAGGAAATGAGGTTGACTACTCTATGATGAGGGTATTCGGGTGCCCTAGATATGTTTATTTACCACTCGAAGAAAGGTCTAAGCTTTATCCAAAATATAAAAAAAAATGTGCATATTTCTTGGTTATGAGAAAGGAGTGAAATTGTATAAGCTTTGGAATTCAAAGACTCAAAAGGTGGTGATTAGCAAAGATGTAGTCTTTGATGAAAAATCAATGTTGGAAAAGGAGCAGTTGCATCAACTAGAAAATAGTGTAAATGAGAAGCAAGGAATTGAAGTGGAGTTAAAAGAGCTGAGGGCAGAAAAGGAGAACATTCTGCAACTAGAAAAGGAGCACCATCAAATTGCTACAGACAGACCCAGACGCACTACTAGACCACCAATGAGGTATGATGATTATGTTTATTATACACTTGTGACTACTGATGTGGATCATTCATCTTATCAAGAGGCAATTAGTTGCCAATAAGGGCTATTGGGTGCAAGTGGGTTTCAAGAAAAATGGGTTGCTATCTGAAAAAGAGGGACAAAGGTACAAAGTTCGTCTTGTAGTGAAGGGATACTCATAGAGACAAGGCATTGATTATAATGAAGTGTTCTCTCCTACTGTGAAACACACTTCTATTAGATCAATTTTGGCATTGATAGCAAATGATGACATGGAGTTAGAGCAACTAGATGTGAAGGCAGCTTTCTTTTATGGTGATTTGGAGGAACACATCTTCATGGAACAACCGTAGGGGTTCAAGGAACCTGAATCAGAATATCTTGTTTGTAGACTAAAGAAGTCATTTTATGGGTTGAAGCAGTCTCCCAGGCAGTGGTACAAGAAGTTTGATTCTTATATGTTACAGATTGGTTACACTCGTTGTGAGTATGATTGCTACGTTTATTGCAGAATTTTAGATGATGGTTCATATATTTTCTTAATGTTATATGTTGATGATATGTTTATTGTTGCTAAGCATATGGATGAGATTAGTAGCTGATATACCACCGGGGTGGCTAAAAATATGTGTTAAGAACACACCCTTAAGACGGCCTAGGTTTTACCTATCGCAAGTGCACGAGTCAATTGTAGTATAAAAATGGCTTGAGAAAGATTATCGATCCCACATAGACTAAGTCGTATTATGAATTCTCGTAAAGTAATACTCTTAAATTGCTATGAAAAAATGATTTGTTGTTTTGAGATTGATTAACTAATTAACTAAGAAAGCAAATAAATATAGATTAAGATAAGAACAGTAGAAATAAAATCTAGGGTTTTCATACTCCACCACTAACCGCAAAATATAATTATCTCTTTGCTCAATTGCAAGAGGGCGATCCATAACTGTAAATCAGGTTGTACCGCAAATAGTCAAATACAACCCAAAAAAGGATACCGTCAATCGGATTCGCTACAACCCATCTCCAGATAAAGTGTAATTAGTGCATGTTATTTACTTAAATCTAATCTACTCATACTACATGAAATTAAAATAAACCATGTCTATATTACCTCGTCGAGGCATAACCTGTGTAAATCTAGGGTTTCAAGTTTTAAACACCATTGTTGTAGAAAATCACGCTATGTTTATGATAACATGATTGGTTAAGAAAATATATTCATTCAATTTAAGACAATAATTAAGAATAAATATAAGATCTTGTGTCAAGAATAAAAATGATCACACATCTACAATCAATCATCACAGTATGGTCACAGCTTCCCCTCGTTACAATTGAAAACAAATAAAAGAACTACATTACTTGGCTAGGGTTTTGCTAGAAAACCCTAGATACCGAATTAGTTGCTCATGGTAGAAGGAGACTGCATCGTTGATGTAGAATCACCCTCCATGGTCTTCTTCTCCGGATCTCTAGGTCTTGAATAGCTCCTCCTTGAATGAATCTCCAGAGGTTGCTCTGAATATTATATGTGTATGGAAGCTCCCCCATCAAAATAAAGACCCCTCTCTTTTGAAAAAAAAGAGGTGTCTTTGTTTGGTAATCTGATTGCTTCACGGTTAAGTCAGGAATGTGTATTGTTATATTCCTTGGAGAATGATGTAAAATCTCATCAAATATGATCAATATTGTGTCCAAGATAACCTAAAATTCATCCCATATTGATTCTGGCCGAAACGGATCCCACAGGTGCATATACAAGTTGCTGATGTGGCCTGGCGTATTTGGTCTCACCGAGTACTCGGTGATTTCTAAATGCTACGCAAACGGGCACAATTGTGCCAACAATTTCACGAGTACTCGGTGAAGGCACTACCGAGTACTTGGTAGTTCTTCACCTTAAACTTTCGTATTTCATTTTCTTTGATCCATTTCTCTTCTCGGCTTCATTCTTCTTCACTCCTTTTGCATCCTTGACTTATTTTTAGTCCTTTATAGGTCTTTTATCCATAGTTTCGGCTCTCGAACAATCTTGAATCACAAATCTAGTTATTTCACCGAATTTAACTCATTTTACATGACATGGCCTGAAACGTCTCAAAACACAAAAACCGTATAAAAACACCAATATAATGATATATATAGACATAACAATGTATAATTAGAAGCCTTAAATGTATGATATTTGGCTCCTATCAAGCCCCGAAACTTCAACATTGCTAGTCCTTTATCAATCAACTTAATAGAAATTTTTCAAAACTTGTGATGATTGTGTTTTTAATAAAGAAAAATAATTAACTAACTAACTAAACTATTTAACTTTTTATTTTGTGAAAGTGTACGATTACACTTAGCACATGTAACAAGCCTTTTAAAACCCTCGGCAATACCGAGTGGATGAGTGAAGTCTCTTGAGGATTGAATATACTACCCATAAATTCTTTCATTCTTCATTCTTGTATACTCATGAAATCAAATAATCATTAATCGTGCAAATGCCATAATTTTGTCATAATAAAATGCATACAAGTTATCCCCACTCACTTATTAGTAATAATTTCATGAATTAAATCTAAAAGAATGGTCACCACAATGGTGAAATAAACTTGCTAATTTCTAAATCTGATCCACATAGCTTTCCGTGTTTTTGTGAACATTTTATATAGTAGACTAATCTCCCTTCTTCTACTTTATTGATCAAGTTTTTCCATGACACAACTTCAATATCACTTTTTTCATTTTTATCCCTTCTAGCGAGGATTTTTTTAATCCTAACCAACTGGGCCCGAGCTTCTTCCATGGGATTTATACTCATTAGTTTTCTCCCCTTTTTACGTAAACAATGATATTGGTGACATCAATGCCCGGTTACTCAGATCAAAGAACTACTTTTTGCATTTTTATTTATTTTTTAGATTTTTCTTTTCTCCATACTTCTTATATATATATTTTCTTTTATTCTTTTACTACTCCCCTTCTCCCCTTGTCATTGAAACAAGATTATTTTTTTCAACTACATAGTCAAAGGTCAACTAGTTGTCCCATAAAGAATGTGTGGTGTGCTTTATAGGTCAAAACTATCTTTTTCAGTTTCAATTTCACTCATTTATTTACTCATGTGGACCACGTCTTAAAAATTCAATTTAATCAAACTATTACATACTTATGAATGGGGTAGTTGCATACATCATACCTTTCTAGTCATAACATGTACACAAATCAACTCATATCAAATCTCAATCACATATTTCGAATGAAGAACTTAATAAATTTTTTTTCTAATTTTTCAATATTTTTATTTTTCTCATTCCCTTAAAGCATCTAATAACTAATTCCTTCCCCCGCCCCCCGCCCCCCCAAACTTAAAGTGGACCATATCCTCATTGTCTACAATCATACTCATGAGAAATAATATAGTTACCCTTGAAGCGCAGTTCCGGAATTTCCTCATGTCATGTCCATTCCCCCCCCCCCCCCCCCCCCCCCCCGCCCCCCCAACTTGAATCGAGTTACTTGTATAAATATTCAACAAAGCACAAATACTCAATATCATAGCAAGGGAAGAAGAAATATAATCATCGCTTTCCGGAAATCATTACTCAATCTAGCACAAGGAATGAAATTTTTTTTTTAAATAAATAAACATGATTTGGCCTTAAGGGCCTACAATCCTACAAAATTGAAATTTGCACAAATTAAATAACCTACTATTCTACAAACCTAAGCTATAAACTAACTTTCACAGCCTAGGACTAATGTTTAACGTCTTTAGTGCGACGGCTCCACAAAGGGTTATCCATCACCATTATTCTCTTCGATACTTCCACCACATGGCAGAACAAGTATGGGAAGTAAATCAGTCCATTGTGAACACTCAGTAACAAGCAAGACATCAAGCACATAATAATCGTCACATACCTTATCTCTTTTGTCATGTTCTACCTTCATCCCATGTTCAGTACTTGTATCCAACGATTCTTCTGTCACCGAATCAGGTAATGGGTCCTCCATCACCTCATCAATCCCATCAATTACATAGTACTCATCCCATCCTTATTTATCTTCAAAACACAGCTCATCGAGACATTGGGTAAATATTGTTTTGGGTTCATATGGTGTCTCTTTTGGCTCTTGTGGTAAAGGAATGGTTTGTGCATACTTGTCTTGTGCAATGTCACTCTTAATTTCAAAACATTCCTCTATTTCACTGTACCCATTATCCTCATCATCAAAATTATCTACCTCTTGATTTGGTAAATCCTCAATTCTCATTACAACGTCAACTAATTTATTTCCTTGAATTCCTAACATAATCAAAGCTTGAGCATTAGAGTTCAATTGATTTTCAATCTCTCTCAAGGTGCTCGTCAGTTTATCTACCTCACCAGTTGATCTAGGTATTAGATTTTGATTTTGGAATTGGAGTGGATTTTGGTTGGAGGGTTGATATGCTTGGAATGATTGGGTATTATTGAAATGAAAATCCTGAGTACTGAATGGTTGAGGATTTTCAGTGTTTGGAAAGTATGAATTGTCTATATTGTATGTGATTTCTTCATAATTTTGAGGGGTCTCGATTTTACTCAAAGATGCTAGGAATTTTTCTTCAGAAGACAATCACTCCTGACAGGTGGTTGCTCTTACTCTCATATCACTCAATTTTGCTAAGACGTGCTTTGCAAATGATAATGGCTCCGGACGCGAGTATGCACTTGACTCTTCAAATTGGAATTGATTAGATGGTCGAGGATAATAATTTTGACTATACGGTCGATACCCTGATTCGTGAT
The DNA here is from genome assembly GCA_963922005.1 of Cornus suecica. Lineage (NCBI taxonomy): Eukaryota > Viridiplantae > Streptophyta > Magnoliopsida > Cornales > Cornaceae > Cornus > Cornus suecica. Next base: position 72,065,227 of record OY998242.1, read on the forward strand.
CAAAATAACGTGGATTCTCATTAAAGCTTTGATATGAATTCCCTATACTTGGTTATTGGTATTGGAAATTGGGATGATTTTTCCAATCCGGGTTGTATGAATTATAATATGGAACACTCACCGAATTGGTATAACCATTATACAATTTTTTTGTTTTTATGATAATCACAAAATCCGGGTTGTACATTTGAGTTTTGTTTAATGGCCATTTTTCACTCAAAAACCTCTCATCTTTTGCGAAAATCAGACTTTCTGATAGTTTACATGAAAACGGCAGATTTGTTTTCTTTTTAATAAAAACTAACTACTTCTAAACTATGGACAGAAAATAAAGCTAAATTATGCGTAAATTAAGCCACGCTAAAACTCACAAGTGGTCCAACGACGCAATCGTCACTGCTCCGCCAATTCCCTTTGCGCTTTTTAGTGTACCTCGCAAAAACACACAATCCAACTTTAGATACAATACAAACAATTCAAGTATACTAAATTACTAAAATTCAGAATATGTGTTAGTCCTCGACAGCGACGCCAAAAACTTGGTGTACCGCTGGGTGGCTAAAAATATGTGTTAAGAACACACCCTTAAGACGGCCTAGGTTTTACCTATCGCAAGCGCACGAGTCAATTGTAGTATAAAAAAGGCTTGTAAAATGGAATGTCGAACCCACAGGGACTTGGTTATTCACTTCAGTAGTTCAAAAATATTGAATTATGGTTTGAAAAAGTGTTTGATTTGATTTTAAGAATTGTAACTAAATTTACTAAGAACATAAAGTAAATTGATAGTTTGTGATCAAGAGAGAGAAAACTAGGGTTTTCATTGTTCCACCACTAACCGCATAATATAGTTCTTTCTTTGCTCAATTGCAAGAGGGCGATCTATAACTATGAATCAGGTTGTCCTGCAAATAGTCGAATACAACTCCAAAAAGGGACTGTCAACCGGATTCGCTATAACCCATCTCCGGACAGAGTGTAACTAGTGCATGCTATTTACTTTACTCTAATCTACTCTTAATGCATGAATTAAACTAAATAATATCTATGATACCTCGTCGAGGCATGACCTGTGTAAACCTAGGGTTTCAAGTATTAAACACCATTGATGTAGAAAAATCACACTATGTTTATGATAACATGATTGTGTAAGAAGATATATTCATTCAATCTAAGATAAGAATTAAGAATAAATATATAATCTTGTGTCAAGAATAAAAATGGTCACACATCTACAATCAATCATCACAGTATAGTCACAGCTTCCCCTCGTTATAATTGAAAACAAATTAAGAATTGTATTACTTGGCTAGGGTTTTGCTAGAAAACCTTAGATTCCGGTTTAGTTGTTCATGGCTGAAGGAGACTGAATCATTGATGTAGATTCATCCACCATGGTTCTATTCTAAGACATTGTAAGTCTTGTATGACTTCTCCTTGGAATGAACCTCCAGAGGTTGCTCTGAAAATTATATGAATGAAGCTCTTCAAAATCTGTAGCATCCTCTCTATTTATAGACAAAAGGCGAAGGTTTCCCTTTTTCATCATTTCACACCAAATTGATCAAAACCCTTAAGTCTAGTGTATATCACGTGTATTGAGGTGTAAAAGTCGCAGTCGCCACAAATGAACACAAGTCGGGGTCACAATTGGGATTTCAGAGCTCCACTATACAAGTTAACTATGCGTGGCTCATAAAGGAACTATGCGCGACACGTATGCAGTGGCTACGCGCGGCGAGTATTTTCACCGGGCATAGGTTGATCGTCAAAATAGCACTTTCTAGCCACTTTTAGGTACTGGGCGCGTAAGCTGGGCGTAACACTTTTCATGGAAACCACTTTTCTTAGGAATAATGCGGTTTGAACCCCCTCGACTCCATTAGAATGATTCTTGAAGTAGCGGGTCAAAAATGACGTTTCTGCCCTCCGAGAGCCACTTTTCTCCTGAAAAGACCTCTTAAGCTCTCCTCTTGAATATAAATGAGCACTTCTCTTGTTAATTCAGCAAAGTTAGCTCTTTTTTTTCGTTAAGCTCCTGAAACACGCTTAAACACACAAACAGCATAAAAATACCAAATAATGTAATGTAGAGATGAAACAGTAGCAAGATAGGGGCCTAAAATGGTCAATATTTGACACCTATCAAACCCCCAAACTTACATATTGCTAGTCCCTTAGCAATAAACTCAGGGAAACTTTTGACACTGTGATAATTTTTACTTTAATTAACCTATACTAATGTACACTAATCTAAACTACTCCCTTGCTTTCGTGAGGGTTGAAGATTACACTTAGCACATGTAACAAGCATTTTAAACCCCTCAACAACACCGAGTGGGCGAGTGAAGTCTCATGAGGGTTGGATATACTACCCACAACTTCTTCATTCTTGGGAATCATGCATTCATGAGTTTACACACGCATTAACTAAGTCATGATATAATGCATAAGATAATATGGATGCAAATATTCCCACTTAATACCAAACAATAACTATCTCGAGCTTCATGTCATGAATGGTTCCCTCTAAAGTAAAAGATTTCGTTACTTTCTACTCCCAATCTAGACAACCCTCCGTGTTTTGTGAACATTCTACTATAGTATTTAAATCTTTCTTTTTCTACTTTATTGATCAAACTTTGCCATGTTGTTTTAAAAACTTATTCATTCCATCATTCCACTAAGCTTGGGGGGTGGGGGAGGGGGGAGAATAGGCTTTTTATGAATTAATTGACAAATTAAAATATTAATTACGGAATAGTCAATTTTAATTCAATTCTCTAATAATCCAAACCACACAATAATAAATATAAGTGCAAAAAATAAAGTAGAGATGACACCAATATTTTATGTGAAAAACCTTAGAAAATGCTCCCAGTAAAATCCACGGATACCCTCCGGTATCGATGCACTATGAATCAAGAAGTACATAAAATCTATGAAGTTAGGACTTACAATCACTCTGATTCACCGTTTATCACTCGATGTCTGAAAGTCTTGAATCCCTTGCGCTACCATGAAGCTCTTACTCTGATCTCCGTACTTTGACGACTCTGTTTTTCAACAGATCAATGAACCACGAAGCCTCTTGCTCCGATTTTTATACTCTAACGGCTCCGCTTCTCACGAATCAATGCACATACAGTGCATTGGATGGTGTGTATATTTTTCTGTATCTAGATCATCCAATTGTGCATAAAAATCTCACGTGTTGTAGCACAATTGGAAAATCCCAAAAACAAGAAAGAACTAGAAGATGAATAATCACTCAATATTTTTCTATCTACAGGAATATCTGAACTGTGGAAGAATTGCAGACCTCTCAAAACTTTGTCTCTCAAAACTTGTCTTCTTTTCTCAATATCTTCTCATATTTATAGATAGAGAAGTCTTCAATTATGGAATGAGATTATTCAATTATGGAATAAGATTTTTTAATTTCTAAGTCTTTTTCTTGTCATCCAAGACTTAAATTTTTAACTATAAAGTCTCCAAATATATACCAATATACCAATAATAACTCTTAAACATGTCTTTAAGTGAATGTGAGTCATTATGGCATCAGAATACTCCTTAATTAAAAACTGAAGTTGACAGCTTCGAGTTCTTGGTAACAAAACTTCGAGTACTCGACAAGTGAAAATCTCGAGTACTCGGTAGAGAATCTTCGAGTACTCAGTAATTCTCACATAGTGCTGCATAACGTGGGATAGCGCACCAACATCTTTGGAATGCACGGCATGGTGTAAGCCAAGACGTACAATCTCGAGTAATTAGTAATGAACAATTCAAGTACTCGGTAGATCAAAATCTCGAGTACTCGGTAGATCAAAATCTTGAGTACTTAGTAATACATATCTTGAGTACTCGGCATCTTTAGAAACTATTTTATTTACAGTGCCGTTTTCGGTAAACTTCTGATTAACTCAATCCAATACTCACAACACTCAACATGATTTTTAATCAGAATCATGACATTACAAATAAATGTTCCTACAGTCTTTTAACACTTTTGTGTTGTCACTCTCTTAACTATTGATCTCAAACTTTTCTTCCATCTTCATTCTGAACCCCTTGGATTGAGATAGTTTGGTGATAACTTTTATTCATATATATATATATATGAAATGTTGACCCTGACTCTTCAACCCTTCTTCTCTCTTCACAACTCACTTGGGTCAAAGGGCATTTATTGTCTTTTGGTTAGATATTTTTGGAGATATTTCTAGACTTTGGTGTGTGTCCAAATCTCCACCCTTGATTTCATTTCCATCTCCCATCTTACATCACAACCATTGGATTTATAAAGGGCATGATTGGCGTGGATTTTTACAAGTCTTGTAGAGACATTTCTCATTTTTTGCACGATTTATCACTCAAGCACACCCTAGCACCCTCTCTTCTCCCCCAATTTTCGAGCATCACCTTCCTCCTTTTTTTTCTTCTCCAATTTTGCTCCAAAACTCATATTTTGGCTTGGAATTGAAGGGTCTCATCAACTAGAAACATGTTGGGGGTCTTCCCCTCTTCACTTTGATGTAAAAATTGGGTAAGTTCCATTTTTCTTTGATGGGTTTCTCTCCTCGAAACACTAATCTTTTCATTTCTTGAAATACTGAGTTTAATTCTTGAATGTTAGTTTTCTTCATTATTGACTACATTCTTGTGACCCTATTCTTCTCTTGTTGGTCTATGGATAGCTTGGTGGATCTTGTAAGGATTTTGAGTTTATCTTGGAAAGGCTCTCTTTAGAATTCTTGCTTGGGATTTTTGGATTTTTCCTTCAACACATACTTGCTTTGGACCTCTCTTGCTACTCTTGGATTTCTAGCTTGGACCTAAGGTAGGGGACTCTCCTCTCTCCCATTCTTTAGTTACGAAGGGGTGCGAAATTGTTCTAGGGTTTCTTATACCCTAGCCTTATATATGTGTGTGTTTTGTAAAATTTGGTGAATTGAAGCATGCTTGAATAGATTGTGTGAATAAAAGTGATACTTGATTTGAAAATGAAGTTACTCATGAACTTGTATAATTGGTTATGTAATATATGATAATGGTTTGGAAGTTCTTGTAGATAACAGTGTACTACTAGTATACATACATATATATATATATATATATACATATATAAGTATAAATGAATATATATATATATATATATATATAATCACATATGTGCAAATGTGTAGGGGGGGGGGGGGTGTCGTGGCCTTAGAATATCAAATAGGCTAGCCCGAAGAATAGTTGGAAATTTGTTGACCTTGAGCATGTCTAGGAGTATTTGAATACGTTACTTGAATATATGTTTCTTCACTTTGTGCCTCATGAAACCATAGGGCATGCTAATGAGATTTATGATCATGAAATTTGAACCTAGACGTTGCCTTAAGCCCTCTTTTCCTTGTGAATTATAAAACATTGTTAAAAGGAAACTTGAAAGTTTATGAGAATGGATTATTGTGACTTGATGCTCTTATTTGGTAATAGGTATGTTCATTAAACTAAAAGTGACAACAAAATAAATAATTGAGAAATGGCTGCATGAAAATGATGTGAGCATGCTTTGAATGTGAAATAAAAATTTATGATAATCATTGAGCATTGGGTCAATGTAGAGGCATAATTTGCATTTATGTAACACCATGTACATATGTAGTTTTGGTGTTAGTGGCATGCCTCATTGATACTAGTTGTATGCATGGACCGTGTGGATAGTCGCAACAACTGGCCAGGGGGTGTTCTCGCACCCACGGAGTTAGTATCTCCCGAATTTGAGAAGGCGGGGGAGGACTTTGTCCATACCCCGGGTTTCCGAGCGGACTTGTGGACTCTGTACTCCATGGAGGCACCCAACCTTCCTTAGTGGGCTTGTTACCCCAATAAATGAAAGGTTTGGGATCCTTGGTATCCATCTAACCCTTCATAGATAGGGTTGCATCGACATTGATGTTAGCATGAACATGACTTGCATAGCATGATAGTAACTTTGAAGTATTTACACATTCTGGGAATTCCTAATATACTTGCAAGCATGCTTAAATGTAATCTTATTGACTCACTTAATATTTTTTGATAATGAATGGAATTGAAATGGGAATGTGAATTAATTGCCTTGCCGATGAACTTCTGTTATCTATTTTGGCCTCTAGTTTATTTATGTGGAGACTGGATTGAAAAATTTAATTTTCTTGACATGCCTTGCTTGCTTCTTTTCTTATGTTAATGATGAGGTAGACTCTTGAGAATTATATGTTTAGGTACCTCTTTATGTGGTTACGTAAGACTAGAGGATAGGGCTCCCAATTAGCTAAGTAATGTGACCTAGTGGTATAGGGGCAATCTAGAGTCCGAGTTTGGAGTGGTTGGTAAAAAATTATAGTGAGCTTAGATGCTTCAAAGTAACGGCCATTTAGGCCCTTGGTGTTTTTGAAGTCCGTATCACCCGTGGGTTTAAGTCATCAATTTTAATTTTTAAAAATCGCGAGTTTTTGAACTATTTGTACCGCCTAAGGTCAAAATGGTCTTTTATCTATTTAATTATTTATGTTGGGCACTCGAAGGCTCATATATTAACTATTTTATTGATGGAAATTGTTCGGATCTCGGTTCATTCCAAAGAAATTCTATTTGAAAAAGTTCTCTTTTTAGAACGTCTTGTTTCGGTCATTTTTCGTCCTACTTCCTTTCATGTTTTTGGCTAAATTTTTCAACCCAATACATGTATGTTATGTATACTTGATATTGTACTCGTTTCGGATTAAAAGAATACGTTTCGAACCCGTAAAACTACCCCAAAGTCCATAGGGGAAATCTAAAAAATTTACTTTTTTTTCAATTTTCTAGACTTGGGAGCTATCCCAGTTATTCAAAATTGTGTCTAATTTTCTACTTATCTCGGCAACTTGAGCCATTACATCGTCAGTTCTATCTCTTTCTTTAGCAATTTCCATCCTTCTAAGGTTATTAAGCATTGATCTAGCCCTAACTTCTGACGCGTTTTATTGTAAATTTTCACTCAATCGTTCGAATATTTTCCAAACATCTTCGATTGGTTCTAATGCAAACATTCCTCCACATGCAGCATCTATACGATGTTGTATTTCTCCTATGCCATGATAAAAATTATGCACCAAGTCATATTTTGTAAATTTATGATGAGGACATTTATCCAAAAGTTCTTTAAAATGTTCCCAAATTTCATGGAATTATTCACCCGGAATTTGAGCAAAATTCATTATGGTTGTTTGGGCTTCGTGTGTTTTTTCCATTGGGTAATATTTATGTAAGAATTGTTTCTTAAGCTTCTCCCAATCAGTTTTCACACGTTCTTCTAAACTAGTGTACCATTTTTTAGCTATTTCTTTGAGTGAAAATGAAAATAATCGCACACGTAAGGCATTAGTGGGCATCCCATTCATTTTAGTTGTTGAACTAATTTCTATAAACTCTATAATGTGTTCATAGGGATCTTCATGTTTATGTCCATAGAATTTAGGCAACATATTTAAAATACTAGCTTTAATTTCATAATATGTTGTTTCTCCTAGTATAACAATGTCCGTTGGTGATTCAAAATTCGAAGGTGTGTAATAATCTTTCAAGGAACCTAGTGGTTGTACATGAGGGTTGCCCATATCGTTAAAATTTAATGTATCTTTTTCAATCCTTTGTTTATTAGTTCTTAAGTTTTTACGATAAGTTTAATCAACTTCAGGATCAAAAGGAGCAAGTTCTGTAGATACGGAATGCAAACCACTCATACAATGATGGAACAATTTTATGTAAAAATAATAAACTAACTAAAAACAAATTAAAAAAATAAATAAACAAAATAAAATAGAAATTAAATAAGAAAATTAAAGATGAGACTTGTGCAATAATTTAAAGTACAATAAAAGTCACAAACGGTCCAGCCAAGCAATCATCACCGCTTTTCTAGTTCCCTCTGCTAATCTCATTGTACTTGTAAAAAATCACAAAGTTTTGTCTTTTAAAAGAAGAAAATAAAAATAAAGAAAATAAAATAATCTAGCTATAATAATTATGCAAAAGTATAAAAAATCGTTTTGTCCCCGACAACGGCGCCGAAAACATGATCGGTGGTCAAACCTTGATTAGTTTAACCTACTAGGCTTGGATAATAGATAATAATAATGATAATGATAATGATAATAGTGTGTGAAAATAAGCCCTAAAAGTTGACCTAGTTTTACATATCGCAAGTGCACGAATCAATTTATAGTATAGTACGAATGAGATAGGGTATATCGAATCTACAGAGACTAATGATTCTTCAACTCTTTTATAATTATTCTAAGTAAATTATTAACGATAGTTTGTTTGTTTGGTTTTCTATAACAAATGAACATAAAATAAATATAATAGATAATTGGTTTTGGTTGTGAACAGTGGAGATAAAGATTTAGGGTATTTCTAACTCCACCACTAACCATATAACATATCCTCTAATTCATTCAATTGTAAAGGACGGTTCATCATATGTGAATCAAATATAGGGTCGCAAACATTGGCAAAACCCTAATCCCAAAAAAAGAACAATTCATCCATCATTGGCACAAGCCATCTCTAATTAAGCATAACTAGTACATGCATCTACTCTGAACTACTCCTACTAATATAAATTCAAAGCACGTCACTAGTTATCTCTTTCAAGCATGGTCTGTCTAAATCAAGATTACATGTTAATAACCACTATTGTGTACAAAATCATGAGTTAAACATCCGAGTTCTAGCCCATATTGAATAATCATGATTTTGTAAGATAAAACATTCATTCAAGCTAAGACAAGACACACTACAACAAAATTGACATTTAGTGATGAGTTTTTTCATCACAAAAACTCCATATTTCATTGCTAAAAATTATTTGTGACGAAAAAATATTTGTCACAATTTCGTCACTATATAAGCGTCTTGGTTGATCAATAGTTTATTTCGTTACTATTGATACGACTTTTTAGTGACGAAAAATATTTTGTCACTTTTGTTGGGATATTAGTGACAAAATATTTTTCGTCACATTTAGCTATCTTTTAGCAACGAAATGTATTCGTCACATCTAGCTACCTTTTAGCGACAAAATGTTTGTCACTAAATCTAGATACCTTTTAGTGATGAAATTTTTTTCGTCACATATAGCTATCTTTTAGCGACGAAATGTTTGTTACTAAATTTAGCTACTTTTTAGTGAAGGAATTTTTTTTCATCATAGCTAGCTACCTTTTAGCGACAAAATGTTCGTCACTAAATCTAACTACTTTTAGTGACGAATTTTTTTCGTCACATCTAGATACCTTTTGGCAACGAATTTTTTTTGTCACATTTAATTATCTTTTAGTGACAATTTTTCCGTCACATCTATCTACCTTTTAGCGACGAATTATTTTTATCACATCTAATTGCCTTTTAGTGATTTTTTTTCTTTTATCGACAAAGAGTTTTTGTCACATTCAGTTATTTTTTATCGACAAATTTTTTTTGTCACATATAATTATTTTTTACCAACTAAAAGTTTGTTAGCTTTAACAAATAAAATGAAGTACAAAAATTATTATTTTATTAAATAATAATGAATAAAGGTTCATCCATATAAACCAAACAAGATAAGACAAGGGAAAATTAAATATCAATGAACTATAAAATGTAAAAAGTTAACCATTTCATGCCAAAAAACTGTAAAATAAAATACTAAATAATCTAAAAAACAAGAACTGGTTTATTTCAAATTGTCTTTCTAAAACTCATACTAGATTGGCGTAAGCGATTGTTGTCCAATATTTGTAACAAATGCAAGCATTGTCTCCCTCACTTTTTCTTGAATTTCTTGTTGTATGTCTCGCTTCATCTCGTGCATTTCTTGTCTCATCTCTTCCATATTTTTCTCTGCTTTCTCAACCCTAGCATAAATTACGTCCACATCTTTTTGAGTGACACGGATAGAAGAAGTAACCATCTCTTTGTTGCCAATTCCATGCAAAAATGAAGACTTATCCCCTAGTACTTCAACCATTATTTCTTTTTCTTTCTCGGGGGTTATTACTTCTCCAATTTCAAGAGCAGTTTTTTTCATTTGTAACATTTTAACCTGGATGATGAGAAAAAAGAGTTGTAATACAAAGAGAAGAAGGTTAAATGACAACTTTATGTAATATTAAAGAACACCATTAGAGAAAAAGTGATTTTCGATTGAGAATAAGGAACAAAAACCAACCAAAATAAGATCCTAAATGTTCCAAACTATCAAGACAAATAAGAAAAAAAACAGAACATACGCCTAATAAACTGAGTAATTAAGAAATTTATCAACCAAAGATTACCGATGGAGGCATGTAATTGTTTTTTATTGGGGTCAATCCATGCATTAGGAATAATTAGGGGCAATAAGCATAATTTTTTTTAAATTTAATGGGGTCAAATCTCATTTTTTTGCCTATATTTTCTTCAAGATACTTAAATTAGCATTAAAAAAATTTTAAAAAAAAAATCATTGGGGGAACTGCCCCCAATGAGCATTTTGTCCCTTCGTGCCTGTGTGTGTGTTTTTATATGTACTTAAATTTGTGTATGAATTTATATGTATGGGTAAATATAGCTTTGAATATATGTATACGTGTGGCTGTATGTATATGTAATATGTATGTATGTATTTATATATTTGTGTGTATATTTGAATCAGTTGGAGACCACTACAGTCAGAGGTGTTTAGACCATTTGGGAACTGAGAAATTTTAAGAAGACAAAAATAGAAAACTAGACAAGGGAATAAAGTCCTGTTATCAAATTCTATACAAATCTTTCATCAGAACCGAAAAAATTCCAATACAGCAAAACCTACATCCAGATTACCACAAGCAACTAAACTCATGATATAATCAAAGCAAAACAGAATCCTATATAACTTTCCAGAATTGGGGGATACAGTTTAGGGCAATACAATAAATTATCACTATTATATAATGGTTCAGTAAATAATCTACAATTGGCAACTAACAAAGCCACTAAATAGCACAAAGAAAGAAAATTGTAGCAGGAAAATCATAATCTAACGTTTCAAAACAGACCCATAACAGAATTTGCATGAACAATATATATAAACAACACATTCGAACAATTGAAGATGAAAACACTGAAAAGAAGAAATATGCACTAATTTCGCATTGATATTTTTGTTTCCACTAGAGGCCATGGCAGTGATGGGTTGAATTGAAATACAGATCAAACGATATAATATATATATATATATATATATATATATATATATATATCTCAAAGGGTTATTTTTTAGAATCGGGAATGCGATTAATAGAGATGAGAGAGGTTATGAAATCGATGATTATTTCATATTGGATTTAGATTATGCAATTTCAAGCAAAAAATTACATATACGAATAGAAATTAAGAATTAAAGAAAGAAAAACTACTGAGATGGAGAAGAGAGCGAAGAAGGATGGTGAGAGTTACACCCTATCAGAGAACCGAGTCTCGAAGTGGTGGACGCGGCGGTGAAGGAACGTTGATCGACCTCTGTTCATCACCTTCTCCTTCTCCGACGAGTACAAGGCATCGATACCGACGGCGACTGGCAAGTGATGAGATTGATTGGGTGGCCGGTGGCGGATGGAGGGAGTGAAAGACGAGACGGCAGGACATGGTGAGAGAGCTACGAATATTTTAGGTTTTCTAGGGTTTGTCGTATATATATATATGTATATAAGTAAATATATGACTTTGTATTGTTAGTTCAAATTTTAAAAGTGCTGGTGTAGAGGTAAATGGAAATGAGATGGGTGCCAACTTCAATATTTTTAGATTTTGGGGCCCAAATTTTGAAGTGACAAAATTGCAAAAAAAAAAAAAAAAACTTATAAAATATATATACTAAGGGCCTGTTTGGTAACGCTCCGCTTCCTGCTTTTGCTCCTGTTTCTATTACTGTTCACAGAGCAGGGTTGTTTGGTTGGTTGCTCCCGCTTCCAAAATCTGGAAGCAGGCTGGAGCAAAACCTCAAATTTGGAAGCAAGTCTCACCTTACTTCCACTTGCTCTCATCACTATTTTTAATGGGACCCACTATAAGTTGCTCCCAAATTCTCCTAATTGCTCACAAATTCTTTGCAACATGTTAGGTTTGCTTCAAGGTGTATAAAATTTAAAAAATAATTTATTTCCGAAAATATAAATAAAATTAGAAATAAATATATAAAATTCCAAAAAATATATTTTTAATTTCGAAAAATATATTAAATTCGAAAAAAATATATAAAATTTAAAAAAATATATAAAATTGGAAAAAAAATATAAAATTGGAAAAAAGTATATAAATTTTGAAATATATAGAAAATTCAAAAAATATATATATAATTCAAAAAAAATATAAAATTCAAAATATATATATTTCAAAAAATAAAAATCGAAAAAATTATATAAATTTTGAAAAATATATAAAATTAGAAATAAATATATAAAATTCCAAAAAAATATTTTAAATTTCAAAAAATATATTAAATTCGAAAAAAAATATAAAATTCGAAAAAGTATATAAATTTTGAAATATATATATAAATTTTGAAAATTATATAAAATTCGAAAAATATATATAAAATTCAAAATATATATATTTCAAAAAATAAAATTCGAAAAAAATATATAAATTTCTAAAAATATATAAAATTTGAAAATTATATATAAATTTTAAATTTTAAATTTTTTTTGAAATTTAATATATATTTTTTGAATTATATATATATATATTTCAAATTTTACATATTAGTTTCAAATTTTTATTTTTTTCGGAATTTAACATATTGTTTTTGAATTTTATATATTTGTTTCGAATTTTAAAATTTTTTCAAATTTTAATATATTGTTTTTTGAATTTTATATATATTAACTATCTCTTAAAATAATTTATTTTATTTTTTTAAAGGTAAAATTTTAATTTTGCAATAGGGATGGGGTAAATTGCACCCAATTAGGATAGTTGAGGGATTTTTTTTGCCCATTTTGTAGTTGGGGGGGTTTTGTGCTCATGGGGCAATAGTTGAGGAGGGTTTTATGCACTTTACCCAAAATAAAATATTATAACCAAAGGTCTTGTACAATACAATATTATAATTTAGAATTTATCTACAAAAAAATTTATAGTTTAGAAAAAATAAAAAAATTATTTACAATATCCAAATAAGAGGCCTTGTGCAATACGATTTTTAATTTTTTTTAATTTTAGAACTTATTAATTTCTTATATTCAATCTAAAATCCAAAAAAAAAAAAAACAGAATCTCAAATCATTTGAATTCACCAAACATGTTTTGCTTTCACTTTTTAGGAAATCAGCAGTTCCACCAAACATGCTCTGCATGCTTCAGCTTTCATTTTTCTCATATCAGAATCATCAGCACCAAACATGCTTCCGCTTCAGAAAAAAACTTGTTTCGCTACGCTTCAGCTTCCAAACCCGTTTGAAAGCAGGAGCGGGAGCGTTTCCAAACAGACCCTAAATAAATAGATTTCTTCTTTAAAATAATAAAAATCTAATTAATTTTTTATACGATAAAATTCAAATATTAACTTTATTTATTTATGTCTTTGTGAGCAACAATAGTTTATACCTCTTAAAATTATTTCTTATTAAGAAAAAAATATATTTTAAAGATATTTACACTTAATTAAATGACAATGAGTAATTATAAATATTTATACCAATGTATAACTTTAGTGCATGTTTGGTAGATGGAGTTGGTGCCAAACATTTGGTGTGGAATGTGAATTACAACCCAAATCATATTTGGTTGGTGTGGGATGGTTGAATGGTACCAAAAAATGGTGTGCCAAATTGGTATCAAATGACATGTTTTTCACACCATCTCTAGACATGATTTTGGGATGGTGTGGTGTTCAAGCAAATCAACTATAATTCTCCAAACCAACTTCAATGCTCAAGCCCCACGTGTTGGTACCTTAGTGTGTGTTTTGTGTTTTGTGTGTTGTGTGATATATATATATATATATATAATTATATACACAAACACAACCATATACATATATATTTATTAAATTAAATTAAATAACTAAATAAAAGTTATCAAATAATAGAATATAATTAATAATAAATAAAATTGAGTAATAAATATTTTAAAATAATAAATAAAGTAAACAAAATAAATAATAAAAAAAATAATCACAATTAATTAAATAATCAATTAATAATGAGTCATATATATCGTTTTATCTATCTCAGTCATATATATCGGTTATATAAATAATATCGATCTAATAATAAATTCATCGTGAGTAAGTAATTAATGAGTTTAAATAGTAGTTATAATAATAACATGATTTACATAAATGCATATATAACATATTTTTATTCTTTGTTAAGTAATATGAGCAATCTGAAAAGAATTTAAATCAACAAGATCGGTTGGTAATTAAATGGAATAGCTTTTTATCAAGTCTCTGCACCAATATTTTTTTAAAAACAACAACAACAATAATAATAATAACACTAATAATTGTTTCTCTAAACTTTTGTTTATTTTTTTAAAACATGATTTGACTCTCAATTTTCTTGTAAATAATTTCAGGGTTTCTTTGAATTTGAAAGTTATCACTCACAGATAAATTTCCTTATATATACCTACTACTCACACTTATTAGGTACTATTGATATGTGGCATCTCCAAAACTAAATATTAATATTAAATATCTCTAATGAACATGTCCATCGAGTATCGACACTCCATTAAAAATTTATCACAATTATCATCGATTATATATAAGCAAGAAATTCATTCACACCAATTACAATCATTTGTAAATGTATTTAATTATAGAAACTACTATTTAGCGCTAGTATCACAACTCTATAGCTATCTATACATGATCGTTAACATATCTACACACACCATATTTTGTCTTAAGAAATTATTCAATTAATTAAATTATTTTTTCATTTTGATCACAAGAAATTATTCAATTAATTAAATTATTTTTTCATTTTGATCACCTTCCTCGTGTATAGAACACTTACTTACAAATGTATTTATAGACACTCAGTTTTAATTATTTAGTGTTCTAGTAATTATCATTTTCTATATAGTCAAAAAAATGTATTATATATAATGAAATGTTATTTTATAGTGTATTTAGTTCATATATAGTGTTTGTTTTAACTTTCATGAGTATGTTTTAAGACCATTTCATTTTAGTCGCAAATAACATTTCATTTTAGTCGCAAAAGACCCATCCTATTGCAACATAGTTCATTTAGTCGTAAATACCCAAACTAATTGGGACACAATTTGACTTTAGTCGCAAATACCTTAACTTTTTCGACCATTTCATTTTAGTTGCAAATAACATTTTCATTTTAGTCGCAAAAGACCCATTTTATTGCGACCATAGTGCATTTAGGCATAAATACCGAGAACAATTGCAACTAAATTTTGCTTTAGTCATAAATACCCTACCTTTTACGACCATTTCATTTTAATCGCAAATAACATAGTATTTGCGACTAAATAAGGCTAGTCGCAAATAATTTGGTCGCTAAATGACCGATTTCTTGTACTGAAAACTCTCCATTTTAGGTGACGAAATATGTTCGTCAGTAAAACTCTTCTTTTTGGTGATGAAATAAGATTTTGTCACCAAAACTCTCTTTGTTTTGTGATGAAATTATATTTTGTCACCAAAACTCTCATTTTTTTGTGACAGAATAAATTTTGGTCACAAAAAAACTCTCATTTTTTGTGACGAAATAAAGTTTCGTCACCAAAAATTTTATTTTTAGTGACGAAATTATAGTTTGTCACCAAAACTCTAAATTTTTTGTGACGAAATATATTTTCGTCATCAAAACTCTCATTTGTTTTACAAAAACTTTCCTTTTTAGTGACAAAATAAAGTTTTGTCACCAAAACTCTCCTCTTTTGTGACGATATTATATTTCGTCACCAAAACTATAATTTTTTGTGACAAAACAATATTTCGTCACTAAAACTCTCCTTATTAGTGACAAAATATTTTTGGTCATAAAATTTCGTCAGTAAAGATCCATTTTGTTATAGTGACATAGAATAAACATAGAATTTTATATAAAATCAAACTTAATCACTCATCTACACAATCATCACATACGTTGTTGACCCAAGGATTTTCACCGTGGGTAAACATGACATTTTGATGATAACAAACCATTGAATGTGGTGAATTTAATATCTACTTCAGTTATGCTTAATAGGTTGTTGATTCAAGATAAACTCAAGAGAGCTAGTGAATCCATGAGAAGATCAAGCAAAGGTACTTAGCACTTAAAAGACATTGGAGACAAGGATGGAGACATCAACCCAAAGCTTAAAGAAATTGAAGATCAAAGAATTGGGTAAAATAGCCTTGAGTGAGGTTAGATTAAATGTAAATTTATTTTTGAAATAACTTATTTGAAAGCTCAACTCATGACAAATTAGCATATAGGACAATGCATATCATTTACATCATTCATGAGTCCTTGAACCATTAGTATTAGACTATGAACATCATTGATGATATATTCATATATATAGTCTTTGCTAGAGTTGAGTTAATTCAAGCTTTCATAATCTATTAAAGAACTCAACAAAGAGGTTGTCCTAGAACCTAAACTAATTTCATATAACTTGAAATGAATTCTAGACATGTATTAAAGCTTTGAACAAAATTGTTTCAATCATGAAAATTTTTTATCAAATATTGAGAATTTATTTAAATCAAAATATTATTTTATAATCTCAATATTGTTTTTAGGAATTTCAAGGACCTTAATAAGTCTCTAAGACATCCTAGGAATGTCTCTAAGTCATTTCGGAAATATCTCAAAAGATTTCCCGAAAAACCGTTATGTGATTTAAGAGATTGAAATGAACTGTCATATTCAAACGACTATAAATCACTCAAAATGGGTTAAATGGAGCGATTCAAAATCTTTAAATCAATATCTTGAAGTCATATTTCCAAAAAGCTAAAGAACTCCTCAATGCAACTTACGGAACTCCAGTTATGACCAAAAGAGTAGAACTGGACAGAACATATCCGAAATGAATTGTCAGTCGACCAACACTAAATGGTCAGTCGACCGAACGCTCCATAGAATTTTGAGCCATTTTTTTTACATTTTTCAATTGACTCACGAAGCAGTGTTAGTCGACCGACTCGGCCTGGAACGACTTCCAACGGTTATTTTTGGGATCAAACTTTTCCAAACTTCCCAAAACTTCCCAAAACACCCCCAAACATCTATATTTGCTTCTCACTCTATATATATGCCATATATGAGCCAAAATAGGGTTGGAGAAGAGACGGATAGGAGTATGAAAGAAATCTACCATTTGTGCTTCATTTTTGAATTTGTATTTGGGTAGAAAACTCTCCTATAGGAATCACACCATTGTGTATCACTCATATCATCTTCTTGTGATTCATTCTTCCACATATTGAGTTGAGATTTTCATTTGATTATTTCATCTATAACTCTAAGTATGTGAGGAAGTGAGCTTTGATTTCTTCATCTATCTATTGAGAGATAATGTTGTACCACTCTATCTTAAATTCTTATTCTTTGTGAGTGAAAGACCAAGAAGTTATCTTAGCATGGGAATGGCTTGTTGAAGCTTTGTAAAGGTTTCTCTCAGCCTTAAAGATGAGGATTAGGTGTGCTCTCCACCGGCAAGAGTGAGCAAGTGGTGGCTCTTCACCCGCAAGTAAGAGTAAGGAAGGTTGGCTCTTCACCCGGAAAAAGGAGCATGTAAGGGTTTGTTTTTCACCTGCAAGAAAACACAATAGTGGAATCCTTGAGAGGTTTTCTCAAGGCATGGATGTATAACAAAGCTTTGGTTGAACCATGTAAAAACTCGGTATCTTGGTTTGCATTTTCTCTATCCCTTAACTCCTTACTTTACAAGCAATTTTATTTCAATCTTGAGCATTATTTATCAATGCTTGGAAATTGTGTGTGCTTAAATATTCATGAGGGGATTGGAAAAATGCTTGGTTGAAGTAAATTGCAATATGAACTTGATTATAGCTTAGATTATAAATTCTCTACTTGCTCATTAGTTTGCTATAATCTAGTTGCACACCAAGTGTTTGATATAATTTATCTTCACCACACCATAACATAAAATCAATTGTCATTTATAATCTTGAGCCTTATATATAAATGCTATAAAATTGCTTGTGTTTGTGTATTAACAAAGTGGTTATAAAATGCATAGTTGAAGTGAATTAAATTGTGAACTTGGTTAGATAAGGTGTAGATTATAACTTATCTACTCTCTTATTTATCTATAATATAAGTGTTCACCAAGTGTTTGATAAAACTTATCTTCAACACACTATAGCATAAAATGTTCATAAACACCCCAAGTGTTTAACACAATGCATATTCAACATAACATTCTATTTGAGAGTTTATGCTTATACTCAATGTTTGATTACCTTTCATAAACTCTACAAGATTTTTATCATGACAAATAACACTTTGCATTATGTTTATATGTATGAAAAAAGTGTTTATACATTGTTAGTTAAATTTCTTACTTGGGTGCTTGAACTATTTCTCATTCTACTTGAATCAATGATGCATGTATTTAATTGTGTAAATCACCAATGCATTATTCAAAGTATGAATTCAGTTAATAACTTAAGGGATCATCTATCTTGCTAAGTATTTGACTAAAGTCCTACAATGTCTATCTTGTTAAAACAATGTCAAACCGAAAAAGTATCAAAGTTTGTAATTGACCCTATTCAACCCTCCCCCCTCTAGGTGTCAATATGTGGCCAACAATTGGTATCAGAGCCTCGGTTCTATTCTTGCCTTAACCGGCTTAGAGTTGATCCATGACAAACTTTGAAAGAGTTTCCCTTACGTAAGGTTATATAGCATTTTATTCTCCTACGATGTTTACAAGTTAGTTATATGCATTTAAAGGCTAAAGGAGAATGTTCCTATAAGGGGAAGTATTTCTAGATGATCTCTAATTCCCAATCATGTCATAATAGGAGAATTTTGATGATGATATGCAATGATTGAGACATCTATGTGAAATGTGGTAACTTATACATTGTATCGACTTGATACTTGTATTCATATATTCATTAATATATAAATGTGCTTTATGAATTTATTCATTGATTAATGAATAATCATTGTTCATGCATCACATTCTTTTGATTATCTTGATTTTGTATGAGAAGAGTGACACATTGGATTAGAAAGAAATTATTTTGAAAATGTGAATCTTATGTAAAACAACCTTTCATTAAGCTTTCAAAAATAATTTTGAAATGAAAGGAAAACAATCTTCCTAAGTGCTAAAATTTTACAATTTTTGAAAAAGGGCATATAATTCATTTTTGTCAATCAAAGGAAGATATCTTGATTTTCATGTCAATTCTTGAAGTTAAAAATGAATGTTGTTTATGGTTGTTTATTATGATACATATATGAAATAGAGTTTTACTCATATTTTTAATTTCATATTGGTTCTTCTTTTTTCTGTGAAATAACCATGAGCATATATTACTATTGAATTGACAATTGCACATCATGATAGTTTACTTGAATGATAAATTCAAGAGGAGCATATTGATTGTAGCGAAATCACTCATTTTGTGTTAATATGCTTATAGAAAATTATGCTCATGATTGTGCTAACACAAATGGACCCAATAGCAAATGGGTACCAAAGAAAGCTACTTGAGTGTATTGTAGGTTTGGATTGATTTCTTACTCAAGAACTATTGGTTCCTCAGTAGTGATGCTTCAACTCAAAAAGGGAGATTAAATCAAGGTCTCTCACAAGATGAGTGGAAGATGAAAATCATCTACAAGCAACTCCAAGTAAAATGGGTAGAAGCACCATGGCACACATTTTCTAACCTCCATTACTAATGTGCTTTCATGGATGAGATCAAACATGACATTCATATGCTCATTAAAGTGTGTTTAATCTTTATTGATATGTCATGGAACAAATTTGATAATTGGTAATGAGAGTGATTGGCTAGTTGGTGCATGCAATTGAATATGCTTTGATAATTTCTTGATAGTAGCTTGCTTTGAAATGAGACATGGATATATGATGTCGTAATATTAGTCTTTTGTCTTTTCAAGTACAATTGAGGCAATATTTTTCGAATACTAGTTTTATAAAGGAAAGTCTTGATCGTGCATGAAATTTAAAGAATATAGTCATGACCACCTCTTGACTCACAAGGATACTTCACTTGATTTTGGTTGATTTCTTGAGTAGATATTTGTCCATGTTGGTGTGTTTTAAAATATTACTCGCAAGTGCACGAATCAATTGTAATTTAGGTTATGCAAGAACGAGGTCGAACCCAAGGGAATGCTTTAAAGAGAACTTAATTAAACTCAAATTAATCTAAAACTAACCTAGTTTCTCAAATTTTGTTTGTTGAAGCGATTTTTATACTAAACATGCAATATAGAAATACAAATAATTGAAGTGAGAATAATAGGGAGAAAATACTAAGGTATCGGAATCCACCACCACTAATCCATAAACTTCTAATTATTCCTTTATCAATTCCAATTTTAGAGTAGTAATTTAGAAATCAATCTTATTACTTTCTCAATATTTAACAATAACGCACTAATGAAATATATTTTCAAGAAATAGATTTTCCTTCGCTTTAAAGAGTAAAATTCTAAGCATCCTATGTATGCAATTTAATGGATCACATAAGATCAAAGATTTTTACTTATAAACTCATCAAATCCAAGCTTGATTAATTGTGATAAGAATTCTTAACTACTATAAATACATGATATTTATAGTGAAAGGAATTTAAAACAATTAATACTATGAAACGAAAATCATAAGCATTTAAACCATACACATGGAAATTGATAAAAGACTAAAAGGAATTTATTTCATAAATGGTGGTTTCATCCTCAACCTTAGTTGAGGATTTAGTTACACATGCTTAAAAAGAAAATAACAAAGTAAGAACAATAAAACCCGGAATTGAAGATGAATTCTTCTCCTCTTTGGTGTCCTTCTTGCTCTCCTCCTTCTTCTTCTTCCTCTTTCATTTTCCTTCCTCTTCAAGATGTATCCATATTTATAGAGAAATATTGGAATCAAATTACAACTTGTAAAGAGAAATGAAATATTCTTTTCTTTTCTTTTTCATCACTTTCCATCAAATTTTGTTCTTTTTCCATGTGCATTTGAATCATCCAACTTTCATCCATGTGCATTTGATTCATCCAACTTTCATCCATGTGCATTTGATTCATTTCTCACTTTACACCTATAAATGAAAGACATAAATGTAGATGTAATTTAATGACATTGAAAATGATTTATTCAACAATTTTATTATATAAATTAAGTTTTATGCATTTATCATTATTACACTTCTAAATTAATTAAAATAAATAGTTTTACATACTAACAAATATACATTTGGGGATAAAATATGTATGTAAAATGGACTTATCACATGTGATTCTATGTTTTTGGTGTTTTATCTAAAGCTTCTTGGTATCACATATTGCACATTATTTTGAGGAATTTGAACTTGAAGAGAAATTATTATGGACTTGATATAAATGACTAATCAAATAAGTCCACAACTAGTAAACCTCAATAGAGCAAAATTTCTTTGAATAATCCATCTAATGCAAATGAGGATAAGGAATATGTGATGAACTTCAATGTGGTTAAATGATTCACCATCCTTTATTATATAACTTCTTGGTGATCATTCTAAAGGTATTTGCATAAAAATTTCCATAAATGGTATTCATGATGCTTAGCCTTTGTTGTTTCAAATTGAAACTTTTGTTAAAGCTATTTAATACATGTTTGGATCTTTATTTTGAAAAGGAACTATATGTCATTCTTTAAAAGAAGCATGTTGAAAATTAGGAAATATTGTGCTTATATGTGATTATCTTGATTGCTTGTTGATAAGCATTGATCATAAATCCTATGTGCATATATCATGAAAGACATACATTTTTATTGTTTTTGTATCTCATATTATTATTATTTTTATATAATACTTTTAATCTCATATATCTTATATTTTTATATCATTATTATACATGCTTACTCTTGTATATTTTATAATGCATAATAATGTTGCAATCTAAGTCTAATAGTGGTGACCCAAGGTTTTGGCCATTATTATCCCATGATCTTAACCAAGAAGGATATAGTTAATTCTTTGCACATGAGAATGGAATTAAAGTTCTAAGAATGTCACATGCCTCTTTGCATGAAATGTTTTTATCTAATGCATTCTTATATGATTTTACAATGAAACATTTTCATGTAGAAAATCACAATGATTTGAAATGTATAAGTTTAAGACAATTGGTTTTAAAACTATCATAAGCCGTGCTTAACTTGAAGAGTCAATTTTATGTTGAGGCCTTAGAGAAGGCGGGTAATAGTTTTGTGATCGTTGTTAGTTGTGTGACCTCTTTAGAGATTTGAGGTCAGGGATTGATTCTAGTATCAATTGTGATTTGAGACCTTAGAGAAGGCAGTTGATGAGATTGTGAACTTAGTGGATGTTTTTGTATAGGCCTTTATGTGCCTTTCACCTTTTGGGGAAGGGTTATCAACCGTATTTTAAAATTTTGATTGTGTTAGAAGAGGTTATGATTGAACTTATCTGGTGGTGTGGTAATAGTCTCTTGATTCCGTTAGAAATCTAGAGAGTTGTATCAAATGTGTGAAGTTGAGGTTAGAATGAATTGGAAGAGATATCTATTTAAGCTAGTGAGTTCCGGGGTATCGACCATTAGTCATTCCTTGAGTCGTCGGTTACGGTGTGGTGTCGAACCTCTTCCTTATGTTGACATTTGATTTCGTGGGGTTGGAAACGGATAGTTGTGTTCCGTGAACCCAATGTAGTACTCTTCCTTCTTTGTCCTCCTGGACATTATAGGAATCCGTGGAGTTGTATTCACTCTTATTTGGCTGTCTTCCGGAAACGGCGTTTTTCAAGTCTTGAAATAAACTATTTGTATTTAAAAGGAAAAACCCGTTTTCGCCTACCCCCGTAGCCACGAAACGTTTTAGCACTTTATAAAATGATCTTAGGATCTTCTTTAAAAATATTTTTAACTTCTAAAAGTCGGTGATGGCGACTGACGGAGACCGGAGGCAAGACGGTCATTTTCACATTGAGGTTTCTTATAAGAAAACTATTTTATTACTTTTCTAGAGGTTCCGAGATTCCGAGGCTTCTTTCTCAATACCTTGACCTGTAGTGTTTTGAAAGGTGTTCTCTTGTTTCACATTTATTTCCGATCATTTCTAAGTCTCGGGTATGCGACTTGTTGTTTAGTGCACAGTCATAGTGTTGCCTTTCCCTTCTTCTTGGTTATTTGATGTCACCACCTAGGTGATTTGAGTTTTACACATGTTAGAGGCATGGATGCCTAATGGATTAGATAATGTTTTTAAAACATTTTTCTTAAAACTATTGAATCCCTGGTATTCATCTTTTTATAACTTTCACTCTCGGCCATTCGCTTTTGGTTTCTTTATTCGGGTGTTTTCCCTAAACACTTGTGGTGTTCTTAACCTTGACATTGTTGTCTCGGTTATCTGTTATTTTAGCATTGAGAACTCTTTTCCTTTGCTTTGTTTTGGTGACCCTTAGGTGGTCGTTCATCAGAGTAGTGTTTGTATGCTCTCTGTGATTTGATCGGGTGGTTTTCCTCACCTATAGTGAAAGCGTTAGTGAATTGATTGACCTTATTGAGGATAGTACTATGAGGTTGATGTGATGATGTGATTAATGGTATTGATGAAGAGATATGATTGAGGTGATCCCGTCCTTGAGAGTTAGATTTCCTCTAGGAATGGGATGATGTTTCATATATATATATATAGATAACGATTGTGTTAGTACGCAAAGACGTGAGTGTTTTTCCTCCTATGTTCTAAGGGAGTGGGATTTGAGCCTTCCTTGGTACTAGTTGTAGATTTTGATTCCTGTGAATATTAGAGGTGAGTGTAATTCCCTCTAATTGGATTTTCTGGTTAGCATTGTGAGTGCTTGATGATTTGTTAGATTGGACCTGGCTGTCATGTACCTAGTGTACATTGTGAGAGTAGTGTAGACTACTGGTGTTGGTACTTGGAATACGAGTCTTAGTCATACCTTATAGACTCATGTTGTGTACTTCTTATATATATATATGTATATATATATCCCCGATATATACTTATTTACGGTAGTATATGAGTACGTGCCTTATGTTTTCGTAGTTAGGATTTGTTGGGGCTATGTATCTTGCTGGATGGTTTAACATTACCTAAACAGTCAGAGGATGTGGTAGTTAGGATATCATTTTTCCCACTGAGCTTATTTGCTCACAGGGGTATTTCATTGCCCCCTAGTATTCACATGCCATGTTATAGGAAATGTTACGGCTACGGGCAGCATGCAGTGCAACGGTAATTTTCTTTTATTTTCCTTGTTACAGGTTTTGGAGTTGCGCAGAGTAATGTGGTTACGGTTGCAGCGCGACTGGTTTGGGGACGATAGTTATCTTCTGTCAGTTTCTTTACCCATGTTTTGTGGGATTTTCATATATTTCTCTTGGGAGTTAGTCTGTTGGCATATCCCTATTGATGTATCTTTTATTTCCTGTATTTATTATTTCAGGATGTCATCGTATCTATTCGGCACTGCCATGTGCATTTCTGTATTCTTATTTGAGCAATTGTGGCTATGTTGATTATGGAGGGTTGTGTAGGGTTTGGTGGTTTCTTTCCACTACATCGGCCCGTGTAGGATTGATGAATGTTGAGTTGTGAGCCATTGTTATTAGTACACTTGTTATTGGTAGGTTATTATGTTATTTGTGTTTCCGGGATGTTCCATTTACAAAAGAAACTCTGCCGGATTTTCGTTAGATTCTGCTGTTTTGTTCTATCATTTATTTGGGTATGGAATATACCACTTTTATCATTATTCCATATGTTTTAATGGTTAATGATATCTTAGTTGGTTGCTCATTGTAAGGATCACACCTCGGATTCCTCGGATGTCCTGGTTCGGGAGTCTTAGGAATTTAGGAGCATGACAGTTTGGTATCAGAGCATACTTTTGAGTTCCTATCATTCAGGTAGGCATGGAATATATTATTTTCTTTGTCATTCCATGTATTTCCTTATTATTGTTGACTCTAGGGGTCGTTTGACTAACGTCACCCTTTGGAAATTCGTTGATTCTCCGAGTTGGAGTTTCGGGAATTTTAGGGGCGTGACAGTTTGGTATCATAGCTCTAGGTTTCACTATCTTAGGAACGATGGGTAAGGGTCGGCGGTACATTCGACGTTTATGGTTATCTACGATTTCAATCTGCATTCTGTGCGCTTCAGTATTCTTGTGTTTTTCCCTTGTGATGTGTCAAAGACGTGTCTTGCTAGATGCATCCCATTGTGATTTATCTCCAGCGGAGTGAGACATTCCTCAGTCACTTCTTTCTTTTCGTGCATGTATCATGGTATTAGTTACCGAGGGATGTGAGTAGATCATTCGGTCTACCATGAAAACCTTAGTTTTTTTCTCTACTCTGAATCACAATCACAATTTACATACTGTTTTTTATTAGTTCATTAGTTATAGATCTCAAACAAATCAAAACATTTTTCAACTATAAGTCAATACTTTTAAATTGCTAGAGTGAATAATCCAAGTCTCTGTGGGATCAATATTCCCTTTCTCAAGCCGATTTGTACAATACGATTCGTGCTCTTGCGATAGGTAAAATCTTGTCGTCATAAGGGTCCATTCTTAAGTATTATTTTTAATCCCGATTGACGCGCATCAAATTTTTGGCGCCGTTGCCGGGGACTTGGAAATATTCTTAACTTTAGTATTTTAGTATAATTGAGTTATTGTAGTGTACTTAAAGTTGGAATTTTTGTGTGATTGACAGGTACATTGAAAAGCGCAAAGAGAATTAGCAGAGCAATGAAGATTGTGTCGTTGGACCTCATGTGAGTTTTAGTTTGGCTTAATTTTGTGTATAATTTCAGCTTTATTTTCTATTAATAATTAGAATAGTTTAGAAGTAGTTAGTTTTATTTTCATAAAAAAAAAAAAATTCCCCTTGTGTATAAGCGATTGGCAATCCCCTTTCGATCCCGACACTGAATTAGCATATTTTGATCATGAGATTGAAAGAACTTTTCGTAAGAATCGTAGAGCTAAGAGATTATAATAACTTTGAAGGAAGTTAGATTTCGAGGATGGCTAACCGCAATGCAGTTGTGCGACGAGCCCCAGCTACGTCCTTGAAGGGGTACTATGCACCTTCCGCTCATGAATCGTATGCCGAATTTCCAGAAGATGAGGGACTCAAACACTAAGAGATCAAATCTATTATTATCAACATTTTGCCTAAATTTAATGGACTCGGGAATGAGGATCCATATCAACATGTTGACGAATTCATAGAGATGGCTTCCACTGCGAAAATCGAGAATCTAGGCACTCATGCATTGTGTGCGCGATTATTTCTCTTTTCTTTGAGAGAAAAAGCTAAAATATGGTATATTAACTTGGATAGGGAGATAAAAATAAATTAATAAAAACTAAAAGCTGAATTTTTAGAAAAATATTTTCCGATAGGTAGAACCCATGAGGCGCAACACGCAATTACCCACTTTAGAGAGTTGTCCGGTGAGTAATTTCATAATGCATGGGATAGATTCAATGAGATTTTGCGGAAGTTTCCCCATCGTAAATTTTGCGGAAGTGTCCCCGGGTTGTCTATAAATATAGACATGATGGAGAATGGGAGAGGGGAACAATTCACGTGAAAATCACAAAAGTTCTCCAAAGAAAAAAATGCAAAAGCTCTACAAACATTTTTCACTCCCAATAAGAAAATCAAGAACACAAAAGAACAACAAGCACTTCAAAGTTCGTGTTGTTCTTCCTCAACAACTCAAGAAATCAAAGAACATTGTTCGAGATCAAGTTTCATCAGCATTTAACCATACATCAAAGAAACGATTCAAGATTAAGCCCCAACAGCCCTTGAATCCCTTTAACAACTCAAGATCAAGTTTCGACAGCCCTTGAATCTAACCAACAAAGGAGATCGAATCAGAGGATAATATTCTTTCTATTGGGTTTGTGGATGCAAGAGTTTCTGCAGTTTGTTTTATTATGCTACAATGTTTGATCTTAGACTGTAACTGTTCAGGAGTGATCTGGTTTCCAAGAGAATTCTCAACAGCAAGTTATGTATCAAGTTGATTGTAATCTCTTTTATCTCTTGTTTTATTTTAGAGGGTTGGCATGATAAGTATGTTTTAATGCCTATTATTTTAATTACTCCTGCCTATGGTAGTGTGAGTTATGGATATGGGGTTTTCTTTTTGAGAGTATGTTGCTTGTTTTTCATGTACATCCCTTTTGGCAATAGTATAAATATTAGCATGTTTATTTGGTGGGTTTGGGGATACCACCTATAGGGATGCCCATGTATTTTGTAACCTTTGTGCTTTAGTTTTTGTATTTATAAAATTGACTTACCTTTCAAAAAAAAAAACAGGGGATTGTACTACCATTGATTGACAATTAATAAAATTATGATTTGTCGCATTTTTTCGTTTCTATATTTTTGGACTCGAATTTTGTTATCTACAGTTATATGTCGTTGTATTCGTAATTTTTCCATATATATATATGTAATTGAACTTTTAACGAACCTTATTCACGAATACATGTTTGAAGATGTTCACGAGCTTTGTTCGCGAACATTTTCAAGTCGAGTTCATAGTTGTTTGAGTTTGGCTCATTTAGAAAATGAAACTGAAAATTTTAATTGAGCTT
The DNA here is from genome assembly GCA_963922005.1 of Cornus suecica. Taxonomy (NCBI): domain Eukaryota; kingdom Viridiplantae; phylum Streptophyta; class Magnoliopsida; order Cornales; family Cornaceae; genus Cornus; species Cornus suecica. The sequence goes on from OY998242.1 coordinate 72,093,137, forward strand.
GGTCCATTTATTAAATAAACAAACAAACGTGAGCAGAGTTTTTATTGAGCCGACCTCGAGTTGCTTGTCGAGCTCTTAGTTTGTTTACAGCCCTACTTAGGGATTAGTTGCAAAAATGCAATAATTTAGGGTGGTTGTTTTTTTTCACTTTTTAAAACAAATATTGGTGAAAATTTTCTATATGTATGAACTTGCAATAGTATAATGTACCAGTGTCTTTTTTAACTATTGGTGATGGAAATAATAATAATGTGAATTGTGATTATTTTTTATATATGATTACATTTACAAGATTATTATTTTTCACTTTTATATCCCCTCACCTTGAAAACAAAAGGTGTCACTAACGCAAAGTCCTCTAAGCAACTTTTTATTTTATTATTTTTTCACGCACGATGAAAAGTCCACCTTTTAAAAATTAATCTTTCTATACAAGTTTTTAATCACACTAAAATTTTGATGATTGAATATATTATCCTTTGTTACAATAATTACTTTTTTGTATAGGACCATAAATTTTTCTGAAAAAATAGTGTAGTACTTTACGCAAGAGTTAAATACTTTCATAATTGGTTCTTGAAAATAATCTTAGAACATGTATGTAGGAAAGTAAGATGTGATAGTAAAGTTTATTCACTTTTTCATGCTCTTGTATTCCATATTCGTAGTGTACCTAATGTTTTGAGAAACAACCCACTTCAGAAGTTATTTCAACATTCTTAGTGAAGAAGTGAAAATTCTTAGAGAAAGTGTCTATAATAATTTGCATATATATATATATATAGATTTCCACAAAAGTGAAAATTTGAAATTTTTTTTTTGTTTAGTTTTGCAAATTATATATAACTGTAGATGTAGAAAAATACACAATGAATTAGGTTAAAAATTGGATTCCTTATTCATCCCCAAACCATGTATTTATACATAATTTGGTAAATGGGTCAAGCTCATTTACCCAAGTTTATCAATCCTTTAAATCATAGGATTTGATAAACTCTTTTCTTTTTAGGACTCTATTTTCCATAAGCAGGACAAATCCCTGACTTATGGGTCACTCATTTTCTAGAAACTTCCATGGGGCCATCAGTCCCATGACCCATCAGTCATTCGGCCCATCAGTCCTATGGCCCATCTATATTGGGTCATGTAATTTCTGGCTATTACACAGGCCCCTAAGGTTATGGGCTTATGATTCACATCATAGCCCATGACCGAAATTATATATACTCGCATATACCTTAATACCTTTATGGGAAATGATAGTGGTGAGTTAGCACATCTTTATTTGGCATTTAATTGCATTTCAAAACATGAGGCCATAACTTCCTTAATTTCCGCACCATGACGGCTCATCGTGCAACGTGCGACCTTCGGGATTTGTGTAGTCTTTTGGCATGCTCTTTTCTTACTATAAAACCCACCCTAAACCATTTGATCTCTTCATTCCTCTCTTTCTCAACTTTTGCTCTTGCCTTTTTCTCTCTGATTCCTGCAATCTCTTCTGTCGACCTTAAGAACCTCCATCAGAACAGACATTTACTCCTACCCGAAGCTCTTCCTACCTCTTCATTGTCAGCTGTGTAAGTCCGATAGCACTTTCCTCTTTTTAATTTTCATCCCTGGCCCCCATCTGTCTCTTCTACCTTTCTAAAACTATGTCTGATAGTGACGATTCTAGTTCAGTAGAGGAGGTCGTTCTGTCATCTTCAACCGACACCAACTCTACCAGTAGTGATAGCCCTTCTTCCATCCGTCAAGAGGCCCCTGCTTCAAAAATAGTTCCCCCAAGTACTGACCTTTCGGGTTCGTCAACGAATCTAGGAACACCCGTTACAGGGGGTTATCATGATAATGATGAATCTGTGAACCCCAAACCTTCTGAACCCTTCACGGTTTCCCCTCTTAAGAAAACAAGGCTTGAGGTGGATGTAAAACATCTTCGGGCTGAGAAAAACGTACCTGGTGATGTTCATGTGGCCCCTTACCCAGGCTATTTAGATTTCTCTAAGAGTGAAGGAGTTCAACCAGGTAGCATTTTGCTATCGGCGGTTCATCTCAAGTCTTAAGATTTCCTCTTTACCCTTTCTTTCATTATGTGTTTTTTATGTCAGGGTTGCACCCCCTTCAACTCAACCCAACAGCTTTAGGACTCTGTCCATGCTCCTACTGTACAATAGGGATCTGGACCTTAATCTAGGTTTAGCCGACTTGCTTCTCTGCTATTTCTTTCAAAATGCTAGAGAAAGTAAGGGTAGGTACAACCTATTTCCCTTCCAGGATCGGGGTATATGTTCTAGTATGGAAAAATCCAATAAAGGATGAAAAGAGATAATGGTAATTGTTAGCGGCAATTGGTTTTACCCATTCTCTCTGACATTCCCGATCCCACATACCTTCGGTGCTATTCGTTTTCCTGTCTACCGTCCCCTCCATAAAGCTTCCTGTTTTTGTGAGTTCTGCGACTTATATCGGGGGGAATACGCATATAGATTTCTAGGTTATGAGGATAGAGAAATTCCCTTATCCCTCATAAAAGAATGGATAGCCCTTCTGAAGGCCAAGATCTAGAGCAATGTCCGATCTGCCACTACCCTTCTGACTAAGGCCAATCTAGAGATGATTTCTAACTTGGGCGTTGCTGTTGACAGGATGGATTTGCCCATCAGACCCCTTTCTGCCAGACACACTCAAGTTCCCGAAGGGCTCAGCCTGGTTGACGTCATACCGCTCTTGACAGCACCCCTGGCGCCTCCGGTACCTCCGACCGCACAAAGTCCAGCAGATCCACCTCAGCCTCCTCCTGCAAATCCTCCAATCACGAGGTCTCGATCTTGTATAGGTGGTGGAGCGGCCAACAAAAAACCTAGGACTCAAGCTACTATGCCTTGACGAGCGAAACTCCTCAGGCTCAGGATACCCCCCGTACTACTATTCCCTGGGAGCCAAAGTTTCTACTTCCCAATGGGATTGTGGTCTATGCCGACCATCTTACCATCTGCCAGCCAGAAGCTCTTCGGGTTATGGTGAAGGGGATCTGGACTCCGGTCGATAGGGCTGCTCAGTCAAAGATCTCCAGGACTGAGCTTCTGCAAAAAGGCTCCACGATAGCCATGGAGGTTGGTAACTAACATGCATTATTTTCACCTTAATTCATTATTTCATTATGCACTAACATGTACTTTTTCCCCTATCTGCGTAGCTTCTTTATGGGATCCAAGCCTACAATAATGCCCTGAAGTCCGATGTCCGAGAAATGGCCAAGATGCAAGCTCAACTTCAGCAAAATAACGAGCATCGTGTCACTCTGGCCAGAGAGGCGGATGGTCTTCGCCAGAGTGTATATGAGCATAAGAGCCTTCTGAAGACCGGAGAGGCTTAAAAGAAGGCTTTAGATGCTAAACTTGCAGAGGTGAAGGCAGCCTACCAAAAGATAGCTGTCGAAAAGGTGGAGTCAAATAATCTTCTGGCTCTTGAGCGATCCAAGGTAGAGGTGTGTCGTTTGGGTGGTCTGGACATGCACAACCGGTACGTCACCATTTGCGATATTCGATCGGTCAGAGCGTGGCGAGATAGACACGAGATGGAGCACATTCCCTTGCCAGATCGGGAGTTCAAGACTGCTGAGGAGTTTGATGCTTTTATGGGAGTGTCTCTTCCTTACAAGGACCCACCGGCTTCTGAAAATGAGAAGCAGTTTGCTGCCATCTTGAAGGGAGAAGATTAGCTTTTCCCCTGAGTTAGATAGGGCTTAGGTTCCTGGCACTTCATCATGTACCTACCCTTCTCGAAGGGTATCTTTGTACTTTTCTATCTATTTTAATGAAAAAATATTTTCTTTATTTGATGGTATTTCGTTCTTGTTTACTTTGGTTTAGCAATTTGATTAACCCGAAACAAACGTGAGGAAAATTTTGCTTTAGTATTTAGTTTTTGGGCATATGGCCCCTGCGACTTGTTTCTGTCCTCTGGTTAATTCAAATCATGTTTGAACTCAACTTTTAGGAAAATTTTCATTTAAACATGAAGTCTTTGGGCATCAGGCCCCTGATACTTGTTTTTGTCATCTGGTTAGTTCAAATCAGGTTTGAACTCAACACTTAAGAGACTTTTCATTTAAACATGAAGTCTTCGGGCATCGGGCCCCTGAGACTTGTTTGTGTCATCTGGTTAGTTCAAATCAGATTTGAACTCAACATTTAGGAGAATTTTCATTTAAACATGAAGTCTTCGAGCATCGGGCCCCTGAGACTTGTTTGTGTCTTCTGGTTAGTTTAAATCAGGTTTGAACTCAACATTTAGAATAATTTTCATTTAAACATGATTATCAAAATAGAATGTATCTTTATTCAAAAAGAACTTGAGAATCATGAAGCAAATGTGTCGAACATCGGGCATAGATGCTTCATTATAATCAACAAAAAGTGTCATATGCGAGACACAGTTTTATATTACTGCTTAACAAGAAAAAGAAACTACCTAAGGATAATACCTCTCCAGCCGATAAGCGTTCTGAGAGTTGGGCTCGATGCGGCCTGTCTCGTTCTTCTGTACCCGATATGCACCGCGTCCGATGACCTCAATTATTGTATAAGGTCCTTCCCATGTCTCCCGTAACTTGCCAATAATCCCAATATTTCTTCTAAGCACCATATCGCCTACCTAAAACTCTTTTCTCTTGACTTTCTGATTAAACTGTGCCCTGACTTGTTGCTGATAGGCGGTCAGCCTTATCCCGTCAACTTCTCTTCTTTCTTCCAGTAGGTCCAAATCATGGGCTAGGTGCTAATTGTTTGGACCTTTTTCCCAGGCTTGACTTCTTAAAGTAGGTACCTTCAATTCGGTCGGGATAACGGTTTTGGCACCATAGGCTATGGCGAAAGGATTCTCTCATGTTGGTTGTCTTGGAGTAGTCCGATAGGACCATAAGACCTTGGGCAATTTCTCCAACCAAGATCATTTTGCCTCTTCAAGCTTTTTCCTGAGTGTATCAAAAATTGTTCTGTTTGTCCTTTCAGCCTGCCCATTTTCCTGTGGATAGCCAACGGAAGAAGTGTTCTGATTGATCCCATGTTTTGTCAGGAACGCTTGAACTTTCCTGTTGTCCAAGTTAGTGCCATTATCCATCATTATAGTTCGGGGTAGACCGAATCTACAAATTATGTGACTCCAGATGAAATTTATAACGTGGCTACTTTTGATAATGGAGTATGCCTCGGCTTCCACCCACTTGGTAAAGTAATCTGTAGCCAGAAGAACATGTGTAGTAGATCGTATAGCTTGCGGGAGAGGACCCACAATATCCATACCCCATCGGGCAAAGGGGTGAGGGATAATTGTTGGGTTCAGTAGTTCCGGAGGTGGATGAATGGCATTTCCATGAAATTGGCACTTTTTACAGTGTCGGGTGTAGACCTTAGCGTCCCTTGACAGATAAGGCCAGAAGTATCCCTGGGTGAGAACTTTATGGGCTAAAGACCTTCCTCCGGAATGATTGGCACATGATCCAGAATGTATCTCTTCCTTGACTGGAGAAGCTTCGGAGGGTGTGAGAAATTTTAAATATGGCCCGGAGAAAGACTTGCGGTAAAGTTGGTCGTTATATAGAGCATATCTGGCGGCTTTCATTCTTATCTTTCGGGCCTCTGGTTTTGACTCAGGTAATGCACCGGTCCTCAAATAGTCAGTTATGGGGTCCATCCAGCTTGGCTCCCAAGGAATGACCATCACATCTTCGGAGGGCTCCAAGCTTGATCGGACGATGAAGTCCACTGGTGTTGATCGAGTCATACTTTCCCCTGCTACGGAGGCCTGGTTAGCCAGACGATCTGCCATGATATTATCCCCTCTGGGAATTTGTTCAAAGGTTAACTGCTGGAATTCCTCGGCCTCTTTTAGCACCAAATTTATGTACGCTTCCATTTTAGGCTCTCGGGTTTCATACTCCCCATTCAACTATCATACGACCAATTGCGAATCACTCCGTATCTTTGCTTTCTGTACCTGAAGGCTTCAGGCCAACTAAATTCCTGCTAGAAGGGCCTCATATTCGGCTTCGTTGTTGGAGGCGGGAAACTCCAATCGAACGGACTACTGAATTTTAGTGCCATCTGGTGTCACGAGATCTACACCGATCCCTGCTCCGTTGATATTCGATGATCCGTCTACGAACACAACCCATAAGTCAGGTTCATTTTCATTTAAAGAGTCTGTAGTTTCTGTTTCCAACAGAAAATCAGCTACCGTTTATCCTTTAATGGCAATTCGGGGGACATAGGTTATGTCATAAATTCCCAGTTCTATTGCCCACTTGGATACTCTCCCTGATAACTCGGGCTTCGCCATTATGGATCTGATCGAGGTTGCAGTTGGCACTATGATCGGATGTGCTTCAAAATAATGCCGAAGATGTCGTTTTGCATTGATCAGTGATAGTACCATATTTTCTTATTTCGAATAACGGGTTTCTGCATCAGCAAGGGCTTTGTTGGTGTAGAAGACTCGTATATGGTACCCCTTGCCCTCCTTGACCAGAGCGGCACTGGTAGATGTTGCAGATATGGCTAGATATAAGTGTAACGACTCGTCTGCTTCTGGGGTTGCCAGTGTGGGAGGCTTTGCCATGTAGCTTTTGAGTTTTTCAGAGCTTCTGATTGCTCTGGCCCCCAGACCTCTCCTTTTGCCGCCTTAATAGCATGAAAAAATGGTCGGCACCGATCAGTTAAGCGAGAGATGAAACGGCTGAGGGCTACTACTCTTCCGGTCAGTACTTGGATCTCCTTCCGGGACTTCGGCTCTGCTGACTCCATGAAAGCTTTGACCTGTGTTGGGCTTGCTTGTATTCTCGTCCGATCAACTATGTGTCCTAAGAACTGGCCCGAGGACACTCCAAAAGAACATTTGGATGGGTTCAACTTCATCTTGTACTTTCTGAGGGTGTCGAATACTTGCTGCAGATCGGTCAGGTGCCCACTTTTTGCCTTGCTTTTGATTACCGTGTCATCAATGTAGGCTTCTATGGTAGATCCCATCATGCCCTGGAAAACCTTGTTGACCAACCTCTGGAAGGTTGCACCTGCATTTTTTAGTCCGAAAGGCATAACTGTGTAATAATATGTACCTGATTCAGTGATGAATGTGGTCTTTTCCTCGTCATTTGGGTTCATTCGTATCTAGTTATACCCAAAGTATGCATCCAGAAAACTCAAGCGCTCGAATCCTGCAGTGGCATCTACCATCTAATCGATCTTTGGTAAGGGGAAACAATCCTTCAGGCATGCTCTATTCAGGTCGGTGAAGTCCACGCACACCCTCCACTTCCCGTTCTTCTTCTGAACCACAACAAAATTTGCCAGCCAGGAAGGATATTGTACCTCCTTAATGAATCCGGCTTGGAGAAGTCGATCAACCTCTTCAGCTATGATATGGTTTCGGTGAGCCCCCATTCGTCTTTGTTTCTGCCTGACGGGTTTTTCGCCCGGATCCACGTTGAGGGAATGCTGGGCTACTGACGGATCGATGGCGGTCATATCCATATGGCCCCAGGCAAATATGTCATCATTGGAGCATAGGAGGGTCTCCATTTCTTTCTTTTTTTGTGCATTGAGGCCAGAACCAATATAAGTCAACCTTTCGGGGTGATCGGGGCAAATCTGAACTTCTAGCAAAGGTTCAGCTGCTATAGATGATCCTGCACCCTCGTCCTGTAATTGCTATTGATCATCGGGTACCGCCTTGAACCGTGAATCCCGTTCTGGTTCAGTCCTTTTCCTCATACCTTTCAAGATGACAGCATAACATTCTTTGACCGCTACCTGATCTCCCCTAATGTCAATCACATCAATTTCGTTTGGATCAATGCATCGCATGACTTGATGCATGGTGGAAGGAACTCCATGCATCCGATGGATCCAGCCCCTGCCCATGAGGAGATTATATGAGGGTTTGACATCTACCACTACAAAAGTTTCTCTAAGCATACGCCTTGCTACCATTACCGGTAGTTGAATCTCCCCGACTGGCTCCACTTTTCTGCCATCGAATCCGACTATCGGGCTTCTGGAAGGGACTATATCCCGGGGGTTAATCTTTAGCTTCTCAAATGCCCACTTGGTGATTATGTTGGCACTGCTTCCTGGGTTAATCATTACTCTCTTAATCAAGCAGTTTGAGACCATGAGGGAGATTACCAAGGGACCATCATGAGGTGATTGAATGTTCCGCATATCTGCAGAAGAGAAGGTTATCAGTGCATCACCTTTCGGGCTTCGGAACTCGCTGATTTCCCCTACCATTCGCATCCTCTGGGCTTGACGCATTTGGGATCTACGCGCTTCCTCCACTTCTATTTGGCTTGGTCCTCCATAGACCATGTGAATGATTTTTACAAGCTGACCCGTTGCTCCCTTAACGAGTGTCTGTGATGTTTGATCTGATCGGGCTCCTTCCTTGGCAACGTATTCGATCAATTCTCCTTTTGCTATCATGGCTTCTACTTGCCTCCTGAGGCTTCTGCATTCGTTGGCATGGTGTCCATACTTGCCATGGAAGGCACAGTGTCTTGACATGTCTCTCTGCTCCATTGGTTGTCTAATGGGTGGTGGTGACCGGAAAATTCCGTTACCCTTAGTCTCTTAATAGAGTTTGGCTAAGCTAACCTTTAATGGAGTGATCTTGTCTTCGAATCTTTGGCGTTTCTCTGAGATTGGGGAGGGAGCAGGTTAAGTGTCTGGCCGTTTCTGATCTGGAAGGTTCGGACATTCTTGCCTCCACGCTCGCAAAGGTTGTCCTTCTCTAGCGTATGGCTAGCTTTTCCTCTATCCGGAGGTGCCCTTGTGCCCTGGAATTGAGTTCCCCAATGTCTGTTGGTGGCCTCTTGACCAAAGACTGATGGAACTTTGTTTCAGGGATCAAGGCCATTCTGAAAGCCTCAACGGCTGAGTGTTGATCGCAATTATCAATTAAGGACATCTCCACATTGAATCACGAGACAAATCGTGATTCACCTTTTTCTTGGATCATGGTAGATAGACTGGAGATGGTCTTTTTTTGTCTTTTATTACCGAAGTATTTGGGTAATGAACAACTCACAAAGTCTGAGCCAGCTTCCAATGGATCGAGGTAGTTGCTTCCTGAACCATAGTAGGTCTGTTTCGGTCAGGCTGATGGGAAAGACTTTGCAGAGTAAGGCTTCGTTCTCATTGTAAACATTCATTTTGGTATGGACGTGGTAGATGTGTTCCGTCGGATCTTTTGTGCCGTCGAACAGGGCAAATTTTGGTAGCCTGAACCTCTCCGGGTAGGGCACGCTAGTGATCGCCAGGGTGAATGGAGTCTGCACGGCGTCGATGGATGCCTCAGAGGCCAAATCGTTTGGGGTCTCAATCTTCAGATCCTGAAGCACCTCCCATTGGAATCTGATCATAATCTCCTCCAATTTTTTCATGGTCAGTGTCTCCTCGGGATTGTGCATCTCAAACACTTGCAGGGATGATTCTGCATGTTCCTCCCAGTCGTTGTTGGACTTTGCATGGTGGTTGTCCCTTTCTGATTGGTGGCCTGCGGACCGCTCTTGCTGGTTGGATTGTTCGCCATTCGGGGTTTCTTGAGGGTTTTGCAACAGGGCCAGTTTGGCCACCAACTCGGCGTTCTGCCTCTCCAATTCGGCGGTCCTATCCTCCAAGGCTCGCCTGATCGGATCCTTGGTTTGTGAAGGTTGGCCTCCATTCGGAGGTAACTCGAATTGCTGCAAACGGGTGATAACCGCCATGGATGGTGTAAATCTAAGCTCTTCGTAGAGAATGGGAAGTTATTGAAAAGAAAGATTTCAATAATAGTGCTTCCCACAGACGGCACCAATTATGTAGATGCGGAAAAATACACAATGAATTAGGTTAAAAATTGGATTTCTTATTCATCCCCAAACCATGTATTTATACATAATTTGGTAAATGAGTCAAGCCCATTTACCCAAATTTATCAATCCCTTAAATCATGGGATTTGATAAACTCTTTTCTTTTTTAGACTCTATTTTTCATAAGCAGGACAAATCCCTGATTTATGGGTCACTCATTTTCTAGAAACTTCCATGGGCCCATCAGTCACACGGTCCATCAGTCTTACGACCCATCTATATTAGGCCATGTAATTTCTGGCTATTACAATAACAGAGGGAAGAAAGAACCTTGATTATTTGTGTCAATTCGACAATACTCTTTATGAGTGAATTTGAAGGGAGGGCTATTAATTTATTTTTAATTTAACAAAATTACTCTTCAACTAATTATATAAACACCAATAATTATAAGAGCAATATTTTACATAAATTTTCATTTATTTCAAACACAAAATATTATTCCCACAAAGTATTTATAAATTCTTGAAATTAAAAAATAACCAAAAAAATACAGGCAAAAATGATCTCCAATGAAGTACACAGTACACTAAAGTATGTATATATGTGTATCTTGATAATTTATGTTTCACAATTCGTAAATGATGACTACAATAAATAAGAATAATTTGCCACTCAAAACAATATTGACTAAAACCAAAGGTTCACAATTACATCGGTATTAAATAATAATAATAAATACAATTGCTTTAATAGTCACAAGTATACAAATTATATACATGACTTCAACAACTCAGTTCCAACTGTGAAACACATTGTGCCTTGGAGTCTTCCACTACATATCTCATGAACAACCGAACCAACCTGTTGAATTTTATTATTTTTAATTATTATCCACCCGAATGATCAAATGGACGCTTAATTCATCTCAAGAAATTAGAGATAAATTAACCACTACAAAGGAGGTTTTTCAATAATATTTAGTTGCAATTCAAAATTGATTTTATTGGGCTTATAACCCCAACAATGGCACTAATCATTTCTTGAGCAAGATTGTTATAATTTCTCACATACAAAATGGCATTTTGAATTCAAACGGACTTATTATCTTGAAGAAACATAAAAATTCTCACTGGTATAGATCATTTTCAGTCCGAACTTCACCAGATCGGTGAACTAAATTGATTGCTATGAAGTCTCAAGATTGGAAGAACTAAATTGATTGCTATGAAGTCTCATGATTGGGAGAACTATTTTAAAACGCTCTTCCAAGACCAGAGGTTCTTCAAAAAAATTATCAAATACCATTCGAAGCAGTTTTTCACTCTAGAAAGTCAAACGTAATTTTTGAAAAGACAATCCAAAACTTTGTTCGGATAAAACTCCAAACCATCACGACATTAGCCAAAAATAAAGAAATAAAGGGCATTTTAATCTTTCTATTTGAGTCTATAAATGAGGAGCGTGACATCATTTGCTGACCAAGATTTTGTAAATCTCGTTTCACAATATATAATTATATATGTCACCACACAAAAACTAAATGCCAATATAGTCTCTCTTATCTTTTTGATTTTTTTTTTTTTTAAAATTGCTGGAATTGAGGGAAAGATCATTCCATTCCATTCATGTATACCAAACCAAGAATTATACAATTCAACTAAAACAGTGAAAAACATTAGGTACTTTCACTAGTATGGAATTGATTTGCTGCATGAATTAGTTATGTTTTTCTACTATTACACTGAAACATTTTGTGTTTTCACTAGTATGGAATTGATTACTGCATGAATAAATTATGTTATTGTACTATTCCACTGAAAACAATATTGTATTTTCACTAGCAGATGAAATTGAATATTGGATGAATTATTTATGTTAGAATACCTCCAATGATCCGAAACTCTAGGGTAAATGAGAAACTGCATATATATATATATACATACACACAAATACAAAGATTACAGTCCTCATGTAATTTAATGTCTTTTCATATTTGACGTCTATTTTGTGTAGAGGTTCAGTAAGATCAACCTGCTATTAATTCAGTCAGCATCTAGTATGGTTGTAAAACTTGCAGAGTTTGTATAGTAGGGGTTGCAGAGAGGGCCTTCTCATGTCTAGTTCACAGGAGTGTTTATTACATATATTTCTTTATATTTTAAAAAAATTCTATTTAGAATTGGGAATGAAGGCAAGATATCTAGGCAATGTAAAACAACATATATAACAGATAGACGGCGAAAAATATAGGAAACATAATCTATAGAAGAGAACTGTGCTTACGTAAACTTAAGGCATCTGAAGCCCGAAGAAGAGAAGAGGACATAATAAGGTTAAATTCACAACAATCCCCCATTAAAATAAATAATCCACCATTCATTCTCAACAATCAATCTCAAATACTAGACATTCTCACCAGCTTATTGTAAAGAATACGGTCATCTCTGCCAGTGTTGCTCTCGAGTAGTGCACTTTGCACAAGCTCCTGAAGAACAACCACCGAAACAATCAATCTCAACCATTGTAAACAAAAGACCCCAAAAGATTAAAACTTTAAAAATAAGACAAAAGTACATATCAACCCCTGGGGTTCTCACAGGGTTATTGCAACTTTCGCAAACATGTGGGAGTGGGACTGACTTGGGCACAAAAACAACTCAAAGGAGGATTTGTTGTTAATTTGCCCAAATCCCAAGGGGTTATTTGCACATTTGCCTAAAAGAAACTAATCATAATAATAAATAAATAAAAACTTCTTGTTATCAAGCATTCTCACCTTGACCTCCCTGTGCGTAAGGAACTTCCCCAAGCTGTGGATAATCAACCGCATATCTTCTACCTGAAAGTGCGTACATATAATATAAAATTCCTCTCTAAACATCATATTTTGCAAAACAAAAAATTAATTACTGGTTGATAATTTACCCTGATGTAGCCCACTCGATTCCGATCAAAAAACCTAAAAGCCTGTTCCACAAGGAAAAAAAATACCAAAAACTGATGAGCAGAGAACCAGAACAGCAGGCTTTAAGTATGAAAATTTGGTCATTGTCTGGTGGGGTGAGGACAAAAGATGACTTGGTTTTTCAAGGAACATACCTGCAACAGTTCCTTATCAACAACTTTAGTTTCCTTTTTCTGTGTGTTCGTCTTTGGAACCGTCTCTTTGCTCTCAGCATCCAACCTGGGTTTTGTTTCTGAACTTTCATTAGCAGTTTGCTGTTGTCCATCTTTCTCATTCACCACTACCTTTTGAAGCTTTGGAGGAGCAGTGTCAGAAGCCCCAGCACCAGAATTTTCCTGTAGAAGAAACAAAATCAAATCGCCACAAGACATGCATGAATACTTATATCTAGATGCTGGTAATTCGAATGAAAGAACCATACGCGATCCTTAAGGAAGCAGTTTACCATAATGTTATTTTTAGTAAATTGGTAAGCAGGAATTTAACGGAATGCAACTGGGAAGGGGAATGAAATGGTTTGATCAATATCATCACAGTGGAATGCAAGTGGGAATGAAATGAAATAGTCGTTGTTATTATATTGTTTGGTTGCAACTATCAAAGATGTAGGACTGAAACAAAAAGTGTACAACTAATTTGGAACCTAAAAAGGAATGACTTTCAAATTGGATTCCCCAAAATACCCCTTTTACGGACAACTAAACTAAATTAACAACATAACATCCTATGATTTAGTTTTAGATATCACAAAGGTGATGAATGGCAGGGACGACGGAGAGGGTGAATGGCGGCAGTGGTAAAATGTAGTTGAGGTGGCGTGCAGTGGAGGTGACACAGAGAGCTGTGTGGCGCTGGCAATGAAAGGCAGTGTGATGGTAGTTATCGAATGAATTTATATTCTAACAAGAATGGTTATTCCGACTTCAACTTTAATGCTAAGGAATAACTGGAATGGAAATTCCATTTTATTTCCTTCTTGCGTGCCAAACACAGCATTAAAGGTTTGTTAGGCTTATCCAGAGAAGTTTTCACCATTTCATTCCCTATTTTATATACTATGAAACTCGTTGAAGCATGTATTCATTCCTCTCCATTGTTTTCACCTTCATTTTTCTACTTCTTTCCAAAATTGCACCATAGGAAATTTCCCTGATGCTTCTGGGATTATTTTATCATCAATAACAGAAAGGTTGTATTTAAAGCAAGCCCTTGGTAACAGAATTTTATCATAGCATTTGTTTACTGCTCTCCTTACAGAATAAATTGCTTTCAAATATATGTAGCATGTCCAGCGGAGAAGGGAAAAAGAGATGATACATATAATGTTCGAAACATAACAAAAATCATCATTGTCCCCCCCCCCCCCCCCCCCCCCGCGGGCAGGGGGGACACATACAATATAAAAGTCAGGAGAATACAGGACGGCAGGGGAAAAGGACATAGCGCAGGCGCAAAAAGTTACATATATATATATATGGATTTCCCCATGCGCATGTGAGGAGAGATTATGATCAAATATGAATAATAAGAAACTATGCTAGATAATTAATTTAGGGGGATTTAAAAAAAATAGCAAGAAAGAGAATGTCTTGCCTCATTAACATCTTCAGGGTTTGCATCCGGAATTTCTTCGTCTTCCTCTGGATCTTCTTCCGGTTCTTCATCATCATCTGTTTCATCCTCTCGCTTAACATTTTCAATCCTAGCAATGGAATTATCCTCCTTTACCATAGCGTTTTCATCGTCTACATGAGGTGCATCCTGTACTTCTGTTTTAATAGATTCCTCTACTTCAGTTTTAATAGCTTTGGTTTCCCCAGTGCTTTCGTCAGTCTTCATACGCTTTGTTGATGATTTTTTCTCACTCTCTTTCCTGGAAACTTCTTCCCTTTCCCTTTTCCTTTGGTTTCTTTTAGTCATAAACTTTATCCGCAATTTCTACACACGAAAAAGAAGTTCCATGAACAGACAGATAATCAGAACCACCCAACAGTATTAAACAACACCAGTACAAATTAAGTGCCTCAAACAAACCTGGAGAAATGTTAATAGACGAGAACCCATTTGATATTGAAGCATTTCATAGAGAGATTCCGCAAAAAGTGAGAGCTGCCGAAAAAAGGAAATTGGAATTTAGTAAGAAGCTAAGTTTAAGGTTGGCATGATAAGCTGGAATTTCACTTGAGCAATATAAGCAACTTAAACTATGAACTACAGGAGAAAAGGAGAGAGTGACCACATCCCAAATTATTGCAGACCTCAAATGTCGATTCTTCAATATCCTTGTCAGTATAATCCAAGAGTGAATCCAGTGATTTTGACAGTGAATGCAGCTGCATAGCAGCATTATGGTTAGACAAATTTGTTAATTTGCAGGATGTAATTTACACAGCTACATAAAATTACAGTTAATACTAAACATTTTCCGTGTAAACTCAACCTACTTTGGAATCCTTGCTCCCTTTTACTTGGAGAAACAATCCAGGGTGACGTGGAGGTTCTTCAGGCCTCTTCTTGTCTTTCACCTCTTTGTTTGATTTGCTTCGGGACTCATCTTTTCCGTCTTTGTCTTTTCTCTCTTTCTCATCTTTTGACTTCTCCCTTTCTTTGGATTGTTCCCTTTTGCCATTATGGCTATCCTTCTGAGGCTCTTTGTCAGCATCAATCTCCATTTTAGACCCAGAACCAGTTTTCTCATCACTCCTCTTCTCTTCTTTGTTAACATTGTTTCCAGTCTTACTTGAATTACCAATATTTTCTTGCTTCTGAGGTGTCGCTGTTTTAGATTTTCCTTTAGGAACTATCTTCTTTTCAGACTCAACCTCACTCACCTGGTTGCCAGCAGCCACAGTTTGCTCCCCAATAGTTTTCACTTCTTTTCCTGCCTGGACTACTTTTTTCTCATCATTGTTTCCATCGTCCTTGCTCTCGGTAACCCCCTCACTGGTTCCGGAAACAGTGACCTTTCTTTTAGGCACCCGTCTAATTATTTTTCTTTTTACAGTTGTTTTCACAGCAGTATCTTGTACAAGGGGACTGTTAGAATCTGATGCACCCTTTGAAACATTTTCAGAAATTTCTGCTTCCTTCTGATTCTTCACCTCAGGCCGCATGCCTTCATCTTCCTTCTGAGCAGATTTTCCAACTGGAACCTTTTTCGCAACTTTCTTTCTGATAAATGTTTTAACACCAACAAGATTAGCAGATCCCTCATTTTGTTGACCAGTGATCTCTGAATTCACATTCTTCTCTCCAGTATCCTCATCCATCTTGTCATTCTGTTTGGTTGTATCTTTCAAACTTTCTTTTTTATTAACAACCTTCTGTTTTACAATCTTCTTTATGATTTTCTTCTTCCCTGACTTCGCAATAACAGCTGTCTGAGCACCAGCTCCTTCCCCCTGTTCCTTCTTCTCGACACTATTGTCTTCCTCAGCCTTTTCACTTCCACCTTTTTTCTCAACTTTTTCATCACCCCCGTCTTCCTTTTTTACAACTGCATTACCTCCCAGCTTACTGCAATCTTTCTCCGTTTTGTCTGCGTCACCAGCCTGTACAGAGGATACAGATTCTTTCTTTTTTCCAGATTTATCAACACCTTTGACATCTTTCGGGGAATCAACATCCTTATCTGTGAACAAGCATAGGCTAGTAAGAAATTAAGAGATAAAAAAAAAGGATATATTACGCACCACCCAATTAAGTTTTGAAATGTTATTTCACCTTTCTGCCCCTCCTTTCTCTCTCTAGATTTCTGAAATTGAGTAGAAAATATTAGTATATAAACCTTGACCAACCGTTGTACAGATTTTTTGGGAAGAATACAGAAATCAATTTCTTAAATATAAAACAAAAAAAAAAATCAAAATGTTTGATCTTGGGATCAAACCTGGCAGTGGGAAAAATCTTGTGATGTAGTGGGGAAGTTAAAGAAAATTGGATAGTGAAAATGCATTACTCCAATTCCTATATGAGCTGTGTTGCCTTGACTCATCTGTTCAGGCAGAATTGTCCATGTCGACAAGGCACGACACGGACACCGGATCTGAGTCAGATCCTCCATGGTGTCTATAGTACACGGCGTGTTCACGAAACACAAAAAGAAGAGGTGCAGGTTGATGCTTGAAAGGATTTAGTATTTTCTTTCATGTTTTATTTGTTAAATAAGCTTCTGTTCACGAGATAGGAAGGATCTCTAGTTCAGCAATGGTTGTCTCTTCAAAAAATGGTGTGGTTCCCAAAGGTTGAAGACGATTGTTGACACACTTCACTAGATAAAAAAGCTCACCAATTCAAAAATGGCTGTCTGTTTGAAACATAGCATCTATCTCAAAGGTTGAAGCCGGCTGTTGTACACACTTTATTTGCACAACTTTTTTGTGCAGGCCGAACATGTTTCCACTTGCTTGATTATTAAGTATCAGCCAAAATATTTTTCAAAGTCTTTTAAAGGTTATGATGTTGCCACCTATTGTCAATATACGGAACTCGGGGCCTTCTCAATTGTTGTAAAATGCTAAATGTCCAAAGTGCAAACCCTCACCCAGGTTTACAGGTATATCATATTATGTATGTCTTTATTATAGTAATATGATACAAAAATCAAATATCTTTTTCAATCCATGCATTGGTTTAATATAACACAAACTAAGCAATCGAGTATTGGCAGACTTAATTTGTATAATGAAACCCATTAAACAATCTGCACAACTCCGTTTATGTATTAACAAGATGTCAATCCGATAGATAATTCCATTTTTTTTTATACTGATATTGTGCAATTTTAGTGCCGCTGACAACTCTAGTTGTTCTTTTACTCCTTCCAGTAGCAGTACGCAACTCAAATTGGAGAAGAATGGTCAATTAAGTTGAACAAATGATCAATTGATGATGAAATGATACACAAAGAAAACAGATACAGATATAGGAATTTAATTGGAACTTGAAGATCTTCACCAACAGATTTCCTTCGAAAATGTCAGATCCCTAAACCCTAACCCAGTAGCAAAAATACTGGCTAGAAAGCAGTTTCAGAGCAAGTGGGTAGCAAAAATATGGTAACATACAGTACAGTCACCTCTTTATGCCTAAATCCTAAACCACATCTTTATGGCTAAAAGTCTGGAATACATAGTACAGTCACCTCGTTATAGTACAGTAAAAATTTGCACCACATAGTACAGTCACCACTTTAGGGCTAAACCCTAAACTCGTCCTTAATTTATCACACATCTTCACAATAGCAAAAGTAAAGTAGGAAAAACTGGCTAGGAAGCAGTCTCACAGCAAAAATAAAAATAAAAAAAATGGCTAACCTCTTTTTTCAAAGCAAGCAGCCGGTCTCTCTCAGCAATAGCCTTCTTATGAGCAAGCCAATGGTCACGCCATGTATCCAACGAAGGGAGACATCCGGACAAGTCTGGAACATATAGTACTGTAACCTCTTTATGGCTAAACAGCCCATCCTCGCCAAATCTATCATAGTGTATCTGTGAAATTCAAAGGACAACCAATGATCAGGAAGCCCACTTATTCAAGAAAAAAAGAAAATGACATATATGTATAAGAATCTGAAAAAACAGATAAACATTTGAGGTGAAAAGGTAGATAAACAACCAATGGCCTTGAGTTCTTTAAAAAAAAAAAGTAGATAAACATCTAGATCAGACTGAACAAAGACCAATTGAATTCATGACAAGAAATTTGGAGATGACTCTGTAAAATCATCCATCTTGAAATGTTGTTACTGGTTTTAGAGGATCACACTTCAGAGAAGATGTATAAGATTTGCATTCCACTGTCACAAGGAAAAGTTTGCCTACGTAAAAGTGGCATTTATTGACCACGTGGATAGTTAAATGCACAATTAGATGTGATGTCCACAGGCGTAACTTCAAAGCATAGAAAACTAATGCATCGTGTGTGAAGCTAACTGATCTAAATAGAAGTGTGATGGAAACAGAGATCCAGATCAATATTTTTCACACAAGTAATTGGTAATCTACACAGATGGTTGCAAGCACCTTATTTCCTTTCATTCTTCCCTTTTTGGAATTTAATTTTGCATTAACATATGTAAATACAATATTTGCACAACACCAAAAAGGATCACTTCTCATTAATCTTCATTGGATTATATACATTTTCCCTATGGGCTTTTGGCCCATTAGGGCAACATTTTCTACTTTAGAATTTTGTCCTTACTTTACACGTCAGCTGTTTTGTCACATTCTATAACATTATCTTAGGCTGCAAGTCTATTCTGGAATCTTCGAGTTTCTTCTAGAATGTTCTTTGGGTCGGGCCACAAGATAGGCCTGGCGGTCGGATTTCGAGACGGACCACAAGGCTAACGTGTTGGTTGGGTTGTGATGTTGGAGAAGTGGCCAGATCATCATCTCGGGTCTTTCATGGATCGATCCAGTCGGGATGAGGCTTTTATATGGACCGGGAAAACTCACATGTACACAAGCCCTCTTTTAGCTCATGGGCCTTCTTTTCTATAGGCCCATTAGATGAAATAATCTTAAGGCCCATCACAAAAGGCCTTTGAAGTTGGTGCGCGGGACGCGTGCCTAATGTTGCAGAGGCACATTTAATGCTACAGCTGTTGCCATCATTGCAAATTTGAACTTGTGGCTGAAATGGCATAGGTATGCATGAAATGGGCCGGGTCATGTGGGTCCGGTACCCTGACCGAAACGTCATGCCTATATAACCTGCATATCATTCACATACGCCACACTTGCACTATTTTCTGTTCTTTCTTCATCATTTTCTCTCTGCCATATACTCACGCTTTTCGTGCAACTTCAAATCTATCCTCAAATCCACGTACCCTCCAGTTTGTCTCATCAATCCCTGCAAATTCCAGTGACTGTGGTTGAGCATTTCATTGTGTGGAGAGTTTTGTGCCTTGCAGCGAAGTGTTTGACCGGACGCACCCATCTTTGCCTGTTGGTGCGGTCGTCGGCTTCTGCAAATAATTCACCGGAGAAAAACTCAACGGGGGGGATTGCCGGAATCTTCCTTACCTTTTTTGTAAGTTTATTCTTCTCACTTTTTCTACATTTCATCAAATATGTCGGGGAGCGATGACACTAGGTCAGTTAGTGAACTGCAACTGACAGACACCGACCTGACCACTACCGATCCCGAAGCCTCAGTAAGCACCCCCTCCGTAGAGATTACCCGAGTCATTAGGTCTAGTCCACCAGAAGTTACTCAGGACGCTGGGGGTCGAGTTGTAGAGGGTGATGCTGGGATTGATCAAGACCGGGGTGTTGAGGAAGAGGAGAATTTCTGTACTGACCCTCTCCCGGCCAAGTACAGGAAGGACGCTCAACTTAGGAGCCTCGGGGTTCCCGAAGGGGTGAAGGTTAGACATTATCCTCGGGACAAAGACTTTAGGATTAGTGAGGGGCTCAAGGATGGGGAGATATTGCTCTCCTCATTTCATCTTGCCATACTAAAGTTTCTCATTCACCCTTTCTTCTTGTTGGCATTGGCGACTTTGGGTCTGGCCCCCCTTCAAGTCGGTCCTAATTTTTATAGGATCCTGGCCATGATCCTATTGATCAACAAAGAAATTAACCTAGACTTAGGTTTGGCCGAGCTTCTATTCTCGTACAAACTACAGGAGCAAAAGGATAACAGGGGTCGATACAACCTAACCTCGTATGTAAAGAGGAAATTGTGTGACAACATCCCGACCTCCAATAAGGGGTGGAAAGAAAGGATGATAGTAGTGAGTGGTCGGTGGAGGCATCCCGATGCCATAAACATTCCGATCAGCAATGTTTTCCAACCGACCCGACTTCCTGAGTTTAAGAGTTTTCATACCCGAACCTCATGCCATTGCGATCTGTGTAATGATAAGTTGGGTATGCTAGTGATGGGTTTCCTTCAGGCTCCTCGGGAGAAAAGGGAGGTCGGGTATATAAGATCCCGATTTGAACTGTTGCAGGCCAGAGTATGGAGTCAGGATTTGAGGGATAACCAGAATTGCCTGACCGGATCTGTATTGCAGGAGCTTGCATTGGGAGCGTCTGCGCCAGCGATCGCCTCGGGTTCCACCGCGACTACGTCTGGATCGAAGAGATTCAAGTCCAAGTCATCAGCAACCAAAAAGCTCAAGAGAACTATGTCGAGAGGTCAGTAGAAAAGGAAAGCGGTTACCATGCCCAAGCTTTCAATAAAGAAGCCTAAACGAGCTGACATCGGTTCCACATCCTTTGTTTGTGGGGTTGATGTCCCTCCAGTTCCTAAGAACCTGCTAGTTACTACATCAGCGGCCACCGCGACTACGTCTGGATCGAAGAGATTCAAGTCCAAGTCATCAGCAACCAAAAAGCTCAAGAGAACTATGTCGAGAGGTCAGTAGAAAAGGAAAGCGGTTACCATGCCCAAGCTTTCAATAAAGAAGGCTAAACGAGCTGACATCAGTTCCACATCCTTTGTTTGTGGGGTTGATGTCCCTCCAGTTCCTAAGAACCTGCTAGTTACTACATCAGCGGGGCCGACTAAAAGGCGAGCCGCCACGCCCCCTCCTCCTCCTCTGGTCACGCCCCCACCTCCATCTTCTCAAAACCCTCAAACGGCTGCATCGGGGGCGATCGAGGTCGAGAATGATCATGCCTTGGTCCCGAGGTCTACAGGTTCGGGTCAGAGTCAGAATCCGTCCCAGACCGATCCCTCAGTTAGACCTGGTTCGAGCCTCAGTATGGCATTGGGGTTTCCTGCCCCGACGTATGATGCTCGGGAGTTGGACTCTGACGAAGAGGGTCAATCCCGACCTACGAAACTGCGAACCGCTATCTCGCATTATGTCAGGAAATAAGATAACAGGGAAATAGAGAAAGCTGCCGAAAGTGGGAAAGATATTCCCCATGGGCCTCGGTTCAGGCTGGATACTAGAAAGGGCCATCCATACCTGTCTGTGGGGGATCAGACAATCGAAAACTCGGAAGCCTTGCGGGAGATGGCCCTGGGGGTATTGTCCCCAGCCGATAGGTTGGCGATGGGACGGTATAACAGGATGAGCTTAGCCTTGAATGGGCCCGAGCTTGCAATGAAGGTAATTAATAAATATTTTTTTTTTTTACTTCGCTTTTATTTTTTTGTTATTGTTCTTTTTTCAGATGCTTCACGCTACTCAGGCGTATAATTGCAAGCTTGAAGATGATGCCCGAGTCATAAATGCCCTGACTCGGGAGGCTCAGGTCAATAAAGCTGGATGTGCCAAGGCTCTGGAGCAGGTCAAGAAGGCCAACGACAGGATTCAGTCCCTGACATATAGGGTTGTTTCAGCTGAGGAAGAGCTCGCAGCTGCCAAGGCAACGATCTCAGGATTTAGGGCAAGGCTCGGGAGGCTGAGCAGATGGCTTATAGGGAGGCTCAGGCTCGAGAAGCTTTAACTCTTTAAGTGCAGGCCCTGACCGAAGAAGTAGAGAAGCTAAAGACTTCTGGGCGGCAGTTGTTTGAGGAGAAGGTCGAGGTCGAGAACGCCTTAGGCGTGGAGAGGTCTCGGGTAGAGATGTGCCACAAAGGTGGCAACCAGATGATATCTCGCTTCGTGCTGACATGCAAATACCGTTATGAGCAGGGTTGGAGGGAATGCATATCAAAGCTTCAAAAGCCTGAAGAGGACAGGGAGATTCCGACTATCGAGGATCTTGACCGCAGCATAGGAGTTGGGCCTCCGTATGATGATCCTGAGCCCGAACCCGAGGACCTGGCCTTTGGCGAATTCCTTCAGGATGACTTGGCCGCTCCGCCTTCTCGTTCTGGCATGGATGAACCTGAGGCCACAGAAGGGCAGTCCCTCGGGACCAAAGGCTCGGGTGGCAATGGAGATCCTCCCGTGGTAGAATAGGGCTCTTCCTTTAGCTTTTGCCCCTTCACCGGTTCTCTCTTTTATCTTGTGTTTGTAACACTCAACGCTGCTTCATTGTATCAGCCTTGGCCATTGGGGCCTTTAATATAAATAAATTTATTTATTCACATTTGGTTTGGGATCTGTGTGACCTATACTTGTTTCTTTTTTATACAACAATAAAAGTCGGGGCTTTGAATTGTGACTTGGTAAGAATAACAATAACACCAGACAATAACAGTCGGGATTTTGAACTGGGACTACCGATAAAGAACGACGGTCGAACTGTGTAGATCTCTCGGGCACTTTGGGCCCATGAAGAGGATGCAACACATAGGTTTTCAAACTGATATTTTGTAAAACCCGACCGCTGGTGGGTCTGTGAAGATCTCTCGGGCACTTTGGGCCCATGGAGAGGATTCAACACTTAGGTTTTCAAACTGATATTTTGTAAAACCCGACCACCGGTGGGTCTGTGAAGATCTCTCGGGCACTTTGGGCCCATGGAGAGGATTCAACACTTAGGTTTTCAAACTGATATTTTGTAAAACCTGACCACTGGTGGGTCTGTGAAGATCTATCGGGCACTTTGGGCCCATGGAGAGGATTCAACACTTAGGTTTTTAATCTGATGTTTTGTAAAACCCGACCGCTGGTGGGTCTGTGAAGATCTCTCGGGCACTTTGGGCCCATGGAGAGGATTCAACACTTAGGTTTTCAAACTGATATTTTGTAAAACCTGACCACTTGTGGGTCTGTGAAGATCTCTCGGGCACTTTGGGCCCATGGAGAGGATTCAACATTTAGGTTTTTAATCTGATATTTTGTAAAACCCGACCGCTGGTGGGTCTGTGAAGATCTCTCGGGCACTTTGGGCCCATGGAGAGGATGCAACACTTAGGCTTTCAAACTGATATTATCATGGTGATTTCGATACTCGTCGAGATGAGAAATGGAACTTCTATTGCAATATTTTGGGCTCTAGTGGCCTTTCTTTACAGTTGGTTAAATCAAAGTATTTCTAGGGATAATACCTCTTAAGTCGGGATGCATTCTGTGTGTTGGGCTCCCTTCTGTTATCAGAGTTCCTGAGCAGTCTGTAGGCCCCGCGCCCTATCACTTTAGTGACGGTGTAGGGTCTTTCCCATGGCTCTTGGAGCTTGCCCACGTGTCCGATCTTTCGTTTAAGGACCATGTCCCCGACTTGGAATCCTCTTCTTTTCACCCTTTTATTGAAATGATTTCTGACCCGCTGTTGGTAAGCTGCCAGCCTTATCCCGACAGTTTCTCTCCTCTCTTCTAGCAGGTCGAGCTCGTTAGCCAAGCACTGGCTATTTGATCTCTCGTCCCAGGCCACTGATCTTAATGTTGGGACGGCATACTCCGTCGGGATTACGGCTTCTGCCCCATATGCCATGGCGAAGGGTGTCTCACCGGTTGGTTGTCGGGGAGTGGTTCTATATGACCACAGTACCTCTGGTAATCTGTCCAACCATGCCCCTTTGGCCTTCTCAAGTTTCTTTGTCAGGGTGTTAAAGATGGAACGATTGGTCCTTTCCGCTTGTCCATTGGCTTGTGGGTACCCTACCGAGGAGGTATTCTGATTGATTCCATGCTCGGCCAGAAACGACATGACCGGTTCACAGTCTAAATTTGTGTCGTTGTCCATCATGATGGTCTGAGGCACCCCGAACCTGCAGATGATGTGATTCCATATGAACTTGACTACGTGGCTGCCCTTTATAGAAGGATAGGCCTCGGCTTCAACCCATTTGGTGAAGTAATCGGTGGCCAGGAGTACATGGGTATTTGACCTAATGGCTTTTAAGAACGGTCCGACTATGTCCATCCCCCATCGGGCAAAAGGATGCGGAATGATTGTCGAGTTCAGGAATTCCGGTGGTTGAAGTATAACGTCACCGTGCATCTGACATGCTTTGCATTTACGCACATATTCCTTTGCATCCCGGGACAAGTAGGGCCAAAAGTAACCCTGGGATAGGATTTTGT
Source organism: Cornus suecica (assembly GCA_963922005.1). Classification (NCBI taxonomy): domain Eukaryota; kingdom Viridiplantae; phylum Streptophyta; class Magnoliopsida; order Cornales; family Cornaceae; genus Cornus; species Cornus suecica. The sequence continues at coordinate 72,117,840 of OY998242.1, forward strand.
GGGCAAGAGACCGGGCTCCCGAGTGGTTGCCACATGCTCCATCGTGTATCTCTTGCATTACTGTCTCTGCCTCGGAAGAAGTTACGCACCTCAGGTATGGACCCGAGAAAGATCTTCTGTAGAGTTGTCCATGGATGATCGAGTATCGGGCTGACTTCATTCTGATTTTCCTTGCCTCTGCCTTATCAGTGGGTAACGTCCCGACACTGAGATAATCGATTATGGGATCCATCCAGCTCGGCTCTCGGGGTACTAGACATATCAGTTCGTCGGGCTCTCGAATGCTTGGTGTAGTGATGAAGTCGGTCAGCACTACTCGGGTCATATCCTCACCGGCTGCAGACGCCTGATTAGCTAAGTGATCGGTAGAGGTGTTTTCTTCCCGAGGGATTTGGCTAAATGTTAATTTCTGAAAACCTTCGGACTCCTTGACTACTAACGCTCTATAAGATTCCATTTTAGGATCCCTACTTTCGTACTCTCCTGTTATTTGTCTGACTATCAGCTGGGAGTCACTGTATACGGATAGGGATTGTATTTGCAGACTCCTGGCCAATCTCAGGCCCGATATGATTGCTTCGTACTCTGCCTCGTTATTAGTGGCTGAGAATTGTAATTGCATCGAGGCATGTAACTTAGTTCCGTCGGGAGTATGGATTTCCAGCCCGACGCCTGCTCCATTGGCGCTAACTGATCCGTCTACGAATAATTTCCAAGTTTCTAACTCGACGGGTTGATCGGCTTCCTCGGTTTCTCCTTCTAATAGGAAATCGGCCACGGCCTGCCCCTTGATCGAGATTCTGGGAATGTAGGTTATATCATAAATGCCCAGCTCTATGGCCCATTTGGAGATTCCTCCGGAGAGATCGGGTTTTGCCATAAGTACACGAATAGGAGTGGTAGTGGGGACAATGATCTGGTGAGCTTCAAAGTAATGCCTGAGACGTCATTTGGCATTGATCAGGGATAGAACTAATTTTTCCTGTTTGCTGTACCGGGGTCTCGGGATCGGCTAACGCCTTACTTGTATAGAAAATGGGCATCTGGAGGTTCCCGTCCTCTTTGATGAGTACAGCACTCGTTGAAATTGATGATACTGCCAGATATAAGAGAAGGACATCATCGGGCTCGGGCGTCGCAAGAATGGGAAGCTTGAGCATGTACTATTTCAGTCGGGATAGAGCTTTTGTTTGTTCGGGCCCCCATACCTCTCCCTTCCTTGCTTTGATCGCCTGAAAAATGGGTCGGCATCTGTCGGTCAGCCTTGCAATGAATCTGCTTAGAGCTACAACTCTTCCGGTTAGAATCTGGACTTCTTTGTGAGTGGTTGGCTCTTTTGTTTCGAGCAGAGCCTTCACTTGGGTCGGGCTGACTTGTATGCCTGATCGATTGACAATGTGCCCGAGGAACTGACCTGAAGACACCCCGAAGGAGCATTTGGCCAGATTGAGTTTCATTCCATGTTTCCTCAGGGTGTCGAACACTTTTCAGAGATGCTCCAAGTGGTCAGTTCTCTTTCTGCTTTTGACTACTGTATCATCAATGTAGGCCTCAACCACTGTGTCCATCATCCCTTTAAAGATCCTGTTCACCAGTCTCTGAAATGTCGCTCCTGCATTTTTTAGTCCGAAAGGCATAACTTTAAAGAAATAAGTACCTGTCTCTGTAATGAAGGAGGTCTTTTCCTCATCGATCGGGTCCATTGGGATTTGGTTGTATCCCGAGTAAGCATCCAGGAAAGTTAGCCTCTCGTAGCCCGCGGTAGCGTCGACCATTTGGTCTATTTTGGGCAGGGGAAGCTATCTTTCGGGCAGGCTTTGTTTAGGTCGGTAAAGTCGACACAAACTCGCCACTTCACGTTCTTTTTCTGCACAACCACCACGTTGGCTAACCATTCGGGATACTGAACTTCTCTGATGAACCCGACTTCCAGTAATTTTGACACCTCGTCAGCTATGATTTGGTTCCTTTGGCCTCCCATTCGCCTCTATTTCTGTCGGACAGGTCTTATGTTTGGATCGACATGTAATGTATGTCGGGCTATGGAGGGGTCGATGTCGGGCATATCAGTATATTCCCACGCGAAGACATCACGATTATCCTGTAAGAATATTGTCAGTTCATTTAATTCACTTGTGGTGAGGCTTGTACCTGCGTAGGTGACCTTGCCGGGTTGGTCGGGCCTTACGGATACCGGCTACAGAGGTTCCGCGACGATCGGGGGACCCGACTCCCCATCATATAGTTGTTATTTAGGCTATGGATTCTGATCCTCTTCTCGGGACCTCTTTCGATCGGGCTTATCCTTCATTCCTTTAACAGTGACGGCGTAACATTGCTTGGCCGCTACTTGATCCCCTTTGATATCAATTATGTCGTAACCGTTTGGCCCGACGCACCTCATCATTTGATGGAGAGTTGATGGCACACCTTGCATCCTGTGAATCCATCCTCTTCCCATAAGCAGATTGTAAGAAGGTTTCACGTCCACCACTACAAAGGTCTCGGACAGAGTTCTCTGGGCTGCTGACACGAGCAGGCTAATCTCCCCGAGGGGTTCGACTTGCTTCCCGTCAAACCCGGCGATTGGATTCCGAGAAGTCGAAATATCCCTCGGGTCGATCTCCAATTTACTGAAAGCCCACTTGGTCATGATGTTGGCACTGCTTCCTGGATCAATCATGACTCTCCGGGCAAGACATCCCGAAACCATCAGAGTGATGACCAATGGATCGTCGTATGGGACCTGGATGTCTCGGAGGTCATCCTGTGAGAAAAGTATCTGAGACTGCCCAGTTCGGTGGTGGACTTCGTTTATCCCGGCTATCCTACTGATATGGTGTGCCCTTCTCATTTGTGATCGTCTCGACCCTTCGGCGCCTCGTAGGTCGGGACCTCCGTGGATCATGTTGATGATTCTGACCGGGTGAGCAGGGGCTTGATTCCGTTGATTGTTCTGTGTGGGTTGATGGGTTCTTGGACCATCCCTCTGGACATAGTCCTTCAGCTCTCCTCGGGCTATCATTGACTCGACCTAGCGCCTCAGGTTCCAGCAATCATTCGTCGTATGGCCAAAATCACCATGGAGGGCGCAGTGCTTTGATTTATCCCTCTAGTCGAGTGGTTGCCTGATTGGGGGAGGAGTCTGGAAGATTCCCTTGGCCTTGTTTTCCTGGAAGAGCTTGGCGAGGGTCACTTTCAAGGGAGTGATCTTCTCCTCGAACCTGGCACGTCTCTCGGGCGGTGGAGGAAACTAAGATGAAGCGGGGGTCGGGAGATTTGAGCGCTTGCGATTAATAGGCTGTCGGGATGTATCTGAAGCCTTATCCTTCGACCTGACTTCCACATTGATCAATGCCGCTCTTTTCTGTCGGGTTGCCTCTTCTTCTTCGATCCTTAGGTGACCCTGAGCTCTAGAATTGAGTTCTCCGATTCCCGAGGGTGGTCGCTTCACAAGTGACTGGTGGAACTTGGTCCCCGGAATCAAGGCCATCCTGAAGGCCTCCACGGCTGAGTGTTGGTCGCAGTTGTCGATGGAAGACGACTCGACGTTGAATATGGACAAGAAACTCTTGAGGGACTCGCCTTTTTCCTGAGTCATGGTAAAAAGGCTCGAGATAGTCTTCTGTTACCTCTTGTTCCCGAAATACTGGGCCACGAAGAGGTCGGACAATTGCTGCCAGCTGCCAATGGATCTCGGCGGCTGCTTCCTGAACCAGAGGAGTGGCGCGTCGACGAGACTAGTCGAGAATACTTTGAACAGCAAGGCCTCGTTCTCGGCATACATGGTCATCTTTTGGTGGATCTGGTAAATATGCTCCTCGGGATCCTTCGTTCCGTCGTAGGGAGTGAATCTGGGCATGACGAATTTCCTGGGGAAGGGTTCCCGGGTGATTTCCAGAGTGAATGGTGACTGAACCGAGTCAGCAGAGGCCTGGAGGGCCTGGCCATCGGTACATCGGGTCCTCAGATCCTTCATGGCCTTCTTTTGGAACTCTGCCATCATCTGTTGAAGTTTTTGCGATGTCAAAGGCTCGTCGGTGACGGGAACTTCGCCTACTACCGGGGTTCCTCCTGGTCAGTGAGAGGTTTCATCGTGCTCCTCCTGTGGTTCGGCTTGTTCTTGGATCTGTGACTGATCGGGAACTACCGGAGGGGTAGTTGCCTGATTCAATCTTATCAAGAGCTCCTCGCTTCTCCTCTCCGCCGCAAGGCTTCTTGCTTTGGCGGCCTGGCTTCGCTTCTCCGCTTCGACGAGCTGCCGCAGGAGGTGCTCGATCGTAGGTGGGGCACTGGGTTGTCAATCACCGGGGATCTGTACCTCCGACTGGGATCTCGTTATCGTCATGGTCGGGTTTGGACGGAGAAGATGATTTTCAAGGTCTGGGGGTGGTATTTTGGTTTTGCTCAGCTTTTTGAGGTAGGAAGATGGTCGGCGAACTGACCTAAATTCCCACAGACCGCGCCATTATGTAGATACAATATTTGCACAACACCAAAAAGGATCACTTCTCATTTATCTTCATTGGATTATATACATTTTCAGCCCATTAGGGCAACATTTTCTACTTTGGAATTTTATCCTTACTTTACACGTCAGCTGTTTTCTCACTATTCTATAATATTATCTTGGGCTGCAAGTCTATTCTGGAATCTTCGAGTTTCTTCTAGAATGTTCTTCGGGTCGGGCCACAAGATAGGCCTGGCGGTCGGATTTCGGGACGGACCACAAGGCTGACGTTTTGGTCGGGTTGTGATGTTGGAGAAGTGGCCGGATCATCATCTCGGGTCTTTCATGGATCGATCCGGTCGGGATGAGGCTTTTATATGGGCCGGAAAAACTCACATGTACAACATATAAGGGTAACATAGGCAACATGGGAGTGGTAGAAAGAAGCAACTGCAATAAAGTTGACTCCCTCCCTAGGTACTTGTCAAGATCTTTAAGCCAAACCATTACTAAGATTAGAAAAAATCGTTCGACCCCAAGCTAATGTGAATAGCATCAAAACAATAAAATGTGTTTGAGCCCAAAGCATATGTGAATAGGGCGGACCACTTTACATGCAAGATGAGAAAAACTTCTACAATTGAAAGGAAAGCATCTACATCTAATAATGAGTCATACTCCAAACCATGAGAACTATGAGCTGTTGGGTGGACTTCAGATATGCTCTTTATACAAGGCCAATGACATTTCATGGAACTCTTACAAAAGCTAAAGAATACTTTAAGTTAGAAACCACTAATATATATCTGGACCATACAAACTTATCACGTCCAAAACACCATAATTGTAGACTCGTTGGATAGATAATAAAATACATTAACAGGTGTATGATTGTGAAGTATCAACAGAGTGGAGATACAATGCACGACAAGGTAGCCAATAAAAAGAAATTCGAAAAGCAAGATCAAAACAGCCACAAAACATAGAATTTACAAGTGTAATTTTCCAAAACAATGACAATGAATAGAAAAAATTCATCATACACCGCATAACAAATCAAATTTAAGACCAACAAGTTTAGGAACCAAGATAAATTAATACCTCAAGGAAACGATTCCAGTGCTGGCAGTTCTTGAGATCAAGTTCAGTCACGTCCTTTGCATATCTAAATGATAATACTCGTATCAGCATCTTAGAAAGCAGGACAAGTGAGCATGAAATTTCAGTTCATGACATAAAGCACCCATACCTAAGAACCGTTTGAACCAGAGAAGACTCATTAACTGATGGATCGCCACCATCAACGGGATCCCATGGCCCTCCAATTGCCATGAAAGAATGATCTTTTTTTAAAACAGCAAACCGAAGGATGTTGGAAAAATGTGGAATGCGATCATCATAACTTTTTTCAGATGACAGCTCCTCAAGGGAAGTTTGGCTAAGCCCACTCATCAAAATCATCTAAAACAAGTATACAAGACATAGATTTAACAACACACTCTGCGATACTATATACTGAAAATAATACGAAGAACTATTCTCTTTGAAGCGCATATATCTTTGATGCATGGATGGAACACGCCAAACAGTTGCCATGTTGAGATATTTTACTAAGCAATAACCATTTCTCCTAAACACGGATGGTTAATTGATACTTTATAGGCAATCCTGGAATTATTATTTCTAAAGGTTCTCATTGAGCAAGAACATAAAGCTTATAGTATCTATCTATAAGCAGACATTTTGTCCTCATGGCCCTTTCTCAAAACATCCCCTAAAATACTTTCTAGAGTACATTTTCATTTTCCTAGATTAGAAGAAAGGAAATTTACTCTTTCAACAAAAGTCTACCACATCTTGAAACTTGAATCCAAATTAGAGATTCTTACTGCTATTTGGCAATTCTTTGTGGCACTATCAGCACATGATAAAATAAGTAAAAAGGTGCATAATAATGAATTACATACAATGTAAATAGCAAGGTAGCCCTCGCTATAACCTTACTCTATGTGCCAATGTATCCCGGAGCCTAAGCACAAGGCACAACATGGGCATGAGCGCAAGAATGGTGTGAAATGCAAAAACAAATTACCATATGAAAGACAAACTATAAGTTCAAAGTATAATAATCATTTTTTTCTTTGGAAAGGTAAAGATTTTTTTTGGTTTTTTTTTTCACACACCCATTGTGTCTCCAAGGAGACTTGAACCCCTCACCTTCCCTATTGGAAGGAAAGGTTATACCGTTGGGCCAATTGGTACCTCAGTAGAATAATCATTTATTAGCTTCAATATGCATTAACTTTCTAGTTTACATAATTCTTTCAATTAAATGTTTATGCATTCAAGGAATTTCAAGATATGCAACACAAGAAGTCAAAAGTACTTCAAAAATGGAACTTCGGACATAAACTAAAATTATCAAGTAAATCATCATCACAATCAACGTTATCACCATCCATGCCTTTTTCCAGTACAAATAGGTTGGACACGTGGATTCTCTTTTTCCACTCTAAGGTCATGTATCCTACTGGATTTAGTTTTTTCTATAAATCATTTTTTATCATTTCACTCAACGTTAGTTTAAGTGGGCCACTTTTTTGTTTACCATCTAGGCAAACTAGTCTTTTTTCCTCACTGGTGCATTGATACTATTAAAAATGTTAAAATCAAAGAAAAGAAAACAAGAAAATGAAAGAACAATAATCATGTTTTTTATTGATGATATTCAGCATGTAAGAATGCAAAATATTACTGAGGGGGGAAATACGACAAAGTGTGCCCATCCTTAAAAGAATACCTCTTTGTTTCGATGCTCAACACTCTCAAGAGAAACAAAAAACTTCACTAGTAGATTAAAGAGTTTAACAATTCGCAGCATTAACAACTCCAGCTTTAGCATTAAAGAATGAAATTGACAAGAAAACAAAAAGGCCAATAACCATGAATAATTACTCACTATTAAAAGCATATTCTTGTCCATATAAACTTAAATAGATGGCTATGCTTTTCCAGTCTTCACAGCATACCAGCTCCACTGGGATATTATCAGTTTCATCAAAGAACTAAGGCGCATTAAGGCGCTAGAGTTTCTTTGTCGCCTAGGCGCGCGCCCAAGCAAAGTAACGCACAGTGGAAAAATTAAAATATTACCAAATAATTCAAGTTCCATATCAAAAGCGCAAATGTTGTAAAAAACGCACTTGGCAAACAACAGGCACAGCTTTTGTGCTTGTAGGAGACTGGACGCAGGCGCATGCCTAGACGTGCCTTTAACAACACTGGATAATGTGTTCAGTCCAATGAGGCCCAAAGATGCTAGATGCAGAATTTATTAACATGTGTATGCAGGTATGTAAGGAAATGAATTGCTAGATCCACTTGAAAGTGTAGGTATGATATACCTTTGCGTTCCACACAGTAACTCCATCTGATTTTACAGGTTCATCAGCTGATGAGTTCACAGGTTGTCCTTTCTGCTCAGATGCAGTCTCTTCAACAAAATCATGCTCGAAACTGTTCCATTTGACATGTCACTGAACTACTATTTTCTCCGTTGTTTAGTTCTTTATAATATTAAAGAAAATATCAACAACCTTTTGCTTTAAATAAAAAATAGACGTAGAAAAACGCAATTTAATAGTGAAAAATTACAAATACAGAGAGTTGAAAGGGTGTTGGGAAGGAGGCAATCAGATCCAAATCCCCTTCACATGTACTCAGCAACAAAAATAAATTGATACAATGTATACCTGACAGGAGTATAGATAGAAAGTTTAAGATCCTGCTTTGGCCAGTTGACAACCACCTAAACATTATTGGAATATCAACAATGAGATTAAATATTAAACAATATGTTAGTGGCCCTTTAATCTGAGAGAGGGAGAGAGAAACCTTAGAAAAGTCTGGAGAGATAAAAAGTCTGGGATATCGCTTATCAATGGACAGAAAATCCCTCTCAACATCTACCAAACTGGAGGAGTAAACCTGCACAAAGAGTACCAGTTTCAAAAAGGACTGAGAATCTTAAAGACATTTTTGGGAAGCACATTTGAACTGAGTATAGATTAATAAAAGAATATAAGATGGCAAGAATACAGAAGGAAATCAATAACTAAATAATAGAATTATTTCTCAGCTTCTGCTACTATTTACATCACTTTCCTCTCCCACAAGAAAAAGACACCAGCTGTAATGGCAATAAGGGCACACAAATACATATCACGTGATCTCTTGTTTCATGCTCAAGGTTCTATATATTACTTGAGAAGCTACAGGAATGATATTGGTAAAATCAATTGGTGAACAGCATGCCAAAATCGAATCCCTTGTGAATGGAGGTATCAAGTAAGATGAGGACAAAGAAGGAACTGTATATAGTCACAAGACAGGTGGCAAGGGAATGCTCCAAGAAAAAGAGGACATCAAAGACTCCAAGGAAGTACACTTTCAGGAAAAAAAAAAAAACCTCCAAAGAAAGGAAGAGATGCCGTATAAAAGAAATGTCACAAAGGGGGATGAACAAAAGTTTTTAGGACGTTTCCAAGCCATAAGAGCAGAGAGTACTTACTAATGAAGTAGACAATTAATCACATAGCTTAGAACGCACCAGGTGATATAACATACAAAAGAAACCCAAGTTAAGTGAAATGACAGGGATGAACAAGATTAATTTCTTAGAACCCCCCAATACCCGATTCTCACAATCGGAGAAAGTTCTGATAATCATTCAATGACGAGTCTTGCATAAATTGTTTTACCTTGCAGGCATATTCTCTCCTTTTTTCTTTAACAGGTGAATGACGCCTTCAGCATGACAGAACACCAAGTTAGTTATGCAGGCTCCGAGATAAACAAGCACCTAACATAAGAACGAGAGCATGACTCAAATTTAAACATCAAGAACCACCTATGTGAAGCTTCATGACGTGGAGAATCTCGTCGTAAGGGTCTCCCATCCTTTATCACCGAAGAACCACGCCGGTCCTTAGAGATTCTTGGTGGAGTTCGTTCATGCCTAATTTCCAGTCCCCGTTTACGCTCTCGATCTCTCTCTTTCTCCCGCCGCTCCAAAATGCGTTCCCTTTCACGCTCTCTTTCTCTTTCCCGTTCTCGATCCCGTTGCCGTTCTCGTTCTCGTTCCCGCTCTTTCTCCCTTTCCCTGTCACGCAAATGCTCCCTGCGACGCTCTTCCTCCCTTTGGTCGTGCTGCCTAACATAGCCACCCCTATCATCTTTACGCTCATCAATCCTTGGATGACCACCACGTGACAACATACTACCCAGATAATCTGATTCCAGCGATGCGCCATGAAGCCCTTTTCCTGTAGCATAGTCCCTGCCTGGAGGCAGGCTCACTCCATAACCTGGATTAGAAGAACTTTGAGTATACATAAGATCATCGGCATCCTTCCGGGGAGCTGCCCCTAGAATTGATGGAGCATGCTGTGCACCATATGATGAACCACTTAGCATCGATACATTGTGAGGTTCGGCATCCATTCTTCCGCCATAAGACAAAGCATCTTGAGTCGGATGACGAATAGTAGCTGCTCTTGATGCAAGATAATCAGCTTGTCTGCCAGAAATGTGGTTTGCTACTCAGTGCAGTAAGAAATATAGAGCTATCTAACAAAGCTCTGCACAGTTATGCTGTGCACAAGATTACACAGTATCACCACTGAAAATAAATCTCTCACATCATATAAAGAAACTAAGAATGGTTTATGCTGGTCAATGATGGGTAAAAGATATGACAGAGAAACAGATAAGAACTTGAAATTGGGGAGGACCATGTATTATCTACAAAAAATAATAGCATAATAAAACAGCCACCAAAGATAAATACCTGGAACCTCCGTCCAGAGAAGCAGATTGCAGCGGCTGAGCCTTAAGCATTTGTTCTGTATGGAACAGGGATACCTGATTCAAGCGATCATACACGTTGGCCTGTTACGGAAGCAAAAATATTAAGAGTGCAATTATCTAAAAAGAAATAGTAAGAAAATCAACCATTGGAATCAGAAGACAAGGGCAAAGCAAATAATAAACTCAGAAACAAATTAAAGGACCTGAAGAAACAAACAAAAAGTTAAAAGTAATAAAAGAAGATATAACACCTGATGCTGATGACCAAAGCCCATAGAGTCAGTAAATCGACCTGTCGTTTCACTTTGTAAATCCCTCCCAATATAAGCACCCTGCCGTTCACCATACTCCCGTCTGTCGATAGATGAATAATCGGAAATCTTATCAGAGAATAACTGATCACCTTTATGACCATATCCATGGCCTGATGATGAGACATAGTCCGCAGATGTGAACTTGGGGGATTCTGGCATTGCTGAGCCATAACCACTACGACCTTCTAGAGAAGATGGTCCACCTCCTTTGGCACTCATTGCAGGCACCTATAAAAGGACAATTTCCGATCAGGATCAATTGAACAAGCCGACAAGTAAAATTTTAAACCTAACATTCAGATAATTGAATTCTCAATACAGCTCACAAGTAGCAATGGAAGAATGGACGGAAAGAGGAGTGAGAGGCCAAATGGGGGAAGGATGAAAACATCTCGAACTTTTGGAGAAGAATGAAAAGAAGGGAAAGAAAAGAAGATGTAAATTCCTTCCCTCTGAGCTCACTGCTCACCATATTTCTTCCTCCAAAAGTGGGAGGATGTTCCCAAGAAAGGGTCCCCCTCCTTTTTTTTCATTGGCCTCCCAGCATTAGAACAACTTTTTTACTTCAAAAGAATATAGGGGTAAAATTCAGACCCCTTCCCTTTCTTCCAAAGCCACTAAACTATAAAATGGAAAGTCCTTTCCATTTCTTCGATACATTACTTCACTCCTGAATTTCATTTTCCAGTTCCATCCTCATAACCAAATGAAGCCCAAGGAATCAGGTATCATATTTGAACTAATTGGGTGTATGCACAGAAAGAGTCATGTCCTTGTGACGAGGTAACATTTTTAGAAAAAAAATTTACATACCATAGACAATTCAGAATATGAATACAAACATAAACGCGGAGAGAGAGAGACAAAGGGATGAAGTTTTTGCACTTGTGTGTGTGTGTGTGTGTGTGTGTGAGAGAGAGAGAGAGAGAGAGATAGAATTTTTGAGTGTGTGTGATTTGAAATATAAAGCTCAGATGCTTTATGAGAGGTGTATACATCATTATTCAATACAGAAACTCGCCATATACTTGTGGACATGTCCAGTAATTCCTACATGTGCATTTGCACGTGCACAAATAGTTTAGTAGATGCTTTTTTATTTTCAAGATATAATTCACACAACAAAATTCAGTGTGTGTCCATCATCTGTCGAATACTCGTGACATACATCTAGCAAGCTTTACAATGTAACTTTTGTGCATATAATATCTAGAGCTAGTGGTAGTATTCAGACACCAATAATACAGATAAAGAATGTATATACAGGTATTTTTAGTGGAAAACATACAAGAAAGATTATGAATGGATGGTCAACCCATATTCCACCAATTTATTCCATATAAACATATACTATTTGTGTGGTTAATAACTTCAATTCAAACAAAGGTCACTCATAAAACAAGAGAGATAATAAGATAATAAAAAATGACCGACCTGTTGAGCAGTGCCTAGAGTAGTTGAAGCATAAACAGAACCATATTGCCCACCATAATGGGCTCCAGATGAGGGTTGAGTTCTATATCCACTGATATCTGCTTCCTGACGACTTCCTAACATTGATGAATGCCGAGATGCCATGGATAGTTGAGAGCCACCATCAGCCCCTCCGACAGAACTAGCAGGATAAGCAGTTCCAAGCTATAGAAAAACATACCCAAAAGGGTGGGTCAAAGATTTTGACAAATTAGTTTAGGTTTGGAACTGTTTTCAAAAGCTGTTTAACCTGACAAAGAAATTCAAATTTGACAAGAGACCCCCTTTGAGGCAGTTCAAGTAATATGTATACCCTATTTACTTAAAAGCATAGATATGCATAAATATAAAGTACTTTCTTGGTCAGTAGGGAGCAGGAAATTCATACACACTAAGGACATGTGATATTGTTGGATGTGATTGGTGTAAAAAAAGATAATTACCAAACAAAAAAAAAGAGGCAATCACATCCAAAGTGTTAATGGATTTTGTTACACAATATATATAAATTAAGAACCACTTGCTCACCTGTGAGCAAGAAAATCCCTCCACACCCCATCACGTAGTCGGTGAAATGTGAAAACTATTTTATACAATAATTACCTTTTTTTACACTAATCACATCCAACAGTCACTAAGCTTCCACTGATGAGAAAAGATCATTACTGATATATATGCATATATACACATGTATATCAAAATGGTTGCACAATACTATTTTTTGATAAGAAAATGGTTGCACAATATATGCCCTTCACATGAAAACATTTTGTCCACATGGGTTTTTGAGAAGTGAAAATGAGAAATTTTATAACTCTAGTATTCCTGCAATAATCAAAGAAAGACCCTAATTCTGAGAAAATAATAGTAAACAAGAATAAAAATGTATACCTACAATAATAAAATAAAAACCCTAATTCTAAAAAAAAAAAAATGACAGTAATACAAGCCTGAATGAATTATACAAAAACACAGACCTTATAACCTAATGTGTGTGTAAAGTGGCGGTTGAAAAATGTTTATAAAAAAAATAAAGATTAAAGAAATTTACATTCTGATCGTAGCCGGATTGTGAAGCATACGGATTCTGCTGCCCATATGCATTACTCCCTCCTCCTCGAGAGGAATACATGGCTGCAACAAACACAAACACATGTATAAATACAATATTTACATATACAAATACATTTACGCGACATCAAATTATATCCTTAATACAGACGCGGAAGCCCTAAAAACCCTAATCGCCTTGACCCAAAAACGATTTGTTACCCACCGCCACCGGATAGGAGGGAAGAAAACAGAAGGGTTGTGTAATATATTATACACAAATATATATATATATATATATTGTATGGATTGGAGGGAAGAAACCTTCGTAGATAAGCAGCGCAGGCAAGGGTGAGTTGTAGGAGCGAAGGTGAGCTGAGCGGCGAGACCTATCTATTTCTTATGCCCAAATACACAATGCGACTTGTACAATACCATGGAGTGAGTATATCTTTATGGGTTAATTCATTTACACCCCAGAGGTTTACCAATATTTCAATCAGACCCCCAAATTTGCATATCTTCAATCAAACCCCTTATTTTTTTAGACACCAGTCATGTTCCCCTTGACATCACTTTCAAAACTTATCATAGATGGCATCATCCGAACTTTTTAATTTAATACCCAAATTACTCTCAATTGTATTTTTAACCCTATCTAACAAAAATATAAAAAAATTAAGAAACTAGAACCGTCGTATTATCAAAAGCACTACTCAGATTCCACAAGTTCACAAGAAACCCTAAAATTGGTACCCAATGAAGATTCGGACACTCATTGCTTGTTTGGTAGACGGTGTGGTGTTGGTTTTTTGTTTTGGTTTGATTGGAGTTAGGTTGGTTGGAGTTGGTGTGATTTTATTCTAAACTGAAACCATGTTTGATGCAGATGGTTTTGGTGTGACAAAAAGTGAAACTGAAAAACCAAACCATGTTTGGTAGAGTTGGTATAAGCTGAAATTCTGAAACCAATCATATTTGGTAACTTGGAATAGTTTGACATTTTATTTATTTAAAATAACATTTTGTAACTATATATGTTTTAAAAAATAAAATATATAAATATTTAATTTTTTCGAAATATTTAATTTTTCATAAATATTTTATTTTTTCGAAATATTTTATATAAGATATTTCAAAAAAATAAAATATTTTGAAAAAATAAAAGATTTCAGTAAAAATACATATAATTTGTATATTTTTTAAAAAATAATAAATATATTTTTATTATATTTTATTTTTTCTAGAAATATTTGTTTTCCCGAAATATTTTATTTTTTATGAAATATATTTTTTCGTTTGATTTTTTTGAAATATTTTATTTTTTCATAAATATTTTATTTTTCGAATTTATATATATATATATATATAATATTATAAATGAATTGGTTTGGGTTTAACAATGGTACACCAAATTGAATTGGTTTGGGTTAAAGAATGATTTTGGGGTGAGAAAACTAACTTAACTCCAATCAAACCATCTATTGAGATGGTGTGAAAAATGATGGATTTGGATCCAATGGTTTGACATTATTCAAACACTATTGCTCCAATACCATACATGTCAAACATGGAGTGGTGCACAATTTTCAAACCAAACCCAAAAAAAAGGCATCACTCCCTCTACCAAACAAGCACTCAGATTCCACAAGTTCACCTTACCTATAGAAACCCTAAAATTGATACCCAATGAAGATTCGTACTTTAGACACCATAAATGCAATATTTGAATTCCTATAATTCAACAACAGAAACTGAAATTCAGCGGAAACAAAAAATTCAATCAAAACCCTAGATTCCCCAACTGAATAAATGAAAGGAATATTTTTGTAATAGCAAAACATATCACCTATCTAAACCCATTTCCACACACCATAATGAGTAAAAGTAAAAACAAAGTCCCAATTGGTTCAAATATAGCATATATATATGCATGTATATATATATATATATATTTATGTACAAAACTTCAATTTAAACAATTGAAGCTCTAAGTAATTCATCTAAACAACCCTATATATGAGACCAAAATAGAGATAGATACAAAGAGTTTTAGGGTCCGTTTGGAAATGGTTTGTTTTTTTTCTTGTCTCTTGAATGAAAAAACAAAAACAATTCTTGTTCTTGTCTTTATTTTTCTCAACATAAAAACAAAAAAAACAAGACCTTGTTTAGGGCAAAATCAAAATTCATTCTTGTTCTCCCCCAAATCCAAAACCCTAAATTCAATATATATATAACCACACACACGAAAACACACGTTTCACTTTTGCGGCTGCGAAACCCTCCACCATCGAATAGCAAATCAACGATCAGATTAACGAGGAGGATGACGAGGAAGAGCTCGAGGTCGTCGCCAGACCAGTCGATTTCGATGACGCCACCGATCGAGCTCAAGGTCTGGACCACTGATTTGGGGGTGGGGGTTTGTATATACATATATAGGTGTGTGTGTGTATTTGCAAAGGAAGGATTGGTTGTGGTAGTGGTGGCGGGTGGGGGTGGTGGTGGTGGTGGTAATCGAATGAGAGGATTTGTCTTGTTTGGATTTTTTTTTTCTTTAAGAACAAGAACAAAAAAACATATTTTTTGTCCTCAACACTGTTGTTCTTAAATTTTGAAACAGATTTTTTTTGTTCTGAAATTTTGAACTAAGGCTGAAAAAACATGTTTTTTGTTCCCAACACTGTTTACAAAAACAAGAACAAATTTTGGGCTCCCAAACACATTTTTGTTCTTGTGAACAGTGAAAAAAACAAAAACAAAAATGGAAACAAGGTCCCAAAACTCACCCTTAGAAAGAGAAAAAGGTTGTATAGAGAGAAAAATGAGGAGGTCACTTTTTAAATGCTCTAATTAACACATAATTGTATCTTACATATGGAATGCCTTTATTATTTATTCAAACCCTTTCTTTCATATTAACCAATGAGAATTTCTTCCCATAATAGAAAATTGTATAAGAAATTTTTCACTAATTACTGTAAACCTTTAAGTATTTTCATGTACTAAAAATATGAATTAACAATCCATGATAATATGAATTCAAAAAATAATATGTTTAGTTTCAAGTTTAAAGAGAGTTTAGTTTCAAGTTTTTGTTATTCTTGCTTAACCCGGTTTTGATAGTTTTATTACACAAAAATAAGTAAGTGTAATGTAGACATTTCATTTCAATGTAGACCAAAGTAAACCGACAAAGACTGACATGGGATCTGATTGAAGATATGCAAATCTGGGAGGGGGTCTAATTGAAGTATCGAAAAACCTCAGGGATGTAAATGAGTTTAATCATATTTTTATTTGACCACTCAAATGTGAAACGCCTAAGTAATATATATATATATATATATATATATATCAACCCTAACCTAATCGGGATATCACAATTCATAAGGGTAAATTTGGTATTATTCGTGTTTTAAAATGCCCTCTTCCCCACCAATCCACCTGGATATATTATTAGAAGTACATTTCTTCTATGATTTATTTTTCATGCCGTGCATGATTAGAGGGATTCTAGTTTTAGATTTTAAATAATATATTCTAGAATAGTGATATTTGAACGAAAATACTACACAAATTTGTTGGGCAGAATCTATATGGTTGTTCGTTAGTATCTTGAAGGCTTTAATGCGGGGCACTTTGCCTAAGGCTTTGTTTGAATTAGATAATGATAAGAGAAAAGAAAAGAAAAGTTAGCAATAACTCAAATTTATGTTTAGATAAATTATTAAAGAAAATAAATAAATGATAGCATTTTTGTTTGGATAACATAGAAGAGAAAAAATAAAAGAAATCGTTTTAACCAATTTACTATTATATATTAATATTTAATAATGACCCAAATATCTTTTAAGTTTTTTCTTTTGAAGTATTAAGTTGTTATCATTTTTATCCAAATCTTCTCATTTTCGGAATGACAAACCAAACATGAAAATCGTATACTTTCTTTTCTTTTATTTCTTCATCCTTCAAATTCTTTCCATCCAAACGAAACCTAAGAGTGCATATGTATATCCCCAAGCGGCAACCGTGCACAATGGGGGGCCGAAGATGGTACTACAATGTGGCGGTGACATTTTGGTAAATAAGTGAAAATCTAAATTCTTTGAAATACTTGGTGAAAAAATAAGGGAAATATTTTAGAGCACCCCTACGATCTAAGAAGATGATCTGGAAAAAGAGACTAAGGTTTGGAGTTCGGGAAAATTAAAGAAAAAACATTATGACTCCTCAGACATAGTTCATATTTGTTTCGATCACAAGAGTGAATCCGAGTTCTGCATATATAAAGGGTATGAGTCATTGGCTCCCCCTTGATGCCCAACCACCTAGTAAGACCTTGATAAGCCTTGCATGTAGGGAAGTTTGCTAACATGTTTAGGCATGATTTGGCACCACCCTTTGTTGGTGGCAAGATGTTGTTGCCCAAATGTCATTACGGGCACTCTGTGTGCGCGCACATGCACACATCAGTCATGCTCACGCGCCCACGAGTGTACTAACTTACCTCTAGCAAGGTTAACCCAGTCTTGGCATGCACTCGTGCATGGCTTAGTAAGAGATGCGTGCACCAGACCTTGGTTGTGCTAACTTACCTTGGGCAAGGTTGTGGTACCTTAGCTTAGCATGCGCCCGCGCCCATGCTCGGACATGGTTTGCCAAGTCGTACACACATCAGGCCCTAAGCGCACCAAATTGCCTTTAGCAAGACCGTGACATGATAGTGATCAAAATGCAACTGTGCGCCCACAAGGGTGGACTTTGGTGCAAGGCGCAACACAACGCAAGACTTGGTTCGAGGCATGGCAAAATGCATGCTTTGGCATGGGGGTGGCACGAGGCGCACCCAACTCGGAGATAAATGGCAAGCTCCAAGGAAGCAACATGTAGCACACACACATACAAGTTGAGACATGTAGCCACTTGTCCCACATTTTGGGGCTTGTGGACAGTTGGTTCAACCAACCAAGGCACATGTTTTCAAGAAAAAATGAATTGTATTGAATTCGACTATTCTGGTGTCAAATTTTCCAATTTGGTGATGAAATGAGAAAGGAAGTGTTTGGTTACCTTGAAAATGCAGGGGTTTTGACGTGGAAATTCCGGTGACAATGAAGGAGTGGCTCTTACTTTGTAAATCTCCTCAAGATGAAGAGAGACAAAGCTTTGAGAGTGGCGAAATAACAATTTTTGGAATGAAATTTTGGGCGGTACATATACACATTCAAATTTCAAAACTGTTTTCATTTTTTAGTCTAATAAAAATTTCAAATTAACTAGCACGTGTGGGATATAAACTCGTATGCATCATTTTTTACCGTGTGGTAATGATTTTTTTTCCATTTTTTTTTATAATCTCTCGGTCCCAAATTATAAGTCCCTTTTGGGAAATCTAATTTATTAAAATAATGATTTTTATTGTAGTGTTAATGTAATAGGTCAAATTTGACCCACCAAGCATGGGCTTAAACCGCCATACATGGGCCTATTCGCGAAACACGACCCAAGTCAATAAATCAATAATGGGCCGAGCCCATGGAAGCTTCCAATAGGCTGCAAGGAACAAATCAGTGTTAAAATCCTAAATTAAGGTGATTGAGATAAGAATGGAAGGATAATGGCCAAATCCCTGGGAAAAGGGGGCCAAGATTAATCTTTTTCATGGGCCAGGCCCATCAGAAATTGTATATATGTGTGATCAAAACCTAATAAAGATGATTATTCATTGTGTATTTTTTGGCATTTACATAATTGGCGCTGTCTGTGGGAAGTGATTTCTTGAAGTTCTTCCATCTTCAAAGCTTCCCGTTCTTTCTGCCAAGTTTTGGCTCAAAAATATCTATTGCGATCACTCGATCCTATCAATCTGACTTGCCCCCAATAGGGGGTGAAACCTCTCAGACCGACAACCAGATTCAACAAGCCCTGGAGGAGAGAAATGCCGAGGTAGAAAGGTAGAATGCCGAACTGGTGGCAAAGCTAGCTCTACTACCACCCATGACACCACTCCCGATCCCTCCTACGAGACAACAAAACTCTCATGCGAGACAACATGCTGATCTGTCAAACCATCAGGACTAATCGGTAGGACAACAAACAGAGAAAATGGTCATCCAACACTATCTAATCTGTCACACCCCATAATCCCTAATACTTCCAAAACCGAAGCCTAGGAACCTCCAGGTGTGACTTCGAGGAAAAACTAGAAATTTTGACAGTCCCGATTGTATGGGGAACAATGTAGTGGAAAATACCACTTACGATACGATAACCTGATAGATCAATTTCATAATAAAATGAGAAATTCCAAAATGGGAGTGATAACCATGGAATTAAAGGAGTTTAAACGAAACATAAATAATACAGAGTAAACGAAACTAGAACCACCGTCACTCCACCAACCCATACATAAATATATGTATAACGTTATACAAAAGGGAAGTGTCGTAGTGGCAATAAATACATGAAATGCACGCTAGGTGCAAAAAGGATAATAATACAGTCATCCAAGCTATAGATCCTGGCCCTCCAAAATAATATTAACATGGTTTTTAGTCACTAATTAGCCCTAGAGGAAAAGGTGAATAGAGTTATAAAAAATCTTAGCTACTTTTTGTACTTAATTTGATTTCAATAGTTTAAGTTAAACAAGATATGAGCAATGAACACTTTTAAACAATAATAGATTCTTGACCTATGAAAGCAATAATCAAGCAATTAATGTAAGTCAAGATAAGGCAAGCATGCAAGTAATCAAATGAAAAAGCAAGAAAGAGAGAGAGATGACACCGCGATTTTTATGAGGTTCAATAACTCCTACTCCTCGACTTAAGGATCCCCCCTTACGACTTTCCCAATCTCATATTATGGCTTTTCCTTACAGGTGGAATAACAAACATTTACACACAAGCTAACGAGCCCGTCACGCAAACAAGAGGACAAAACCTCTCTTGAAGATCAATGAGCTTCGCTCACTCAAGGATCTCTATCATTTTATAAAGAAATGGATACACTCAATAAACACTCAAAACCCTTAGGGTTTGTGAATGATACACAATGTATAAGCTCAATTGTTTAATGTGATGTGTTTGGTTCTCTCAAGATCTTACACACTCTTAGCAATAAATGACTCAAGAGTTGGAACAAGGATCTTCTCTAACTAGCTTCTCACAAATGATTGGAATTGAATGAGAGAAGTCTAGCTTTTAATGCTCAAACTTTTCTTGCTGTATATTTTGATAGGAATGAAGAAGAATATCAGCTTTTGTGCAAGGGAGTAAAGAAGGGTGTCTTCTACAAACACTATCCAACTATATTTATAGCTAGGACAAGAGTTAAGAGAGTGAGACTCACTTTAGGAGAGTGAGCTGAGAGTGGTGGTAGCTAGGGGTAGTTGAGAGCCATTAATGCACTGAAAAAGCCATTTTTTAGCTCCGTCAGTCGACATATTTCAATATGTCAGTCGCCTAATTACTGTATGTCGGTGGCAAATAACTTAAAAACTCTCTGTCGTGGTAGGTCAACTGGCAAGCAACTGTCGGTCGACTGACACCACTATGTCGGTCAACTAGCAAATAGCCATAATGAAACTCAAAAACTCTCTGTTGTGGTCGGTCGACTGGCAGGACTGTGAGTCGACTGATTTGAAGGGTCAGTCACCTGATAGTGCAGTTTTCATTTCTTTTGATTTTTAGGATAAGCTTATACATGTTAAAACCTCACATAAACCCTTTGATACAAGTCATTCACCACCCTATCTACCCCAAGTCTTGATTCTTCAATCTTCTGAAGCATTTCAAAAGTCAAATGACATTTATGTCCTTCCTGTAAGCTTTTTGTTTTCAATAAAAATCATGTTACTCTGTAATGCTCAACTGAGTAAACACATTAGTACTAAACACGTACTTAACATTTTGTTATCATTAAAACAAATAATTATTCTTTGATTGACCCTCAGGCCAACAATGGCGATACAAAATAAGCCAAAATAATAAAATGGACTATAAGGACGTCAAGCTGCCTCTGAAGCTACACCTTGCCTTTATTTGAATTATTTCCTGAAAAAAATTAAAAATAACGGGGTAAGCAATCAAAGCTCAGTAGGGGATCCCCCAACCGTACACTAACCCACCCCATGGTGCATGCTTTTACCCTAGGTCAAGTCCATGTCTCACCATAGCATGTGTGCTAATTCGAGACCCCAAATCAACATACCCATGTCTATACACATAACCCCACACCAAGTCTATAATCCATATAATATCTATGACCCAATAAAAAATCCTATAGATAAATTAAAATAGAAAAACTTACTACAATCAGTTAACCAAACAACTATAATAATTACAAGCAAGTAGCACTCACATCTGGAAATATTAACCACTCAGTTTCATATAATACTAGCAATATACACCAAATTTCATACTTACATTAACTAACAACTATCTAATTTATAATCTTATTTTGGTAAAGATACTACTTTCTCATTTATTTTATTTGATACATGTTCTAAAAATATAGGTTTATGTTTACAAAAAGATTTGGCGTCATCTCCCCTAAAATATTAACACCAGGAAGTAATAAAAACCTGCGAATTTATTAAAATATATAATACAATCCTTTTTTCAATTTAGGAGAAACTCAGATAAAACACACCTTCCTTTTCAATTATATATTTAACTCATTTCAATCAACACATATTTTAAATTCATATAGGGTCTGTTTGTTTACTGGTTTTTGGTTGATTTGGTCTGGGCTTGTCTTTGTTTTTCAGACCAATCCATATTTGGTGGGCTTAGTTTCTAAATATTGAAACAAAACCAACAAGCCTAAATTCTATTTTTACAAGACCATCAAAATGATGATTTTTTTATGGTTTTAGCCGTCATTTTTTACTAATCCATGAACTTATGACTTTATGTGATTTTTTATATTGGGTAGCCGCCATTTTTTACCTGACTTTGAAACACCATACATGAACTGAAGACATTTTCGTCAAAATGTGATTTTTGATCCATACAAAAAGTGACTAATTAAAATCCTAAATAACTATAAAACCAAATGGAATATTATTAATAACAATAATTCCATACATTACCAAGCGAAAACTAAATCAAATGATACACAAGGCACATTGAGGTGCCAAGAGAATACATCTATATAACGATGCACTGGTACCTAATACAATGAAGGGATATGCCAACAGATTAGCTCCCAAGAAATACAACAACAGTCCCAATACAAGGGACAAATAAAGGAAACTAAAATGGAACAACTCTACGTACGAACATCCCAAATCCTGTAACAACATCAGTGCCACAAGCCATCTTGCACTCCAAGTTGTCTGTAACCGAAACATTACATGCAAATTGGTGTAGACCACCAGGGAAAACCAACGCCGGAGTGAGCTCATTGAGCCCCGTAGGAAAAAGGGAATCGTAACTGTCACATCCTCCGACCGTCCAAGTCGAGTACGAACCAACCTCTGTACATGCATCTACCCTAGGTCAGTCAAATGTCCCTCATGGCACTCATGCCAATACGAGACCCCGGAAACACATCCCTCTAATCCCCTACTATGCATCAATAAATAGGGCAACTCGCACATAGTGAAACTATATCACAACAACATATAATAACTCACACCTATATATATACATATATATATATATATACATATAGAGATATACAACCAATACGGCCTCAAAAATAACTCGAATGAAGTGATTCAAAATCCTAACATCAAGAGATTTAAGTCCTCTTTTTAAAAAGCTAAAGACCACCTCCATTCGACACCCGTAGCTCGAGATATGAGCGAAATAGTAAAATAGGGTCAGAACGGGGCTGAACAAGATCACCCAGTCGATTGGTTGAGTGACCCAGTCGGCTTGCTGGACCCAGTCAAACTCATAAACCCTATAATGACTTAACCATGAATGATCACATCTCTGATGACATTCCAATCCTTAAGATCGCTAAAGGAACCTAGTGGTCGTTGCCACAGAACCAACTAGTTTTAAATTGAAACCTCTTCTGATTATTTCAAACCTCAATTCCATATTCGAAACCGCACCACTTAGGTTTCTAACAATATCACAGGGCCATCAATACACAATCGACTCGGTTTATTCATAACCTTGTCTATCATGACCAAAACATCAATAACACGATTGACGACACATTATTACACCAACGCTAACTATACCACAAAACCATCACCCGCCTTCTCAAGACTTCAACTCAATAGTCAGAACCGACTTTACTTATCACAAGAAAGTCCTTAAACCAACTCATATCACCCACTCTAAGGTATATAAGCACATAACAAGAAATATAAACATTTATCTCACTTTATACTTTAAATAAGGCATGCAAAGCATATTTTCACATCCTTCCACTTCACTTGAGCATTTTAACAACATATGAATTGTATATATCAAAATTCACATTAAACATGTTCCTCAACCACATAGGATAATTTCATAATCCATATGTAAACATAAATCACATAATAGCAACTCAAATGCAATGTGACTCACACACCTCATGGTACACACGCGACCACACCACCCTACTCTAAGGTCATGTTTGGTAACATGGTTTGGTGTCAAATATTTGGTTTTGGTGCGAAAAAATGGCACCAAACCATGTTTGATAAAATGGTGTGAACATTTGGTTCGGTTACTGTACCAAACCATGGTGTGAAAATTGAGAAGGAATTTGGAACCATCAAAGTGGATGGTTTTGTATGGTGCGGACACTGTAGCAAACTCACTATAGCAATGTAGCAACCCGTAGCACTGTAGCACTGTAACACCAAATATAATATTTATACTTTAATATTATAAAGTTTAATATTAATATTAATATTATAAATTTTAATATTAATATTAATATTAATTTTAATATTAATATACTAATATTAATATTAATATTATATTATTAATATATTTTAATATTATAAATTTTAATATATTAATATTAATATATTTTAATATAATAAAAATATATTAATATATTTTAATATTATAAATTTTAATATCAATATATTTTAATATTAATATATTAGTATATTAATATATTTTAATATTACAAAATTTTAATATTTATAAATAAAATGTGAAACCATCCCAAGTTACCAAACATGGTTTGATTTTTCAGCATCACTTTTTCTCACACCAAAACCATCTGCACCAAATATGGTTTGGAACCAAAATAAAACCACACCAAACCAAATCCAACACAACCCAAACCAAAACCAAAAACTAACACCGCACCAAACCGTTACCAAACGCAACCTAAGGGTCAACAAGATCATTCTCTAACCATTCATTTTTTTAGGATACACGCTCATGAATGAAGGTAGATTTATCGTATCATTCTTCCCAAGTGCTTTTGACACTTACACTTTTAACAAGGAAGACGTCACTACCATGCATCATATTCCTAGCAATATCATTACCAATTACTCCATACACAAGGATTAATCCACATAAACATGTTCAAACCCTAACTTCACAATTTCAAATATACACTTAGCAAATTCATCTAAGTTTAGGAATCCTGGAATCAAATTCTCATACCTATACAATCAAAAGACGAGTTAGTTAAGAAGTTTTTCCCTACCTCTTGAAGAGCAAAGCACAATCACAAGGCAAGGCCTATGAAACCCTAGTTCTTCCCTAACACCGAAATCAAAGGAGCAATTCGGTGGAAACCTTCACCATAACCTCCTAACAATGAATCAAGCTCCAACATAAGAGGAGAGCAAGAGTCATTAAATGGTTTAACAAGAAACCCTAAATAGGGTTTGAAAGGAAAACACACAAGGAAGGAAAAACACTTACCCATCCTTAGCTCAAACCAAAGAGAAGAACACCATGAACATCTTCCATGTTGATGGCCACACCAAACTCCCAACTTAGGGTGATCAAATCAACCCCTAAGGGGAAAATAAACAAGAGAGAAAAGATGAGAGGAAATGGATAAAAATAGATGAAGTCTTGTAATGAAAGACCTACACTCACACATGTGTAGAGATCCTCCAT
This sequence comes from Cornus suecica, assembly GCA_963922005.1. Lineage (NCBI taxonomy): Eukaryota > Viridiplantae > Streptophyta > Magnoliopsida > Cornales > Cornaceae > Cornus > Cornus suecica. The sequence goes on from OY998242.1 coordinate 72,143,048, forward strand.
TCACCCCTCTCACAATCCAAGGGTCCCAAACAAATATAGGGAAAATAAATGGATCAAAGGGTTAGGAATAAGTCTTGTCATGAAAGACTTATTACACCACACACAAAACCATTAATTTGCCAAACAAGACCTTATCATCCAAGGGTTGAAAATAAGGCAATGGAAATAAATTAACCATCCAAGGGTTAACAAGAAGTCTTGCCAAGTGAAAGACCAACAATAATGCATTATTGCATTTAAGTGACAATCAAACAAGGCCCTATGATCCAAGGGTTTAGAACAAAGATGGTAGAATGAGATCAGTGGCTAGGAATGAGACAACACCCAAAAGTGGGAAATTACCAATAACCTCTCAACTTAGGGTTAATTATAAGAGTGCCATCAAAGCCTATTAATTATCCTTTTACCCTTTGTCATCCTCTCTAATTACCACTATGTCATTCATTCCCCAACACTTACCCAAATCTTTACATTTTCCACTAAGTGCTCTAAATATGAAAATACTCATTTACCCTTCGGTCATTTCTTTCCCGAAATCGTTTCCAACAATTTTCACTAATTACAAAATGAAAATATAACAAGCAATTCACATAAGTGCTACACCGGAACATCTACTATAAAATAGTGTAACTCGTTCGGGAATGCAATACGATTATCGAAGTTGCAACAAGAAAATATTGCATGAACCCACGTAGTCGCCAACGAATAATAAATCCCGAAGCCGGAAATGAAAGTTCATGAAGTCATCCCGCTAAGTCCGAAACTCAAAAGCAAAAAAATTACAAGTACCGAGAATACACAAGACGTCATGAATAAGTGACGTCACAAAACGTTAACACTTGGAAAAGAATTCCAGAAAAGAGAAAGGAAAACGAGGGGCGTTACATGAAAAAAATATATAAAATTCAAAAAAATATATAAAATTTGAAAAGGAAAAAAAATTGAAAACAATATATAAAATTGAAAAATAATATATAAAATTCCAAAATATATATATAATTCAAAAATAATATATAAAATTCGAAAATAATATATAAAATTAGAAAATAATATAAAATTTAAAAAATATATAAAATTCAAATATATATATAATTCAAAAAAAATATAACTTATCGTATTCCCAAACAGACCAAACCAGACAGACCAGACCGTTTACCAAACAGAATTTCAGATAAATGACCAGACCAAATAAGACCATACCATTTCCCAAACATGCTCATAACATGGTAATAATTTTAAAAGTGACATACTATAACAACCTTCAACTACAGCCTAATAATTACACATGACAACCCTGCTCAATCCCCAAGTAATAAGTGTTGCCCGATAAATGACTCTAGAGGGGGGGGGGGGTGAATAGAGTCTTAGCTTAAAAAATGGAATTTAATTCGATTTTCTAATTGATAAATATAATTGCAATGCTAGATGATTTAATATAAAAGCATAAAGCAATATAAATCAAAATAAAGTAGAGAGAAAATTATAAATACTTGGACAAACGATTTTAGCGAGGTTCAGAATACCCTTGATTCCTACGTCCTCGGCTCAAGGTTCTCTTGAGACTTCTCAAATCCACTATGACTTCTCCTTACGGGTGGAGAGCAAAACTTTCACAAGAAGCACACCACTTCTCCTTGCTAAGAGAACACCATCTCTTAGCCTAAAATTGGGTCACACCAACCCTTTGAATACAATGATCTTGTACAATAAAATTTCTCTCAAATATTGATATGTACAATTGTAGCTCTCTTGCTCACAAGACTAGAGTAAGAATTTGAATAAAAATGGAAGCTCTAGACTTGAAAATATGTGAATGATGATACAAAAATGTATATGAAAGTGTATGATTTAGATTGCAAGATATGGTTTGTAAAGAGAGTTTTAAGTCCTTTTATAGCAAACATTTTCATCATTTTTGGCATAAAATATGACAAAAAGTCATATAGAGCCGTTTGAAAAGGCAATAGAGCCGTTTGAAAGCAAATCAGGAGATGGGGTGAGCTGAGTTCCTAAATGAGGTGAGCTGAGTTATGCATTTCAAAATTGTGAGAATAGGGTGAGCTGAATTTGGAAATGGGGTGAGCTGAGTCTCTAAATATTTTGTATTTAATTTGCAAAACTTTGAATGCTAATTCTCAAATCCAAATTCATTAATTTGGTATTTATTTGTTTTCAAAAAATAGTTTTATGTATAATGATTTTAGATTTCTAGAGCTTTTAAAATAATTCAAATAGTTACTTTGACAGTTAAAATCTAAACACTCACCAACCTATCTACCCAATCTTCAAGTAGTGGTTGATCCTCTTTGAATTGATAATCTTTAAGCTTCAACCTCTTTATACTTGATCATCTTTGAACTTTAATTTCTTTCCATTTGATCTTTTGTTCGGTCACTTTAAATGGTCACGCCATGATTTTTTTTGGCCGCATGATTCATATATGATTTTCCTGTTTTTACAAGCTTGGACAAATACTCATTGTAACCATTAGTACAAATACAACATTAATGATTTGTTATCATCAAAATTATGAATTTGTCCTTAGATTAAAATTTTAAGGCCAACAATCTCCCCCTTTTTTATGATGACAAAATATTAATGTGTACACATAGATAATGTATAAAAGTAGCATGTAGGTTTGAATTTTGTAAAATTCAAACCCTGACAACATTATTTCCCCCTGTCAATATGCATAAGTTTTGATACAAACTTTAAAATTAAAACAGGGCATTGACATAAGTCCACAATATCATAACATGATATTGATCAAATGACTCATACCACACAGATATATCAATAAGTATGAATAAGCACGATAAACAGTAAACAACACACATAAACAACACACTTTTTTTTTTCTCCCCCTTTGTCATCTCAGAAAGGGCAGAGAGCCAGTAGCCTCTATATATCCCGAAAAAGCTACAATTTATCTCAGTTTTTGAAAACACAGAGGTTCAAGTGATGGTTCAAATATTTCAAAGAATAAAAATCCAAACTTTCGGAAATGCAGGGTTTGAAGTCGCTGAGCATTTAAAGAAAACTTTAAAATCTGCAATTCAGATACTTCAATAATCCAAATAGCCAAAGAAATCCCAACATTTATGAAACCTTTAAAATCTCAAATCAAGGCAGAGAAGTCAATTTTGAGTTATATCGAAAAATACTCCAATTTAACAACGTAGACTTCACAAATTATAAGCAAGATAGACACACATTTCTTCTCCCCCTTTGTCATCGCAAAAAGGGCGGAGAGGCACTAGACACCAAGTCCGGAAAGCCAGATTTTCTTGAAAAAATCATTTCTCTGAATTTTTAATCACACTGTAAAATTCTCATTTTGCAATTCCAACTCCATTTTCATTTGGCAGTATTCCAATTCAGATGACAATTCCAAGAGTTTGCCCAAAACATTTTCACAGGGACCTCAATTTTACAAAAATCGACGCTAAATAAAATTTTCAATTTGAAAAGAGGTAACATTATTTCAAAAATCTCTAAATTATTATTTAAATTTAACATTTGTAAATTGAATTTCTCAATCAGCACATTCAACATGAAATGCTCAAATCAAGGCCAAAACTCAAGTGCATAGATATACCAAGAAATCACAATATATATGTATATAAATCACAGTGATTTTAATGAGAACAAAACTCTGATGAAATTTTAGTGATTCGAATTTCAGGAAAAAAATTCTAGTGACACATTCAAAACCCCAACAAGTTTTAGTGAAAGCAGTGAAAATCGACACTAAAATCTCAAATTTTGTTTAGTTTGGCAAAAAATTGTCGGAAGTGGCATGCATTACTTCAAAATTTTCCAATTTCTGAATTCCAAACTCCAAACTTAGAACTGCTAGAATCCCAATTTTGAAATCTAAAAACCAAACTTAACACTGCCAAACCAATTTTCAAAATGTCCAAATATAAAAAAATTCACAGAATGAATGCAAGAGCAGGGGTAAGAAAATCTGAACTGAAGGTGGAAATGACAAAGGTTAGGAATGGAGCTTAAGAAATATTTTAGGGCATCGTTGAAGAGAATGGTCCTTCAGGTCGCTAGTGATTGGAGTCGCTGAACCGTATTGATCGACCACGGAGGAAATGGGTCGCCGCTGTAAAGACTAGAGGAACAACTACCTGGTTGAAGGTCGACGACTCGGCGCAAAAGGGTCAGAGCAGCGGTGGAGGTAGTGACGGCGAACATAGAGGTGGTGCGAGGCGGTTCGGGTCGATGGTGGAACAGCTCGGTTGAGAGAGAGTCAGAGATGGTGCTGCGTCTGATGGTCGCAGCTGGGAGAGGCGGAGTTGATGGAGTAACACAGAAGTGGAGTAGAGGTGGTGCGAATATCAGATGGTGGTGGAGATTGGTGAAGATGATGATTGAGCTTTGAAGGATGTGGTGATGGTCTGATAAAGAGAAAAAGACGAGAGAGTGTGACAGAGATACAGAAGCCCTAGGATTTTCTTTCGCCTTTTCCTTTTCTTTTCTTTTTTAATTCAAAAATACCCCTCATTCGGTTGAAGATGAAGCAACACACGGTTGAAAAGGAAAAGTCAGAGACTTTAGAAGTTGTGCACATAAAAACTCAGCTTAGCTTGAGTTAAATTCGGTTGACTGACCTTCTTTTTTTTTCTTTTTTTTAAAATTTTTAAATAAACTAAACATATACTTACATATGCATAGGAAACAAATATAATTGTAAATGAAGATATGTAAAAAGACACAAATATATATATATATATAACTATATATATTTTTAAATAATAATTTAGATTACCTCAAATTCACGTGTCATGCCGAGTTCTCTTCGGATTGAACAAAATTGATCCTCTTGAAGGGGTTTTGTAAAAATATCCGCAAGTTGATCTTCCGTTTTGACAAAAACAAGTTCGATGTCACCTTTAGAAACATGATCTTGAAGAAAATGGTACCGAATTTCGATGTGTTTGATTCGAGAGTGTTGTATAGGGTTCTTTGAGATACAAATTGCACTCGTATTGTCACACTTAATCGGAATATGATCATAGGTAAGCCCAAAATCCTCAAGTTGTTGTTTAATATATAGCGTTTGAGCACAACTATTACCAGCGGCTATATATTCGGCTTCCGCCATTGATAAAGCCATGGAATTTTGTTTCTTACATGACCACGATACAAGGGAGTGTCCTAAGAAATGACAAGTGCCACTAGTACTTTTCCTATCAACCTTGCATTCGGCAAAGTCGGCATCCGAATAACTAGTTAATTCAAATGATGTGTGACGTGAATACTATAAGCCAAGATCAATTGTGCCACTCAAATATTTAAAGATTCTTTTAACCGCAATAAAATGAGATTCTTTAGGGCATGATTCAAAACGAGCACATAAACAAACACTAAACATAATGTCCGGCCTACTAGCCGTTAAATACAAAAGACTACCAATTAGTCCTCTATATTTCTTAACATCAAAATCAATGACATTTTCATCCTTATCAAGTTTCAAGGAAGAACTCATAGCAGTTTTGGCATGTTTGGCTCCCTCCAACCCAAATTTCTTTAGCAAATCTTTGATATACTTGGATTGGCAAATGAAAATGCCATCAAGTGTTTGTTTGATTTGCAACCCTAAAAAGAGGTTGAGTTCTCCCATCATGCTCATTTCAAACTCGTTTTGCATGATAGAAGCAAACTCGTCACATAGTGTATCATTAGTTGATCCAAATATAATATCATCTACGTATATTTGAACAATTAACAATTCACTATTAATGGATTTAGTAAAGAGAGTATTATCTATTTTACCACATTTGAATCCATTTTTAAGTAGAAAACCACTAAGTCTTTCGTACCAAGCTCTTGGAGCTTGCTTTAAGCCATATAAGGCTTTTGATAGCTTAAAAACATGATTGGGAAAAGTGAAAATTTCAAATCCCGGGGGTTGTTCTACATAGACTTCCTCTTCAATAAAACCATTTAAAAATGCACTTTTAACATCCATTTGAAATAATTTAAAATTCATGTGAGATGCAAATGCAAGTAACATTCTAATCGCTTTTACCCTTGCAACGGGGGCAAATGTTTCCTCATAATCAATTCCCTCTTCTTGATTATATCCCTTGGCAACAAGTCTTGCCTTGTTTCTAACAATGATTCCCGATTCATCATTTTTATTCCGAAATACCCATTTAGTTCCTATAATGGTTATATCATTCGGTCTTGGAACTAATTCCCACACTTGATTTCTTTTAAATTGATTCAATTCTTCTTGCATAGCAAGAAACCATGATTCATCATTTTCGTCTTCTTGTATATTTTTAGGCTCAAATTGAGATATAAATGCCAAGTAATTGCACACATTATTAACTTGAGAACGTGTGTTAACTTCCTTGGAAGGGTCTCCAATAATTTGGTCAATAGGACGATTTCTTACATATTTCCAACTCTTTAGAAGAGTATCACGTGACTCTTCAAGAGAGGGTTCATTGGAAGACTTATCATCTTGGGATGAGTTTGGTGAAGGTTCATTTGGATTTTCATTCACATTGAGTTTATTGACACCTTGTTCAATATCGTTAAACTCATCATCACTTTGGTTTGGTCTAGGTGAAGGTAGTGGTGATTCATCAAATTTTACATGGATAGATTCAACTACCCCTTGAGTTTTTATATTGTACACTCTATATGCTTTACTCCTAGATGAATAACCAAGGAGAATCCCTTCATCGGATTTAGCATCAAATTTACCAAGATTGTCCTTATCATTTAGGACAAAACATTTACAACCAAAAACCTTGAAATACCCAATATTGGGTTTTCTTTCATACCAAAGTTCATATGGAGTTTTGTCAATGGTCTTTCTAATAATTACCTTATTAATAACATAGCATGCAGTGTTGACGGCTTCGACCCAAAAATATGTAGGCAAGCTATGCTCATTTAGCATAGTTCTAGCCATTTCTTGGAGAGATCTATTCTTTCTTTCAACAACTCCATTTTGTTGAGGAGTTCTAGGGGCCGAGAGATTATGATCATAACCATTGTCATCACAAAATCTCTCTACGTCTTGATTTTCAAATTTCCTTCCTCTATCACTTCTAATGGTTTTAATCTTATATTCTTTTTCATTTTGAACTTTTCTACAAAATTTAGAAAAGATAGAGTGAACCTCATTTTTATGTGTAAGAAAAAAGACCCAAGTGAATCTAGAGAAATCATCAACAATGACAAATACATAAAGTTTACCACCTATACTAATAACCCTTTCCGGTCCAAACAAGTTCATATGAATTAATTCAAGAGGTCTTGTGGTAGTAATGCTCTTTTTGCTTTTAAATGATGTTTTAACTTGTTTCCCTAATTGACAAGAGTTACAAATTTTGTCTTTAATATACTTAGTCTTTGGGAGGCCTTTGACTAAGTTTTTTCTAGACAACTTAGACAATAAATCCATACTAGCATGTCCAAGTCTTCTATGCCATAACCAACTATTTTCATTTGAAGAAACAAAACATTTTACATCTTGGTCATGCAATTCACATAAAAGCAATGTATATAAATTTCCATTTCTATTAGCAACAAATACTTGTTTGTTATCATGTTCAACAATGCATTGGTTAGATTTAAAGATAACATTAAAACCTTTATCACAAAGTTGACTAATACTAAACAAGTTATGTTTTAATCCATCAACAAGAAACACATTATCAATAGAGAGAAATGAAGAAATACCAATTGCTCCAATGCCAAATACTTTTCCTTTAGAGTTATCCCCAAATGTCACATTTCCTCCATCATAAGGCTTGAGAGAAAGAAATTTTGATTTATCTCCCGTCATGTGTCTTGAACACCCACTATCAAAAAACCATTTGTCCTTGGAAGAGGAGGACTTCAAGCATACCTACAAAAATAATTAGGTAACTAATTTTGGTATCCATATATCCTTGGGTCCTTTGTGGTTAGAAATTTTAACATAAGTGTCTTTGATAACCCAAATTGTCTTAATGTTATTTTTCTATCTTTTAGTACATTCAAATATTCTATGTCCACTCCTCTTACAATAATTACATCTTAAATGAGTCAAATAATTTTTAATGAAAGTTTCATGTAAGGGATTTCTTTTTTTTTTTTTAATAAACAAGCATCCTTTTGATAAGGATCATAACCTAATCCTTCTTTAAAGAATGAACTTCTTTGGCTTCCAAGCATAATAGCCAAGTTTTCCTTTCCTTTTGTAAATTTGGCTAATATATTTGTTTGATCATCAATGGTCTTTTTAAGTAAAACATTTTCACTATTAAAATCATTTGAAGGAGTAGTGTTTTCTTTTTGTTCTTTTAAAGAAATAACTTCTTCTTTAGATTTAGAAAGCTCAAGTGATAAAGATTTGTTTTCTCTATTGAGAGAATTACATTTTAAAATTATTTTTCTCAATTCATCATGAATTTCTTTAAATGCTTCTTGTAATTCATTATATGAGTCTACAACATCATCATAAGAAGGTAAACTGTCATTAATAGAGTCATTACATACCTCGTCATCGAAAGCCATGAGACAAAGATTTGTTATTTCTTCCATTTCATTGTCGCTATTTGAGACGTCGGATTCATCATCCTCCCATGTAGCTTGCATAGCCTTTTTATTTTTCTTCTTTTCCTTTTCGCTTTTGAGCTTGAGACAATCGGCTTTGAAGTGACCCACTTTTCCACAATGAAAACACGTGGGTGTATCTCTTTTGCTAGCCTCATTGGATGGTTCTCCCTTCCTCATAGGATTCCTTCTTTGAAAACTTTTTCTTTGAAAATATTTCTTAAAATTTTGGGTGATGAGAGCTATTTCTTCATCATCATTTTCGAGATCATCGGTCTCCATCAACGGTTCTTTGAAGGCGGCTTGAAGAGCTAATCCTTTCCTTGGTTTTGATTCTTCTTCACGATATTTGAGAGTCATCTCCCACGTGAGAAGTGAACCATGTAGCTCATCAATGTTGAGTTTAGTAAGGTCATGAGATTCCTTGATGGCGGTAGTTTTGGCATCCCATTTTGCCGAAAGACTTTTAAGAACTTTTCTTGCAATATCCGAGTTAGCCATAGGTCTACCAAGATGTTTCAAACCATTCAAAATATTTGTGAATCGAGAAACCATATCATTAATGCTTTCATTTTCTTTCATGCGAAATAGTTCATATTCATGCATAAGTAAATCAATTTTTTACTCATAAACTTGTGAGGTTCTTTCATATGTTATTTCTAATTTATCCCAAATTTCTTTGGCGGTTGTGCAAGTTGATACCCTATTGAATTCATTTGGATTAATTGCACAATTTAAATTCACTTTGGCCTCAGCATTTATTGAGATAAGTTTACGGTCATCCGCATCCCATTCTTTTGCCTCCTTAGGCACCTTTTTGCCATCGATTTCTTTCATAGGAATAAATGGTCCATTTTCAATAACTTGCCATATTTGGTAATCTATAGCTTAAAGAAAATCAATCATTCTAGTTTTCCAATAATTATAGTTTGAACCATCAAACCAAGGAGGTCTATTGTTAGATTGACCCTCTATGTGTGTAACACCATTGTTTGCCATGATCTTTTCTCTAAGGTGATTAAACCTTTAAATTAGAGCCTTGCTCTGATACCAATTGTTGCCCGATAAATGACTCTAGAGGGGGGGGGGGGGGTGAATAGAGTCTTAGCTTAAACAATGTAATTTAATTTGATTTTCTAATTGATAAATATAATTGCAATGCTAGATGATTTAATATAAAAGCATAAAGCAATATAAATCAAAATAAAGTAGAGAGAGAATTATAAATACTTGGACAAGCGATTTTAGCGAGGTTCAGAATACCCTTGATTCCTACGTCCTCGGCTCAAGGTTCTCTTGAGACTTCTCAAATCCACTATGGCTTCTCCTTACGGGTGGAGAGCAAAACCTTCACAAGAAGCACACCACTTCTCCTTGCTAAGAGAACACCCTCTCTTAGCCTAAAATTGGGTCACACCAACCCTTTGAATACAATGATCTTGTACAATAAAATTTCTCTCAAAGATTGATTTGTACAATTGTAGCTCTCTTGTTCACAAGACTAGAGTAAGAATTTGAATAAAAATGGAAGCTCTAGACTTGAAAATATGTGAATGATGATACAAAAATGTATATGAAAGTGTATGATTTAGATTGCAAGATATGGTTTGTAAAGAGAGTTTTAAGTCATTTTATAGCAAACATTTTCATCATTTTTGGCATAAAATATGACAAAAAGTCATATAGAGCCGTTTGAAAGCAAATCAGGAAATGGGGTGAGCTGAGTTCCTAAATGAGGTGAGCTGAGTTATGCATTTCAAAATTATGATAATATGGTGAGCTGAGTTTGCAAATGGGGTGAGCTGAGTCTCCAAATATTTTGTATTTAATTTGCAAAACTTTGAATGCTAATTCTCAAATCCAAATTCATTAATTTGGTATTTATTTGTTTTTAAAAAATAGTTTTATGTATAATGATTTTAGATTTCTAGAGCTTTCAAAATAATTCAAATAATTACTTTGACAGTTAAAATCTAAACACTCACCAACCTATCTACCCAATCTTCAAGTAGTGGTTGATCCTCTTTGAATTGATAATCTTTAAGCTTCAACCTCTTTATACTTGATCATCTTTGAACTTCAATTTCTTTCCATTTGATCTTTTGTTCAGTCACTTTAAATGGTCACGCCATGATCTTTTTTGGCCGCATGATTCATATATGATTTTCCTGTTTTTACAAGCTTGGACAAATACTCATTGTAACCATTAATACAAATACAATATTAATGATTTGTTATCATCAAAATTATGAAATTGTCCTTAGATTAAAATATTAAGGCCAACGATAAGAATAATATCTCAACCCATTCCATTTAGATAATTCCACACGCAATAGTAACTCTCAAAATCAAATAAGTATAGACAAGAAACACAACCATTGAACAAGTAGACAATGAATATTTTTACGAGACATAAAGTAGCATTAATTCTCTACAAGTCCCTCATGACAACCAATATTTATCCATTTATCTAACCAGCACAACCATATGTATACAAATCAAGTACCATGAAGATAACCCCACTATGCCCACAAATAATTTCATTTAAACTCAGTAATCATGTAATTTAAGAACTCAAACTTATCTAAAACAATATATATATATATATATATATATATATTATATATACAAAAAATAAAGACCCAAATCCACAACCAACAATCAATACCTACATATAAATTTAGGATGGAAAAATTATCTACTCAATTAGGCAATTACCTATATTTCTATTCAAAAAGAGGTTTTAATCAATTAACAAATCTTATGTAAAGAATTTACAATTAATTCAACAATATATTATTATACAAACCATAAGTTACACGAGTGAGAGAAATAAACACTAAGATTCCCAATATAAAGTTTGCGATAAATTTCTATTAGAACTAAAATAAGATTAGAACCCTAGAATCTCACAGTCGAATAATTATATTAATTATCTTCCCGTAGGACCAAGTTAACTCTTCAACTTCATATAAAACAAACAAAATATATCATTTGTGAATAACAACATTAATTCCACATAATTTATATATATATAACTGTAATTAAAATAACACTTCCCTACTTTATTTCAATTCCGGGAACACTAAGTTATTATCATGACCTCTTTTGAAATTCTAAATTCATTACATATCAAATACCCACACACATCTACCTTTTATGATTGAGTAACACTAACACCATTATATGCACATATATAAAGTACTTAGCAGATTTGAATATAGTCCTGTAAATTTGCATGTGGTTGTCACCAGTTAGAAGCATGCTTTATGAACTAAATATAACTACAATATTGACAATCAAACTAGGATAACAATTTTAACATGCCTCACATAAATCATATAACACACATACATATGTATATGTTCATCAATTTCAATCAAAGAAGCAAGATTTAATCAAATAGCAATTAGTTTAAGCAATAATGGCACATGCGCTAACAAAACCGAAAATTAAAGAGAACTAAACTCCCCCACCTCAAGCTTGTGAGAGAATTCTAGGGTCCACCACGCAAGACTCAACCCACCCCACGACACCAGAGTGATGTCTAGAAAGCCCACGATGTTGAAAGCTCCATTTTCCCTCCAACGATTCAACCTAAACCCAAAGTTGTCGGAAAGCGACCGCTGGAAAAGTGGTCGAACCAAAAAAATGAACCAATTAACGAGACTACCTCAATGTCCTAAACAAGAATTCCGAAGTCAAATTACATGGGTCAGGGGTTAAGTAGTTGAAATTGAAGAGAGAAGTTGTAGAGCTTTAAAAGAGGGAAATCCAAAATTATAGAAATTACTCACAAATTCTTACACCGTTGCATAGCCTAGGATGCGAGGAACGTTCTTTTAGTTCGGGTCATAAGCCAATTCTGACTGGAAGTGGAAGAAATTGAGGAAGAGATTAAGTTGGTGAGGAAGAAGTAAGAACCAGACCTATTTTCCTCCTCCCCCGTGTGACCAAGTGTGTGTGTGTATTATGTGGTGTAAAATGAAATAAAAAAAGAAGAAACATCCATGGTTTCTAGAAGTCTTTCCCAAATATACCAAAATACACTTAAACACACTTAATTCACTAAAACGTCACCAATTGCGATATCGTGAACCCGAAAAAATAAACGGGACGCCAGATAATTAAAATGAACTAAAATAAATACTCCTGGGTATAAAACCCAACCATCGGACCCACCGGTTATGTTTTGGGTCCCCTGAACGACCAAAACAAATAATGTAAAATATGGGAACTAATCCCAAGACATTAACTCCAATGCTCAAACGTACTCTGAACCATGCTAGGAAAATTAAAAATGACAAAACTCCCATGGAATCCTTACAAGGAAACTCAGAAACGACACATCTCCTGACGTCACAAATCGAAACAAAAAAAAATGGTTCGTAAAATGAGAAAAATAGCGGGACATTACACAATCGCACCCTGGAAGATCAGCGGAGTCATCCCTATAGGTGATTGGGGTACACAACCCTGATGGGACACTAACCATGAAGAAGTTGAAGGAAATAATAGTCAGATTATTGAGAGAAGTACTCAAGGATCTGAAGGTACAAACCCCCAATGATCTGGCTACCGAGGCATCCTTAGATGCGGTACAAACACCGTTCATACTGGAGATAACCAACGTGCCCTACTCGGAAAGGTTTAGACTATCAAAGTTTATTTTGTTCAACGACACGAAAGATCCGATAAAACACATCTACCATGTCCACATGAAGATGAACATTTACAATGAAAACAAAGCCTTGCTCTGCAAAGTATTCCCAACCAGCCTGACCAAAACAACCTTACTTTGGTTCCGAAAGCAACCACCCCAATCCATTGGAAGCTGGCTCAAACTTTGTGAGTTGTTCATCGCCCAGTACTTCGGCAACAAAAGACGGAAGAAAATGATCTTTAGCTTGTTCACCATGATCCAGGAGAAAGGAGAGTCGTTGAAAAGCTTCATTTCGGAAAACTTAACTCCAGGGTACAGGGGCACCTCCGGATAGAAGAAGAGCAAGCCATACCTCAGAGAAGGGCAACCTTCGCAAGTATCGAAATAAAGGCGTTCGAGCCAAAGTCCAAAGATCAGACGCTCGATCAAAAGTTCCCAAACATAGCTGCCACCCCATCCCAGATCCTGAAGAAACGTTAAAGGTTCGAAGATAAGATTACTCCTTTAAGAGTTAGTCTAGGCAAACTGTACCAGGAGAACAAAAACAAAGGAATCTTCTGAACGCCACCACCCATCAGGCAATTGATGGATCAGAGGGGTATGACCAAGCACTATGCTTTCCATAGTGAATATGGACATCATACTAATGAATGCAGGAGCCTCAGGAGACAGGTGGAAGCAATGATTGCAAAAGGAGAATTATCTGACTATGTAGCTAAGGAGGGGGCTCGATCAGACCAAGCTTTACTCACCTTGGCCAAGGGATCAGTCGGTCAACCTGTCAGAGTTATCCACATGGTGCACGAAGGACCCAACAAGTCAGAAGTAGAGGAAACTTAGAGATCCCAGATGCGTCAAGCCCAGAAGCTACACCGGGTTGGGAAGATCAGTGAAATTCGAAGTCCGAAAGAGGATGCCAGGATCACTTTCTCTTTAGCAGACCTACGAAAAGTACAATCACCACATGACGATCATCTGATGATCTTTCTCATGGTGTCCAACTGCCTAATCAAGAGGGTAATGATCGATCCAGGAAGCAATGTCAACATCATCACCAAATGAGCCTTCGAGAAGTTGGAGATCGACCCACACGAGATAGTTTCCTCAAGAAGTTCGATAGTAGGGTTTGATGGTAAGAGGGTGGAACCAGTGGGAGACGTCCAGTTACCGGTCTCAGTGGCAAAACGTACGCTCAGAGAAACTTTTATGGTGGTGGATGTCAAACCCTCATACAACTTGCTTATGGGCAGAGGTTGGATCCACCTGATGCATGGAGTTCCTTCCACCCTCCATCAAGTCATGAGGTGTGTGGACCCCAACGACGTGGACGTGATTGACATCAAGGGAGATCAAGTGGTGGCCAAAGAATGTTATGCATTTACTTTGAAAGGGCTAAAGAAAGAATCGGAGCCCGAACGGGCATTAACAGTCAATTTAACTCTCGGTGATCAATAACAATTACAGGAAGGGGGAGCGGGATCCCCCATAGCAGCAGAACCTCTGATAGAGGTATTGGTCATTCCCGAATGGCCCGAAAAAATAACCTATATCAGATTAGGTCTAGCGGATCTGGAAAAGGATGAGCTGGAAGCCCTTCTATGTGTTAATGTTGATGTCTTCACATGGAGCCACTTGGACATGCCCGATATTGACCCTTCAGTAGCCCAGTATTCCCTCAACGTGGATCCCAGCATATAACCCATAAGATAGAAGCATCGACGCATGGGAGTCCGCCAAAACCAGATCATAGCGGAAGAGGTAGATTGATTTTTGCAAGCTGGATTCATCAGGGAGGTACAATATCCTTCCTGGCTAGCCAACGTTGTGGTAGTCCAGAAGAAGAATGAGAAATGGAGGGTGTGATGTACTTTACTGATCTGAATAAAGCATGCCCGAACAACTGGGATAGTTTGATGGCTTGGCTTGCGGTTGCAACTTGTGGCATAAAGCTGGCTATGCCAACATACCTATTAGGAGGGGGTGTCTCCTAGATCTTAGGGTAGTTGTATAGACAGTTTTGTATGTATAGTCTATATATGCCCTAAGGGGATTCTGTATATAAAGATAAAGAGTTTGACTTGTAACTCCATTGCAGAAATAGGTGTTTCTTTTTGTACTATTGTGTTGATATAGTGAAAAGGTTGGAGGTGTGAACCTCTGGTGTCCTTTATTACTTGTATGTTATACATATTCAAAGTGTGCTTGCTGTGTGAGTGAAAATTGGCTGACTTGGTGTGCAACCAATGCGGGCTAAAATTACTTAGTGAAAATTGACCCGTCACATTCATTATTACAATTAGTTTAGAGTTAAAATATAATTTTTATAAGATATATAATATAAGAATTACTGTTTAATTACAACTGAGTGATAGTGATAGAGTTTAATTACAATTGGAGTGTCCAAATAAAATATGACCCAAAAATTAATAAAAGTTAAATATAAAAAATTAAAAATTAAAAAATGTATAACATAAGAATTGTCATTTTAATTACGGTTGAGTTAGTTATAGTGAAGAGTTTAAGTACAATTGTGTCTTGAAATAGAATAAAATTCTAAGATTAATAAATATGAAACACTAAAATTCAAAAAGTTGAGTTTAATTACAACTAATATAGTGTTGAATATAATATAAATGCATGCAATAGGAGAGTTATAATTAAATTACAATTGAGTTATACTGATAGAGTTCAAGTACACTTTAGGTCTTAAAATTAAAATTAAACATAAAAATTTTAAAAAATAAAATAATGAGTCAGACGGCTCTCTCTCTCTCTGTATATATAAGTTTCTCTATGTATTTAGCTGAATATTATAGAGTGATAACAGCAAATTTTCAGATTTCCTTTCAATTTTTTTTTTTTAATTTCATCAAATCTCATATGCAATAAATGCCCCCATTATTTATGTAATTCTTATGTTTTAACCTATTTATTAAATAATTATATTTAGTTGATGTCTGTACAATTTAAGAGGGAGACATTGTAAGAGATAGATATAGATTCCTATGAGGTTACATGTATCTGAGTTTGTTACGATTCTTGTTTTCTTGTTTATCTCTTAAACCTGTTGATATATTTAAATGAAAACAGACTCTCCCCTCTGTTTATCTTCTTCATCAAAACAGACTCTCCCCTCTGTTTCTCTCTCTCTCTCTCTCACACACACACATATATATACGAACACGTACATATATACACACACACATACACGCATTCAAAGTAAGGTAGAAGTCTTTGGGCATAGTGCATATATGCAGAGAAAAGAGGGAGTGAATCTCTCTAAAAACAAAAAAATGGGTTCTGATGAGAAACCAAAGCCTACATTCAAGGTTTCTCTAACGGATCAAAACATTCAAAATCAACAACGACAACCACCACAACAAGTTCTCTATCAACAACAAGAAGAAGAGCTTGTTAATGGTGAAGAAAATGTTGTTGTTAATGATGAGGCATTGCATGTAAACGAGAAGAAGAGGAAAGAGCTTCAAGTGTTTTTTGAGGAATTGCCACCTGGGTATAGGTTTAAGCCCAGTGATGGAGAGCTTGTTACTCATTACTTGAGGAGGAAAATTGATCACCATGAATTGCCACTTAATGTCATCAATGATGTTGTGCTCTACAAATATAACCCTCAGCATCTTGCAGGTATTATGTACATACACACACACACACACACACATATATATATATATATCTTCTTTTCTTTTTTCATTTTAAGTCTCTGTTTAATTGTTAATCAAACCCTATGCTTGTGCTCTCTCTATCTTTCTTTTCATGTTCTGATGGTGAATTTTGGATTTTATGGTTTTCAAAGTTGCATTCGGTGTAAAGATTTTATTATAAAGTTTCAGGCTTTAAGCCTTTAAGGGTTTTTTTTTTTTTTAAAGATTTTATTGCTTCTTCTTCTAGCTTTCTTTTTTATTGTTACTCTGCTTCTCTTATTGGATAGGTTCCATTTGGGTCCAACAAGCATTTCAATGGCTGGTGTTTTTCATATTTTAGTGTTCCCGTGTGAAATTGTTGCCCTTTGTGTTACTGTACCTTTGATTATTTTAATATATTCTATATATATATATATATATATTGTATATCAGAGATGCAAATTGTCTAATATACCCCCATTCCAGAACCCATAATGACCAGTAAAACAGAGTCTCTGACTATGTTGGGCTCTGTATCTCTCTTCTCTACACCATCCAAACCATGGGCTTTTAGGGTTGTTCTTCATGGCCGAGTAAACCCTAGACTACACATTTATGTATGTAATCTCTCTTCTCTTCTATTATTATTATTTTTTAATTTCCATTCCTCCCATCTCATCATCTCTAACTATATCGTTTTCTCTATGTTTGTTTCGTTTTTTCTATACCCAAATACTTGTTTATATTGTAGATGGTGCAATTTTTAGTGTTGGGTTTTGACTCTTTTGTATTGTATGTTACCAAATCTTGTATTAGTTTCTTATTTTTTTAGGGTTTCTTGTTCATGTTTTCTCTGTTACATAAGTTTTTGTAATTATTTTGATTTGTTTTTGTATTAGGGTCTATTATATGATTGCATCTGAAATTATTTGCTGAGATTTGGGGTTTTTGTTTGGCTATGGTTAATTGTAGTTAAATTAACTAAAAAATTAAGTTATTTCAGCATGTTGATGAACTGTTTGCATGTGGATTTACTCAATTTGCGTTTTATTATTATTATTTTTTTATAATAGTTGTTCATTTTAACAAAACTAATGAAGTTACCTTAAATCAACTAGAATTAAGGGTTCATGAACTTTTTGCATGTAGAATTACGGGATGAAATTTGGAGGGTTTTGAAATTAGTTGTTAATTTTTGTTAAATCAGTTAAAATAAGGTATTTCAGCATGTTGATGAAATGTTTTGTATGTGGATTTACCTGATAATTTTTTTTAGTAGTTGTTAATTTTAGCAAAATCAACTAATCTATGTTATATCCATGCTGATGAACTGTTTGCCTGTGGAGTTGGCATTTCAATGCCGGGTGCTTTTTAATTTCTTTTTTGATCATTCCTTATTTTTGTTGCTTTTTAGTTTTTTTATTCTATTTTATAATTTTTGCAAATAATTGAGTTATTTTCCTTATTATAATGTAGGATGTAGGTTTTTCATGTTAGTGTGTTCCAAATTCAAACTATGCTTGTGAAATTGTTGTCCTTTGTCTTGGTTCTTCCCAGTACTATTTTCTATTTTTCTTTATATGTTGCCTTCCCTTTTTATTTATTTTTTTTCGATAATGGGATGTGCCAATGATACCCGGTCAATTAGAGTAGATATGTCAAATTACACTTACCTTCCATGTATTTTGAATGATCACTTTCCTCCCTATATAGGACCAACGTGGTGTCCGATATAAGAAAATTACCTTTTTTTCCCTCTATATTTTAATATTTTTGTTACGGCAAAATCCCCTTAAGCCAATTGTTTATATGTGATTTTGTCATTTCTTCTCCTCCTCTTAAAGTCTTAATCCCAAATTTGATAAGTGTGATGAAATTAGCATTACCTGCTTTGTCTATCAAGGTAATTTGACAAATATGGAGGGAAGGAAACTGTAATTTACATTTGATTTTTGATGCATCAAATTGATATTCCTAACAAATTTTTGTATTGTTTAATCTTTTGTCATTTAAAGATAGCTTCCCAAATTCGGGAGACGAGGAATGGTTGTTCTTCACCCCAAGGGACCGGAAATATAAAAATGGAAAGCGGCCAAACCGGGCTGCTGGTGACGGATACTGGAAGGCTACTGGAGCTGATAAGGAAGTTAAAGACGATAATAAAGAAGTTATTGGATATAGGAAGTCACTGGTTTTCTACAAAGGCAAGCCCCCAAGGGGTGAAAAGACCAATTGGATTATGCATGAATATAGAGTCAAAGAAGAAGAAGAAGAAGAAGCTCCAAAAGGCACAAAAGACGCAAAAGGCAGAAGGGCAGCTGATGACATGAGGGTAATACATATATATATATATATATATATACACACTCTCATTAATTATAATATACAGGTATGATCAATACCCACGTGGGATATTGGGCGTGCCAGTTTGCTGTAGCGTATTTGATTCTCGTGCACTGGACTAACACTCGATCTGTATATATATATATGATTTTTTTTTTTTTTTTTGCAGTTGGATGATTGTGTTTTGTGTAGACTTTATAAAAAAAATAGCCGACCAAGAGGCCGCCGAGGCTATGGCAATGCGGAACCTGATGAGGAGAAGAGTGAAGATCCGAGAACGTCTGCAGCTACTGCAACATCATTCCCAAGTTCTCCAGCAGTCGTCAATGGCCCGAATGCAAGTGCTGCCCAGGAAATGAACCACTGTTACAACGCCATTGGAGGCTCAAACGGATTTCTCGCGAACCCATTGCTTACTAACCGTCCACAGCAAATGCCTTACCGTAGAGGAGGAGTACTAGTCCCAGCTGAAATGCCACAATGTATCAATCCGCCTCCATTTGTCCCAGATTATCATCATCAGTTCAATGCTAGTCATCATATTCAGCAGCCAATGGGTTTCAACCCTATTAATCTGGTTTCGTCTTATAATCCTCTTTTTCCTGCTGTTCATCAGAGAATGAATGTTGGCATGCCCAGTCAGTCTTATAATACTCTTCCTTCCGCTGCTGCTGTTTATCCGAGAACAAACAACATGCCCGGTCAGTCTTATGTTCCTCTGCCTCCTGCTGCTGTTCATCCGAGAACGAACAACATGCCCGGTCAGTCTTATAATCCTCTGCCTCCTGCTGCCGTTCATCCGAGAACTTACAACATGCCCGGTCAGTCTTATAATCCTCTGCCTCCTGCTGTTTATCCGAGAATGAACAACATGCCCGGTCAGTCTTATAATCCTCTGCCGCCTCCTGCTGTTCATCCGAGAGGGAACATTGACATGCCCGGTCACTGCATGAAAGAAGAGGAGGATTGGATCAGTATTCCGGATAGATTTTATTTTTCCGAGAGCGGTTCCAATAATGGTTCGCAGTTTAATGACTTGGGCAGTAACAGTTACATGGATCAATTTGATATAGAGTTCAATAACTACATGCTAGCCGATAATGAGTCGGATGAGTGTGAAACAGACCCCAGTTTACCCTAGGATGGCTCACGTAATAATCCTCCAAATGCCATTTCTGTTTTGGGGGTATTTAGGCAGGTTAGCTGGCTTTTGACAGGCTATTCATAATGGCTTAGCTAAAGTACATATATACATTCATACATATCTTAGTGTTTTGTTGGGCTAATTTTCTAGTTTATCGTTGGGTAAATAGCTAGGTCTATGTGGAGATGATACATATTCATGTTATGTTTGACATCTTATGTTTTGAGCTGTTTGAGTTTTGGTCTTTTTTTTATTTTATTTTTATTTTTAATTGTTTTTGTTGATTTGTGGTTTAATTGGAGGTTCTGTTGGTTCCCCTTGCAGTAGTTATGTAGCTCACTTGTCTAGTATAAATGCATACATGGACAAACAAAACATGTGAAATGTTACACACACACACACAGACAGATATATATATATGTATATATATATATATGTATATATATGTATGTTTCAAAGTATTGAGTATTACCTGGAACTTGATTCAGTTTGAGGAAGGATAAATATACAAGGAAGTGTAATTTCTTGAGATTCAGATGTCCTAGCTAGGAAAGGAAAGTGTAATTTAGGTATGTGGGTATAAAATAAAAAAGAAAATATGGGTTAAAAAAAGAGTATATAAATAGAAAATTAGTTCATGTCATGTAATTCCTTGAACGAAAGTACAATCCTAGTTAGGTGCAATCTAGGATGATAGTGAAACTTGGAAAGAGCAATCTGAAGGCCAAGGATTCCCCTGTCTATACATAGAGAGATTTGCATATACGTTTAGGAGAGTAGAGAATAGGAATGACGCAGCGTTGGGCAGTGTCTATTGGTAAGGTGCCTCAGATATTGCTTAATATCACTAACCAGAATGCTGGAGAATCGGATTTCCACACACCCCAGAAGAAGCTCCTCAACTCTATCGACAAAGTTTGTAATGGAGGAACTGCGGAAGAAGGCAGAGGGGGAAAAAAAACAAAAAACTTTGATGTCAATGCGTTGATCTGCACAGTTTTACCTTAGTCTCCACATCAACGCTCGTTGAGAGGATACATAAATAGGATTTTGGCAGAAGAAAAGGCGAAGAAGAAGCTGTTGAAAACCTAAACTTGATTCAAGAAGCTACTTGAACAAACATCAAGTCTCGGCAACTTCCATGAAGCCTATAAATAGAGGTGTAGGGTTGTTTTGATTGACAGAAGCTAGATGTAGAAATTGAGAGAGAGAGGGTGGCAGAGAAAGAGAGAAATTTCTACTCTTTCAATAATACAAGTGTGTTTTTGTGATTCTCTCAATACCTTTGTGTTCTATACAACCACCATAAGTGGTTTGTTTATTCTCTGCCACCAACACAAGGAAGAAGAAGAAAACCCAAACAACCACCCCGCTTCTCAAACCACAAGTACTCGTGGTATAAAGAATTCTTCTTCTTTTTTTATTGTATTGTTATTTATGTATGTATTGATTTTGTGATCTGTGTAAAATTATTTTTATACAAACGGATATCATCTTCTTGCTGTTATGGTTTTCGTCAACACATTAACGTTTTATCTTTATTTACCACTCTTATTTATCTAGAATCAAATAATTCACCTTTATCCTCTTTCATCATTCATTCAAAATAAAAAAAAGATTAATAATTGGGGTTTTTTTTCTTAGATTTTTTATTTTGATTCTTTTCAAATCTTTTTAGTATATATAATTCAGTTTCTGGGTTTTTTTTTTTTTTTTTTTTTTTTTTAATATAATAAGTAGATTTGGTTTAGAGATTAGATTCCGAATAATGCACTGTTTTTGAGCATGGGCTCTTCTCCAATATACAACAAGGAGAAGAGGGTAAGTTAATTTAACTTATTTTCAAATAATAAGAAAATTACGAATGATCTTGTACTAAATTTTGAGCATGGGCTCAGTCAACCATATTTGTTTTGTACATCCTTTTCTTCTTTTCTTAATATAAATTTATTTATCGGAAAAAAAAAAAAAAAGGAGAGGAGAAGAGGGTAAGTTAATTTAACTTATTTTCAAATAATAAGAAAATTACGAATGATCTTGTACTAAATTTTGAGCATGGGTTCAGTCAAGCATATTTGTTTTGTACATCCTTTTCTTTCAGAAGCAATGACTATTGGCTATTGATTCACCATTCGAATAATGCACTTTTTACTTTTATTTTAGGGAAAATTTTTCATAAGTCCTACATTTTAGGTCCAATAATAAATAAGTCCTAAAAATTTCTTTGTAGTACCAATAAATCATACTTTTGGTAAAAAATTCCATTCAAGTCCTAAATCATTAAATCTTTCATTTATCCTCTTGTTAAACTAAATATAATCTCATCAAATTAGATATAAAAAATAAAAATAAAAATTATCAAATAAATCCTTACAAAATAAACTTAAAAAATTAAATATAATATATATTTTTTGTTTTGATTTTAAAAAATAAGTAATTGTCTTTATATAATTTCATTTCGAATTGAATTTTAGTTAAGTTAATTATTATTTAGACTCAAAATAAAATATTATTAAGTAACTAAAAATTATAATTATGTATATTATGTAACAATTCATAAATTAAAAAATTTATTTTTAAAAACTTACTTGTGTTTAGAAAGAATATAAATAGAAAATATAGACTTTTAGGGCTTGAATGGAAATAAATTTCAAAAGTAGAACTTATTAGTCCCGGTGACGGATCTAGAGATCCAACTCGGTAGGGGCTAAAAAAAATTATAATAATTTTTTGGGGTATAAATGAAATATATTTATTTAAGTGAGTTTAAAATAAATTTTCAATGAGTGCTTAATTATAAAAACATATGAAAACAGCAAATGAAATCAATGTATATTTTGTCTTTACCTATTTCTATAGGTCACATAAATACAATAAGGCAACTTTTCCATAACCACTCTCCATATCAACTCAATTTTTTAATTTAAAATTATAAAAATTAGAATCCTAAATATAATAAAAGATAGCTAAATTGTTTAAAAGAAAATTTCATTTAATTAAACTCTACAAAAAATAAAATTATAATTATAATAAAAGAGCACAACTAACGTCATTATAAATACTAATTTCAATCAATTAGGATACCTTCCCACTTCAACCATTTATTGATAGAATTGATAAGAGTTGTACTTATGATTCTTTTTGTACCAATTAAAGAATAACCTACATAATTGTAGTAGAAGATTGAAATTTTAATTTTACCTAAAATTGGTTTTCTTAACATACGTTCGTCTTAATTTAAAATTTCAAAACTCTCATCAATGGTGGCCAAGAAGTTTATTCGCCCAACAACAAAACCACCAAAACTCAGCATGTAGTGAGCATCAACCTTCCATTCAATTTGCTCATGAGACTAATTTCTCTTTATATTCTAATTCTAATGTTGTTATTTTTTTGTAATTTGATTGATTAGATAAAAAAAAAAGAAAGAAGATCCGGGATATAATGATACGAATGGAAGCAACAACGCTTCAAGAGGAAATTGGTGGTCGGGTATGATTGTTATGCTATAATTTTATTTTTTATTTCTGTCATCTATTGAATTTTTTTAATAAATATATGGTGGTATGAGTGAAATCTCCGGCAGGTTGGGTTTCTCTTTTATCTTTTTTTTTTTTTTTTTTCACTTTAATCTTTATCCTCTCTGTAAATATGTGTGAATATATTTATATATATATGATATTGAATTCTCTTTTCACGAATTTTAGATTTTATTTTACGTTGTTTGATTTGGAGGCTAAATTACTTTATTCTCGAATGAATATTATGTGCATGTAAATATTAGAATTTTAATTTGAACATGTAGCAGCATATATAAATCATAATTTGTAAACTTTTTTTCTTTTAATAGTTGAATTATATAGTTGTATATATAGACAAATGTATGTATAGTTTTTTCAATAGTTGAAATATTTTGTTCATAATTGTTTCTCTTTGAATTTTTATTTTTTTCCAACCCATAATTATAAAAAAGTTTCATTAAAGTTGTATTTTTTAATAAATTGTATATAGATATTTTTCTATTTCACGTACATTTTAAAAGTGCAAAGAGTTTCCAACCTTATTTTTAAATTATAAATTATAATGTACTTATAGTTGAACACTACCTCTACTAATTTAATTTTAATCAACTACGTAAAATACAAATCTAATTGTAGTTTTCCAATCCTATTTTTAAACATAAATATACCGAAAGGTTTCAATTTAAATAAAATAAGGAAACCTAATTCATTGGATTAAAACGTTGAATTTTATAACTCCAATTTAAATAGAATAAGAAAACCTAAATTCATTGAATTTAAATACAAAGAGAGTCCTACCAACCTAATACTATAAGGACTTTTATATTTATTTTCTAAAAATGCACATTATTCTCAAATAATAAATAATTTTATTATTTATCAATTTTATGTTTTGTGTCATATTTTAACTCCCAAAATCGAACTAAAATCCTAATTTACCAAACCCAATAAATTAGTGTAAACTCTATTTTCATAATAATAGAATTCAGTGAACTAATCCCAGTTCATTGATAATAAAATTCCAAAGATAGTCTAGTTCTGGAGGAAGGTGTAGGGATCAATATCGAATTCAATGTACTCCAATTGAATTGAACTAAAATCATAATTTGATGAATATAGATATATTTCAAAATTAAATTGTATTTAAACTCCATCATTAAAACTTAATTGTAATTTGTGTTGTATTAAATATTATACGAACTAATTAAAAATGTAATTATAGTCGAAGAGTAGAATTTAAAATAAACCTAATTGTATTTAAATTTCATGACTAAACCAGATTAATTTTAATTATATATTGAATTATCATACCTTTTAAATGTTTACATAGGTTATTCGTGGTGGCATTCTTTCATGTCTACACTGTATTTTGACGTTGGCTTTAGGAAGAGCCGAGGTTGGTAATCACATCTCTCTCATAAAAATAAATTTGCAACATATGCATTGAATTGTTTGCTTTCAGATGCATGCATACTAATACACTATAAGCATATCATATGATACACAAGACTGATACATACATATGATGAATTTTTTTTTTTGCCGGTATGCATATATCATGACAAGCTATGTGGTATTTTGTGTGCTATATATAGATCCCAAAAAAATCATATTTGGAAGTGAGACATCATATGGAAATTAAAAGACCCTTGAGCTTCTGAAGGAAAACCCCAGGGGTTCATCTGAATGTAAGCATCTCTTTTACGCTTAATGAAAATCATCTTTTTTTATTTTATTTTATTTTTATTTTATTTTTATGAACTAAAAGGTCTTAAGAATAATTTGAACAAATGAAGTTCCATGTGGAATTTTGTTTTGCGTTCCAATAACTATCACTCTCGAGCCCTGAGTTAAGTAACAACCTTTTATATACGCTTAAATATTATATTCTCTCTTTTTTTTTCAGTCATTACATACTTATTTTCCTTTCCTATTACCAATAACGAATATCTTACACTTTTTGTATCAACTATCTATTTAATATACATCACCTTATAATTTATAATTGTTTCACTTTCAATTATATTTTTCAACATAACCTTTTTTTTTTTATCAAATATTTATTCACCTTTTTTCTAGATTCAATCTATAAATCATAATTTTTATGTTTTATTGGTTTAATTATGTTTATTATTTTTCACTTTTAGTTTGAATTACTAGCTTACATTGTTTGTATTTTTCATTATATATTAGTTTGTGTAAATGCAAAAAAATGCACAATACAAGAATGAAATGCTTTATTCAGATTTTGTTTTCCTTATATACATTCCCTTTTTGGGCTTTGAGCACATTAAGGCAACATTCTCTTGCTTACATCATTATTTTGTCTATTGCTTACGTCACTAACTTGATCCTCAAGTTTATTCTAGAGTATTTCACGAAATGGGCCTTTGGGGTGGGCCTTTCCTTCGGGCTCCTTCATTTGTTGGGCTAGCGGACTCTTCCCTTAGTGAGCTTGACAGAATCTGCACGTACACATGCCCACTTCTTGATCATGGGTTTTTTTTACTGAAGGCCCATCATCGAGAAGAAAACGTGTGGAAGGGGATACATACATCACCTCTGTCGGGTGACGTGGCTGTCGTATTAAATGGGGCAGTTACTATAGTTGTTTCAAATTCAAATACACGACCCTTATGGCTTCGATTGTCGTGAAGTGGGCTGGTGAGACGACTTGGCTCAATGCTCCGTTCTTTGTGCACATGACCCTTAGTTTTCTTCGGCAACCTTTATAAGTATCTCAAGGTTCATTTGCGAAACACTTCTTGCATTTCAAAGCTCTTGGCTCTCAAAAACTCTCTGCAACTTGGTTTATCCTCTTGTTATTGCCAGAATCTGTACCTCTTTCCCGAAAAATTCACAAAATCTTGCTGGAATCATCCTTAGAGTAAGTTTTTTCTTCCAGCTCTCCTACCTTTCTGTCAATATGTCTGATAGTGATGATACTCGGTCGGGTAGTGACCGTCTCCATTCTTCTGTCGATCCCGATGCCTCATTTAGTTCCCCATCGGTAGAGGTGGTTAAGAGGGTCAGATCTAGTCCTCCTGAAGTCACCCAAAATGCTGCTGTGGGTGGGGATCTGGCTGAAGGAAGATCGGGAGATCAATTCTATGCGGATCCCCTTCCCCATACACATAGGGTAGATACTGTGATGAAGAAATTGAGGGTTAAATGTAGAATACCCGATGGGGTGATAGTTAATAATTATCCCAAGAAGTATGATTTCAGGACAGGAGAGGGGGTTAGGGATGACCAGATCTTGTTGTTGGTCTTTTATCTTCAGGTTCTTCGTTTCCCGATCCACCTTTTCTTTTTCTATGTCCTTTCCACCTTAGGTTTGGCTCTACTTCAAGTGGGGCCCAATTGTTTTAGGATTGTGGTTATGGTCCTGATGATCAATCGGGAGATGGGCCTTGATCTGGGTCTTGTTGAGTGCCTGTTCTCTTATAAGATACGAGACCAGAAGGACTGTAGGGGTTGGTACAATTTTTTTCCTTTAAGTGGGAGAAAGATGTACGATGGTAATGAGAAGTCCAATAAGGGGTGGAAAGAAAGGATGATCCTGGTGAGCGGGAATTGGAGGCTTCCCGGCTCAGCTAGATTCGTAGTCCCTAGGGTATTTAATAAACATTTATTCCCTTTCTTCAAACCTTATCACAGAGGGTCATGCTATTGTGAACAATGTAATGATAAGTTGGGTCATCATGTGCTAGAGTTTCTGGGAGCGCCCGACCGATTTAAAACTCCAAACTATATCTCATCCCGATTTGATATCCTTAAGTCTAAAATCTGGGGCCAACCCCTGGGGATGTGTGGTAATTACCTGACTGTTGGTAATTTGTAGGAACTAACATCAGAAGAGAACACCATGTTGAGGATCCCACCGCCCATCCTTAAGAAGAAGGCCAAGTGAGTACCGGGCTCTCAAACAAACCCTTCGGTGCCACGGGATGCCCAAGCTAATTTGACATCCCAGGGTACTCTAACTCCTCCCCTTGGGGTAGTTCCTCCAACACCATCGGGAAATCCTCTAGTAATTCCTCTTTCTCCTTCCAAGGAGGGTACTGCCGATTCGCCTTTGATCCCTTCTTCGGGGGAAATTCCTGTTCCTGGATCCCGATCGGTTGAGGGAGAGGCCAATCTGATGGGCGCACAACATCCCCGATCTGAGGAAGATCTCCCCGACCGATCGGTTCGGCCCCGTCTGACTACGACGCATCACCAAACATAGTGGCAGAGTCCGGAGCTGCATCTGGGAAGGTGCAACCCATCCCATGGGGACCAAAGATAAAACTTCCGGGCGGTGGCTTCTTGGTCGCGGGGAACGAGACCATTGATAATGATGTTGCTCTTCGAGAGATGGGTTTCCATATCTAGACCCCGGCAAACCGAAAAAAGTTGACACAGATCGATCGGGCAGAGTTGGCCTTGACCCGTCCAGAGATTGCCACGAAGGTACATTTTTAACCTTGCTATTTTTCTAGTCACACTTTGTATTCCTGCATTTTATTCATTGATTTGGCTAACACTTGTGTGTTTTTTCCTCTTTTACTTCTGGCAGATGCTCTACCTAACCCAAGCTTACAATGCAAAGCTGGAAGAGGACAATAGGATGCTCAATAAATCTTCAGAGCTCTTGAGGTTGAAGGAAGACGCAAGAAAAAAGGTGGCTTCCTTGCTATCGGTAGCTAATGATAAACTGGAGGTCCAGACCACACGGGCAATCACTACGGAGCAAAAGGTTCATGCGGCCCAAGAGAAGATCAAGGAGATTGAGGCAGTTCGTCATGCCCTAGCTGTTGAAGTCGAAGGCTTCAAGGCAGAGAATGAGGGCCTGAGGGCCTCCAAGAAGAAGCTTCTGGAGGAGAAGGTTGAAACTGAGAACCTCCTGGCAGTGGAGAGGTCAACAATGGAAATGTTTCATCGGGGTGGCAATTAGATGTACAAGCATCTCTGCAACACGGCCCAGTACCGGATCGGGTTCGGTTGGAGGACTTGTTTTCTGGACATCTAGAAACCTATTGAGGAGAGGGACTTTGCCTCAGTGGAAGAGTTGGATGAGTCTCTGGGCATTGCTCCACCGTATGACGATTCGGTCGGAGGTCCGGATGATGTTATTTTTTGTGAGTTCTTGACCAAACCTCTTCCGGGGCCCACTCCTGATTCCGATCCCTCAGTGCAGCCTGCTCTTGTCCAAGATTCGGATCCGATAATTGCTCCTATGGACTCAAATGTGGTGGGCACTGAGGTTGGCACCTAGATAGTGAACTCCCTCGGGCCTCCATCTAGGCTTCAAGGTAGTAGAACATAAGATTTTTCTTTTTGTAAAACATTTGTAAGCCTTGGCCATCGGGGCCCATTTTTTGAATGAAAATCATGGTTCCTGTCCAGTTGACTTCTGCAATACTTAGATTATTTTTTCCAAAAAGTGTTGTGTCTTTCGGGCACTTAAGGCCATGCAAGAGACATGACAACACTTGGTTTATTTTTTGCAAAATTTTTGATCTCTTCTGGATCAGTGTTGTGTCTTTCGGGCACTTGAGGCCATGCGAGAGACATGACAACACTTGGTTTATTTTTTGCAAAATTTTGATCTCTTTTGGATCAGTGTTGTGTCTTTCGGGCACTTCAGGCCATGTGAAAGACATGACAACACTTGGTTTATTTTTAAAATTTTTTTGATCTCTTCTGAATTAGTGTTGTGTCTTTCGGGCACTTGAGGCCATGCGAGAGACATGACAACACTTGGTTTATTTTTGCAAAATTTTGATCTCTTCTGGATCAGTGATGTGTTTTTCTGGCACTTCAGGCCATGCGAGAAACATGACAACACTAGGTTTATTTTTTAAATTTTTTTGATCTCTTCTGGATCAGTGCTGTGTCTTTTGGGCACTTCAGGCAATGCGAGAGACATGACAACACTTGGTTTATTTTTGAAAAAAATTGATCTCTTCTAGATTAGTGTTGTGTCTTTCGAGCACTTCAGGCCATACGAGAGACATGACAACACTTGATTTATTTTTGCAAAATTTTGATCTCTTCTGGATCAGTGTTGTGTCTTTCGGGCACTTCAGGCCATACGAGACACATGACAACACTTGGTTTATTTTTTGCAAAATTTTGATCTCTTCTGGATCAGTGTTGTGTCTTTCGGGCACTTCAGGTCATGCGAGAGACATGACAACACTTGGTTTATTTTTGAATTTTTTTGATCTCTTCTGGATTAATGCTGTGTCTTTCGGGCACTTCAGGCCATGCGAAAGACATGACAACATTTGGTTTATTTTTGCAAAATTTTGATCTCCTCTAGATCAGTGTTGTGTCTTTCGGGCACTTCAGGCTATGCGAGAGACATGACAACACTTGATTTATTTTTTGCAAAATTTTGATCTCTTCTGGATCAATGCTGTGTCTTTTAGGCACTTCATGCCATGCGAGAGAGATGACAACACTTGGTTTATTTTTTGCAAAATTTTGATATATTCTGGATCAGTGTTGTGTCTTTCGGGCACTTTAGGCAATGCGAGAGACATGACAACACTTGGTTTATTTTTGCAAAATTTTGATCTCTTTTGGATAAATGCCATGTCTTTCGGGCACTTGAGGTCATGCGAGAGACACGATAACACTTGGTTTATTTTTGCATCAGTAGTCATTTTGTAAGATGTTTTTGCCGAGAAAAATAATTTTACCGATGCCTATTTTTAATTGATCCAGCGCTGGGGCCTTTTTACAAAAGTGAACAAAGTAAAAGTAACCTGGCCTGTTATGGGTAGTACCTCTTCTGGCGAGAGGCATTCTAGGAGTTCGGTTCCATTTTACCGTCTTTGTTCCTTCGGACGCGGTATGTTTTGCGCCCGATGACTTTGGTAATGGTGTACTGGCCCTTTAAAGGCTCCCTGAGCTTGCCCACGAGTCCAATATTTTTCCTAAGGACCATGTCTCCGACCTAGAACTCTCTTCTTTTGACTTTTTGGTTGAAGTGGTTCCGAACACGTTATTGGTAGGCGACCAACCTGATCCCGACAGCTTCCATTATTTCATCTAGTAGATTAAGGTCGTGAGTCAGGTGCTGGTTATTTGGGCCTTCCACCCAGGCCTGTCTCGAGAGGGTTGGAACCCTCACCTCTGTTGGGATCACAACCTCAACACCATACACCATGGCAAAGGGGATCTCCCTAGTGGGTTGCCTGGGGGTCGTTTTGTATGACCAGAGCACTTCAAGTAGCTTATCGAGCCAGGCCCCTTTGGCTTCCTCAATTTTTTTGGCTAAGGTGTCGAATATGGTTCGTTTTGTCCTCTCAGCCTGTTCATTCCCTTGTGGGTATCCGACGGAGGATGTATTCTGGTTGATACCATGCTTGGCAAAGAAAGCTCTCACCTCCTTGTTGTCAAGATTTATCCCGTTATCCATCATAATTGTCTTTGGTAGCCCGAATCTGCATATTATGTGGGTCCAAATAAACTTGATGACGTGGCTACTCTTGATGGTTGGGTAGGCTTCAGCTTCCGCCCATTTAGTGAAGTAATAAGTAGCCAAGAGGACATAGGAATTTGATTGAATTGCCTTTGGGAAAGGTCCTACGATATCCATTCCCCATTAGGCGAATGGAGGTAGGACTATGGTTGGATGTAGGAACTCGGGTGGTCGATGGATAGCGTCCCCGTGCATTTGGCATGTCTTGCATCTCCGGACGTAATCCTCGGCATCCCGTGACAGAGAAGGCCAAAAGTATCCTTGGGAGAATATTTTATGGGCAAGGGATTTTCCCCCGGAGTGGTTCCCGCAAGATCCACTGTGGATCTCCTGCATCATTGCTCTTGATTCTGAAGGCATAATACACTTTAAATAAGGACCCGAGAAGGACTTCCGATAGAGTTGCCCATTTATAACTGAATATCAGGCTGAATTCCTTCTGATCTTGTGAGCTTCAGCTTTGTTCTCCGGGAGCGTCCCATTCCTCAAGTAATTCATTAGGGGATCCATCTAGCTGGGCTCCCATGGAATAAACATCACTTGTTCGGGGTCTTGAATACTTTGTCTGGTTATAAAATCCACCAACACAACCCGGGTAAGGTCCTCTCCAACTGAGGATGCCTGACCGGCTAGGTGGTCAGCTACTGAGTTTTGGGGTCTTTTGTCTCGTATTCTCCTTTAATTTGTTGAATGACTAGCTAAGAGTCGTCGTGTACTGCTAAGGCATGAATCTAGAGGCTTCCAAGTGCCTGACTCAGTTTGCTGGTTAGGTTCTTCAGTTTCATCTTCAAGTAAGAAATCTGCCACTGCCTGTCCCTTGATGGAAACCCGGGATATGTAAGTTATGTCATATATGCCCAACCCGGGTTTCCGCTTTAGCCAAGGATTTACTGGTGTAGAAAACTGGCATCTGCAGGTTCCCATCCTCTCTGATGAGGACTGCACTGGTTGAGACGGAGGATATAGCTAGATACAGATGTAATACTTCATCGGGACTTGGTGTGGATAGGATCGGGGGTCTGGTCATATACCCCTTTAACTTTACAAGGGGTTCAGACTGCTCAAGACCCCAGACTTCTCCCTTTTTTGCCTTGATCGCCTGAAAGAATGGTCTTCTTGAAATGAACCTGCTAAGGGCAACCACTCTTCCAATTAGGACTTGAACGTCTTTATGTGTCCAGGGCTCTTTTATTTCCATCAGGGCTTTGACTTGTGTCGGGCTGGCTTAGATCCCGATCCGGTCCACGATATGTCCCAGGAAATGTCCGGATGACACGCCAAAGGAGAATTTCTTCGAGTTAAGCTTAATGCCATGCCTCATGAGGGTGCCAAACACTTGGTGCAGGTGTGCAAGATGATCTTCTTTCCTCTGCTATTGAGTACAGTGTCATCAATGTAAGCTTCAATCACTGTACCCATCATTCCCTTAAAGATTTTGTTGACCAACCTCTGGAAAGTGGCACCTGTATTTTTCAGACCGAAGGGCATAACCTTAAAGCAGTAAATACTTGTTTCAGTAATGAATGATGTCTTTTCCTCATCCATCAGGTTCATTATTATCTGATTGTATCCCGAATAAGCGTCTAGGAAAGTTAGACGTTCGTAGCCAGCGGTATCGTCCACTATTTGGTCAATCTTTGGCAGTGGAAAGTTGTCCTTCGGGCATGCCCTGTTCATGTCAGTAAAATCAACACAAACCCTCCACTTACCATTCTTTTTCTGGACGACTACTACGTTGGCGAGCCATTCAATTCACAGTCGGTAAGATTTGTACCTGCAAAAGTAACTTTTTCTGAGCTATCGGGTATTATAGAAATTGGCTGTAATAGCTCGACCACGATTGGGGTACCCGATCCCCCTCATTTGATTACTATTTGGGGTATGGATTCTGTTCCTTGGAATAAGACACCTCTGAGCCTTTTCCCTTCCTGATCTCCTTCAGAGTGACCGTATAGCATTCCTTGGCGGCCACCTAGTCACCCCTGATATCAATGATGTCCAAACCATTCGGGCTTATGCATCTCATCATTTAGTGAATGGTTGAAGGCACACCCCGCATCCAGTGAATCCATCCCCTTCCCATGAGTAAATTGTACGAAGGCTTCACATCCGCTACAACAAATGTCTCGGTTAGGGTCCTTTGAGCAGCAGATACTAGCAGTTGGACTTCCTCGATCGGTTCGATTTGCTTTCCATCGAATCCTGCAATAGGACACCGGGAGGCCACAATCTCGTTCGGGTCGATTTCAAGCTTTTCAAAAGCCCATTTGGTAATGTTGTTTGCACTGCTCCGGGGTCGATCATGACTCTTTTAACAAGGCAGTTAGCCACCATCAATGTCACAACTAGAGGGTCATCATGTGGGGTCTGGATATTCTGAAGGTCTGATGCAGAGAAAATAATTTATGTTTCTCTTATCCTATGGTGGACTTCACTGACTTCGTTGACTTTTCTCATTTTTTGAGCTCTTCGCAGCTGGCTCCGACTGGATCCTTCCGTCTCTTTGGAGGCGGAGCAACTAAGAATCATATTGATGATCCTGACCGGCTGTGCGGCTGCGGGGTTTCGAGGGGCGTTAGGAGCTTGTTGATCGGCCCTCGGCCTGTCTCGTTGGATATAGTCCCGGAGCTCGCCGCGATGCACCAGTGCCTCTACATATTGTCTGAGATTATAACACTCATTTGTGATGTGCCCGAAATCACCGTGGAAAGCACAATGTTTTGACTTATCCCTTTGATTCAATGGTTGTCTGATGGTTGGGGGTTGTTGGATGATCCCTCTTGCCTTATTCTTTTGGTAGAGCTTGGTAAGGCTGACCCTCAAGGAGGTTACTCTCTCTTCAGATCTGGAACGTTTGAAAGGGTTCGGGGCTTGAGGTCCTGAAGGAATTGAAGGTCCCGATGATGTTGGACGCTTTCGATCGGTTTCCTGATCCTTTGATCGGGCTTCAACGCTAACCAAGGCCGCCCTCTTCTTCCTGATGGTCTCATCCTCTTTAATCCTCAAGTACCCTTGGGCTCTGGAGTTGAACTTCCCAATACCCGATGGGGGGCGTTTCACCAGAGACTGATGGAACTTGGTCCCTGGAATAAGGGCCATCCGGAAGGCCTTAACATCAGAGTGTTGGTCACAGTTATCAATAGAAGAAGACTCAATGTTGAATCGGGATAGGAAGCTCTTCAGGGATTCTCCTTTCTCTTGGATCATAGTGAAGAGGCAGGATATGGTATTCTTTTGTCTCTTGTTCCCATAGTATTGGGCAACAAAGAGCCTTGTTAATTGTTGCCAGCTGCCGATAGATCGGGGTGGTTGCTTCCTGAACCATAGTAGACCTGCATTATCAAGACTTGTGGAGAATACCTTGCAAAGCAAGGACTCGTTCTCAGCATACATGGTCATCTTCTGATGAATCTGATAGATATGCTCCTCGGGGTCTTTGGTGCCATCGTAGGGGGTAAACCGAGGCATAACAAACTTCTTTGGAAAAGGTTTCCGGGTTATTTCGTGGGTGAAAGGCGATTGTATCAACTCGGTTGACGCCTGGATGGCCAGATCATCGGTAGACTGGGTTCTCAAGTCCCCGAGGACTTTCATTTGGAACTCGACCATCATTGCTTGGAGCTTTTGGGGGGTCATGGCTTCGTCGGTGACGGGAGCCTTTCCTAAGCGCTGGGAAGACTCGATGTGCTCTTCCAACCTGTCGCCATCTTCATGGTTCTGAGAGTTGTTGAGCACCGCTGCCGGAGGGGTAGGCGGTTGTAGAGCCAACCTCGCCATGAGCTCCGTATTCCGTTTCTCAAGAGCTTGGCTACGTTCCTCAGCGGCTATCAGGCATTGCAGGATTTGCTCAATGGTTTGAGGACCTCCTACATTGCTGTCCCCGGTGGTCGGAACGTTCACTTGCAAACGGGTGACCG
The DNA here is from genome assembly GCA_963922005.1 of Cornus suecica. Lineage (NCBI taxonomy): Eukaryota > Viridiplantae > Streptophyta > Magnoliopsida > Cornales > Cornaceae > Cornus > Cornus suecica. The sequence goes on from OY998242.1 coordinate 72,178,325, forward strand.
ACATGGTTGTTTGGGAAGTAGTGTGTGAACGGAGATTTAAAAGATCGTGAAGAAAAGAAACAAGCTCTCAGATCTAGGAGGCCAGGGCACCACCACAGATCTCCAGATTGAATAAAACAAACTCAGCTTAATGAGATGGGAAGAAGGAGATGATTTACAAATCCGGAAGAACATATCTGAAAAAGCAAGAACTCCAAGTGCTTCCCACAGACGGCGCCAATGTGTAAATGCCAAAAAATGCACAACACAAGAATAAAATGCTTTATTCAGATTTTGCTTTCCTTATATACATTCCCTTTTTGGGCTTTGAGCCTATTAGGGCAACATTCTCTTACTTACATCATTATTTTGTCTATTGCTTACGTCACTAACTTGATCCTCAAGTTTATTCTAGAGTATTTCACGAAATGGGCCTTTGGGGTGGGCCTTTCCTTCGAGCTCCTTCTTTTATTAGGCTAGCGGGCTCTTCTCTTAGCAGGCTTGACAGAATCCGCATGTACAGTGTGTCTTTCAATTTGCATTTTATTTTTAATTTTTTTTATTATTATATTTTTGTTCACTTTTCTTTTAGCTCCAATAATATTAAGTACATTGTAATGTCAATATTTCTATTAATGTTATTTTTTCAATATATGTTATAGTTGCTATAAACATCCTATATTCTTTTAATTTATATATTATATATGCTAATTTCACCTAGACCCTTGAAGTTTGCCTAATCGCAGGTTGACCCACTCAATTTTCAATAGTTTCACCAAAACCCACTACAGTTAACGTTTCTATATTATGAAAGACAAATTTGATTATTTTACGAATTTTTTTTTAAAAATATATAATTTTAATAGTTTAAAAAATATAATCAAGATCCATTATAAAATACAAATATCAATTATGTTGTGAATCCAATTTCTCGAACTAAAACTAATATGTAGTTACAAAACATCAAAAGAACTTTTTAATTACAGCGTTGAGTTTTGGAGATTGAAGTCTCAAGAAAATTAATATTAGTAATGATTTTAATTATTAGTGTCTTTTTTTTTTGTTTTAATTCATTTTTTATTTAATTTTTTTTTTTGATTTAGGTGCTTTCCTTTTGTTTTGTTTTTTTGTTACATACTCTTCTCCTTTTTTATTTTATTATTTTTTCCCATTTTGGGGCATGATAAGATATATGAAGTTCTAGTATGCAACACGTATGATCTATTCCAACATAGTCATTCATTACTCTTTTACACTAATAAATCCATACATATATATATAGTTGATTTATTTAATTTTTTAAATATATATCTTTTTGTATTTTAATTCGTATAACTAATTATTATCTATTGCATAATTTTATTCTTTTCATGTATTCTTATTAATTTAACTCCTTATTTAGCATAAAAAATAAATTATTTAAACTATTTTTTTTAGCAAAGTATAAAATATGAATATATTTTTACTTAATAATTTTAATAAGAATTATGTCTTCAATTTTCTCTGAACACTTTACTAGTAAAAAGAAAAGTCTGAAATGGTTTTCCAATTGGTACTTGTCCAATTAAAAAAACCAAAACTACCACGTTTCATCGTCCCAGTATGACTCTTCCTTTTTCTAAAAGACAACCAACTTACCTTATGAGTGATGTTTTTATCTCTTAATTAGTAGGACTAATAATAAATAAACTGGGAAAAAAAAAACGAAAAGACATTTGGCCTCAAAAGGCTCAAATATATATGTATATATGTAGAGATAGAGATTTAATTTGATTTGATATTTATTTTTATGGCTAGGAACAAAGTTTTAGAAGCGGCGATGACATATTCTTCCAAACAAGAATGGTTCCATCAACTACATTATTATATATATATACATATGTATATATATATATATATATGTATGTGTGTGTTGCAACCCAAGCGTGTACAAGGGGATTATTTATTCATTCATATTGTGGAATTTATGTGGGTTTAGGTCAGATACGCATTGATTTGATTAAAGAAGAAATAATCATTTGTTTTAAAGCCTTGAGCATCTGATACATTCACACTATATATATAATTGCTTGCTATGTTTTAGTTTATGAAATGTGTACTATATAGTACGTAATTCATATGGAATATAAAAGAAAAAAAAAAAACATGCTCGTGCCACTATCGTATTATTGGATTTGACAAAAAGACATATTCGATGATTCTGTCTCAGGGCGGCATCAAAATTATTTAAAACATGTCTGGTTTGCTTTCATTTGAAGCCCAGACCCTTCTGGGCGGCACAATGTCGTTGAAATTAAATTTTTTTTTTTGTTTTTGATACGTTGAATTCATATAGTATATATACCTTTTATTTTCTAAATTTTAACGTTCTTACAAAATCTAACTGAGAGAGAGAGAGAGAGAGAGAGGGAGAGATATTTATATATACATTATACACATATACCGTTGTAAATGCAGAAAAGTTACACAATAGAAATTGAGATCAAAAAATTCCTCCTCTCATTAATCACTAGTCCTCTATTTATACAAATTGTGATAAATGAGTCAAGCCCATATACCCAGGTTTATCAACCCCTTAAATCAAGGGATTTGATAAACCCTAACCTTTTTTGGACTCTTCATACTATAATTGGACTATCTCTTGCCTTGTGGATCACATTTTAGCTTCTAGAATTTTCTATGGGCCCATTGTTGATTTCGGCCTGTTTGTTTTTTTTAGCTCATCCGTCTTCCGGCCCATCGGTCTTTGGCCCATCCGTCGTCGGTCCATCAGTCCAGTGGCCCATCTATAATTGGGCCAAATATTTCAACCATTACACAGGCCCCTGAGGTTATGGGCTTGACATTCTTTCTAAAGCCCATGACCTAATAAATGTAAATACCTATGTATATATACACTAATAGCTTTTATGGGAAATGAAGATAATGAGTTGGCATGTCATCATTGCCTATTTAATGATATGCCAAACGTGAGGCCATTACTCCCTTAAATCTCGCACCATGACGGCTTTGGCGTGCCTTTCGGACTTCATGCAGCCTTTTTGGCTTCCTTCTCTCCTTCTATAAAAACCCCTTCTTTCTTCACTTCTCATCACATTTCATACTTTGTAACTCCCTATTCTCGTCTCTGTCTTCTTTAGCTCTTCATTACTGGGATTTGTTTTTTTTTTTTTGTCATTGCCGCTGCTCATTCCGTCGCTCATCTCAGATATCGTAGAAACCTGCTGTTACTCAGAGCTTTTGTAACTCTTCCTTCACCAACTAAGTAAGTCGATCGGTTTCCTTCTTTTCTTCTTTCTTTAATTTATCACCTTTACCTCCTTCTGTCTCTTCTACATTTCTTAACGTTATGTCCGATAGTGATGATACCCGGTCGGTAGAGGAAGTAGTTTTACCTTCTGCCTCAGGCACCGATTCCACTAGCAGTGACACTCCCCAGCCTGTTCCTAGAGGAACCAAAAAGACCACTCTTAAAAGTACTGACCTTCCGGGTTCCTCAACGACCGGTCCTGCGAAATCCAAGCCTTCTGAACCATTCGTAGTGGCCCCACTTAAGAGGACCCGACCTGAAGTGGACGTCAAACACCTTCGGGCTGAGACCCGAGTTCCCCAGGACGTTGATGTGTTCCCCTATCCTGGCTATCTAGACTTTTCCCAGAGCCAGGGCCTAGCCCCCGGTAGCATTCTGCTATCGGCATCTCATCTGAGGGTTCTAAAGTTTCCTCTTCATCCCTTTTTTCACTATGTGTTTTTCATGCTAGGGTTGCACCCTCTTCAATTGAACCCGAACAGTATTAGGATCATATCCATGCTTCTGTTGTACAATAGGGATATGGATCTGAACTTAGGCCTAGCCGACCTCCTCCTTTGTTATTTTTTCCAAAATGCCAGAGCGAGTAGAGGTAGATACAACCTTTTCCCCTTTCACGGCCGCAACATCTGTACCGATACTGAAAAATCGGACAAGGGATGGAAGGAACGAATGGTAGTAGTGAGTGGCAATTGGTCGTACCCTTTTTCTCGTATTTTCCCGATCCCCAACAAGTTCGGTCCCATTCGCCTGCCTGTCTACCGCCCCCTTCATAAGGCTTCTTGCCTCTGTGACCATTGTGACCTTCACCGGGGGGACTATGCCTTCAAATTTCTAGGTTATGAGGACAAGGATCTTCCCCTTACCTTTATAAAACAGCGGATAGGCCTCTTGAAAACCCATGTTTGGGGCAAGACCCGATCGGCTACTGACCTGCTGACCATGGACAATCTTGAATTGATCTCTAACTTGGGTGCTGGTGTTGACAGGATGGACTTGCCTGACAAACCTATGTCCGCCAGAATCCCTCAAGTTCCCGAAGGGATTACGCTTGTTGATGTTGTGCCGTTGTCAACAGCACCGCCTTCGACTTCGGTGCCTCCTCCTGCTCAGAGCCCGCCAGCGCCACTAGCGCAGAACCCATCGGTTCCTCCTCCGCCTCCTGTCAATGCTCCGACTGTGAGGACCCGATCCAGTACAACTGGTGGAGTGGGTACTAAAAGGGCCAGGGCACAAGCCGAGAATGCTTCTTCAAGCAAAGCTCCTGCTGCCCCTGAATCATCCCAAGCTCTGATCCCTTGGGAGCCTAAGTTTCTGCTGCCAGATGGAACTCCGGTTTGTGCTGATCAAATCACCTTTAACCATCCGGAAGCTCTTCGGGCTATGGCCAAAGGGATCTGGACACCAGCTGATAGGGCATCTCAGTCAAAAATCACCAGGACTGATCTGGCTAAGAAGACTTCGATAATGGTCATGGAGGTAAAAGACTTCAATCACCAGTTTGTGTTCTCTATTTCGTTTGTTGACCGCTATTTGTGTAATAATCCAATCTTTATTGTGTAGCTTCTCTACGGCGTTCAGGCCTACAACAGCCTCCTTGAGACTGATGTCAGAGAGATGGCCGGTATGAAGGCCCAAATGAAGCAGAATGAGATCCACCGGGTTTCTCTGGTCAAGGAGGCGGATGGTCTCCGCCAGACCGTTTCTGAACAGAAGACTCTTCTGGAAACCGGTGAGGCGGAAAAGCAAACCCTGATTGCCGAAAAGCTGGTTCTGGCTGCCAAGCTGGAAAAAACGAAAAAGGTTGCTAGGCAGATGGCAGCTGAAAAAGCTGAATCTGACAGACTCTTGGCAGAATCAGAAAGGCTTCTTTCCCTTGAGCGGGAAAAGGTAGAGGTGTGCCGTCTGGGAGGGCTTGACATGTTCAAAAGATACAGTGTCATCTGTGACCTCCGAGCCGTCAGGGCCTGGAGATGTAGGCATGAAATGAAGCATATCCCTCTGGAATCCCGGGAATTCAAGACCGCAGAGGCATTCGATGCCCATATGGGAATACCCTTTCCTTATGAAAATCCTCCTGCCTCTGAGAACGAGGAGCGCTTTGCTGTCATCCTGAAGGGGAAAGAATACCATCCTCCCGAACAGTAGCCAGGGCAATTTTATATGTTTTTGTTTCCCCCAATGGGCTGATTTCTTGTAACTTCCTTCATTTTTAATGAACAAGAACTTTTATCCCTTTTTTTCCAGTAATTATTCATCCTTTGTGTGGGTTTTTATCGTTTCGTACTTAGCTTTTATGAAACAATCGAGTCTTCGGACATATGGCCCCTGAGGCTATTTATTATTTATTTTAAATTCACACATTTAGGAAATTTCCATGAGTCACAAAGCCTTTGGGCAATGAACCCCTGAGACTTGATTTCATCCTCTGGTTAGCTCAAATCAGGTTTGAACTCAAACACTTAGGAAATTTTAGCAAATTGTGAAGCCTTCGGGCATTTAGCCCCTGAGGCTTGATTTCATCCTCTGGTTTGTTCAAATCAGGTTTGAACTCAAACACTTAGGAAATTTTAGCAAATTGTGAAGCCTTCGGGCATTTGGCCCCTGAGGCTTGATTTCATCCTCTGGTTTGTTCAAATCAGGTTTGAACTCAAACACTTAGGAAATTTTAGCAAATTGTGAAGCCTTCAGGCATTTGGCCCCTGAGGCTTGATTTCATCCTCTGGTTTGTTCAAATCAGGTTTGAACTTCAAACACTTAGGAAATTTTAGCAAATTGTGAAGCCTTCGGGCATTTGGCCCCTGAGGCTTGGTTTCATCCTCTGGTTTGTTCAAATCAGGTTTGAACTCAAACACTTAGGAAATTTTATAATCCTAGAGCCTTGCATAAAAGTAGAATTTATCTTTATTGAGATGAATTTGAAAATCATGAAGCAGAGGTACCGATATCGGGCACAGATGCTTCGTAACAAAGGTGTCATAGAAAGACACAGTTTTATTTCTTAACAAGAAAAACAACTATCTAAGGATAATACCTCTTTAACCGATAAGCATTCTGAGAGTTGGACTCGAGGCGGCCTGTTTCGTTCTTCCGAACCCGATAAACACCGCGTCCGATAACCTCAACCACTGTGTAAGGTCCTTCCCATGTCTCTCGTAATTTGCCTACAATACCAATCTTCCTTCTGAGCACCATATCGCCCACTTGGAACTCCCTTCTTTTGACTTTCTGATTGAAACGTGCTCTGACCTGCTGCTGATAGGCAGCCAGTCTTATCCCGGCGGCTTCCCGTTTTTCTTCTAGGAGATCTAGATCATGGGCTAGGTGCTGATTGTTTGGACCTTCCTCCCAGGCTTGACTCCTTATAGTAGGTACTTTTAGCTCGGTCGGGATAACTGCTTCGGCCCCATAAGCCATGGCGAAAGGGGTTTCTCCAGTTGGCTGTCTCGGAGTAGTCCGATAGGACCACAACACCTCAGGCAATTTCTCCAACCAAGCCCCTTTTGCGTCTTCAAGTTTTTTTCTCAGTGTGTCAAAAATTGTTCTATTCGTTCTTTCGGCTTGCCCATTTCCCTGCGGGTAGCCGACGGAAGAAGTGTTTTGATTGATCCCATGCTTTGCTAATAATGCTTGAATCCTTCTATTGTCCATGTTGGTGCCATTATCCATCATTATGGTTCGGGGTAAGCCGAATCTACAGATGATGTGGCTCCAGATGAATTTTATAACATGGCTGCCTGTTATGGTGGGATATGCCTCCGCTTCCACCCATTTGGTAAAATAATCGGTAGCCAGGAGAACATGTGTGGTACATCTTATTGCCTGAGGGAGCGGACCTACAATGTCCATGCCCCATCGGGCAAAAGGGTGAGGAATAATAGTTGGGTTTAAGAACTCCGGCGGTGGGTGAATGGCATCTCCATGAAACTGACATTTTTTGCAGTGTCTGACATAAATTTCAGCGTCCCTTGCCAGGTAGGGCCAGAAATACCCCTGGGTGAAGACTTTATGAGCTAGGGACCTTCCTCCGGAGTGATTGCCACAAGCTCCTGCATGAATCTCTTCCATGACTGCCGATGCCTCGGAGGGGGTGAGACATCTCAAGTATGGTCCGAAAAAAGACTTTCGGTATAGTTGGCCGTTGTATAGGGCATATCTGGCTGCCTTCATTCTTATCTTCCGGGCTTCTGATTTTGATTCTGGCAATGTACCAAATCTTAGATAATCTACTATCGGATCCATCCAACTTGGTTCCCATGGGATGACCATTACCTCTTCGGGGGGTTTCAAGCTGGATTGGGCGATAAAGTCCATTGGCACAGTGCGAGTCATACTTTCTTTTGTGGCGGAGGCTTGGTTGGCCAGATGATCTGCTGCAGAATTGTCCCCTCTGGGAATCTGTTCAAAGCTTATTTGCTGGAACTCTTCGGCCTCCCTTAGAACCAGATTCTTATAGGCTTCCATCTTCGGCTCTCGGGTTTCGTACTCCCCATTTTACTGTCGCACGACTAGCTGGGAGTCACTTCGTACCTCTGCTATTTGAACTTGAAGGCTTCGGGCTAACCGAATTCCTGCAAGGATGGCTTCATACTCTGCTTCGTTGTTATAAGCTGGAAATTCCAGTCTAACGGATTGTTGGATTTTAGTACCATCCGGTGTTACGAGTACTACTCCAGTTCCTGCTCCGTTGATGTTGGATGATCCATCCACGAACACGACCCACAATCCAGGCTCAACTTCTTCTGTGTAGTCAGTAGTTTCTGTCTCCAGCAGGAAATCAGCAACTGCCTGTCCTTTGATGGCCGTTCGGGGGACATAGGTTATGTTAAAAATCCCCAGTTCAATCGCCCATTTTGATACTCTCCCAGATAACTCAGGTTTCGCCATTATGGACCTGATCGGAGTTACAGTAGGTACTATGATCGGGTGTGCTTCAAAATAATGCCGCAAACGTCGTTTAGCATTGATCAGCGATAGTACTAGCTTATCCTGCTTTGAATAACGGGTTTCTGCATCAGCAAGGGATTTACTGGTGTAGAAGACTGGTTTCTGGTACCCTTTGCCCTCCTTGACCAGAGCGGCGCTGGTAGATGTCACTGAAACGGCCAGATATAGGTGCAGCGGCTCATCGGCTTCAGGGGTTGCCAGGATCGGGGGCTTCGTCATGTAACTTTTGAGTTGGTGCAGGGCCTCCGCTTGCTCGGGACCCCAGACCTCTCCTTGTGCCGCTCTTATTGCCTGAAAGAACGGCCTGCACCGATCGGTTAACCGAGAGATGAAACGACTGAAGGCCGCTATTCTCCCGGTTAGCACCTGGATTTCTTTCCGGGACTTTGGCTCAGCTGTCTCTACGAGAGCTTTGACTTGTGCAGGGCTAGCTTGTATTCCCGTCCGATCAACTATGTGCCCCAAAAACTGGCCTGAGGATACTCCGAAAGAACATTTGGCCGGATTGAGCTTCATATTGTACTTCCGGAGGGTGTTGAATACCTGCTGCAGATCGGCGAGATGGACTCCTTTTTCCTTGCTTTTGACCACTGTGTCATCGATGTAGGCTTCGATGGTGGATCCCATCATCCCTTGGAACACCCTTCTGACCAACCTCTGATAGGTAGCACCTGCATTCTTTAGTCCAAAAGGCATAACCGTATAACAAAATGTACCTGACTCAGTGATGAAGGCAGTCTTTTCCTGGTCCTCCGAATCCATTCGGATTTGGTTATAGCCAGAGTATGCATCCAGAAAGCTCAGGCGTTCGAATCCTGCGGTGGCATCTACCATCTGGTCGATCTTTGGTAAAGGGAAACAGTCTTTCGGGCATGCTTTATTCAGATCAGTGAAGTCAACACATACCCTCCACTTGCCGTTTTTCTTCTGGACCACCACCACGTTTGCCAACCAGGAAGGATACTGGACCTCTTTTATGAATCCTGCTTACAGAAGTCGATCAACCTCTTCGGTTATGATCTGGTTTCGATGGGCTCCCATTCGTCTTTGTTTTTGTCTAACGGGCTTTGCGCCGGGATCCACATTGAGAGAATGTAGGGCGACTGATGGATCAATACCGGTCATGTCCATATGGCTCCACGCAAATATGTCGGCATTGGATCGGAGGAGGGATTCCATTTCCTCTTTTTCTTGTGGATTAAGGCCTGAACCAACATAGGTAAACCTTTCAGGGCGATCGTGACAAATTTGAACTTCCAGTAGTGGTTCAACTGCTACCGGTGATCCCGAACCGCCCTCCTGTAATTGCTATTTGGCATCAAGTACTGTCTTGGACTGCGACTTTTGTTCCGGTTCCGTTCTCCTTTTTAGACTTCTCATAGTGACTGCATAACACTCCTTTGCCACTACCTGATCGCCCCTGATATCGATTACGTCAACTCCGTTCGGATCAATACACCGCATGACCTGATGCATGGTAGAAGGGACTCCGTTCATACGATGGATCCATCCCCTTCCCATGAGGAGATTATAGGAAGGTTTGACATCCACCACCACAAAAGTCTCTCGGAGTGTGCGCCTTGCTGCCGTTACTGGCAGCTGGATTTCCTCCACTGGTTCCACTCTCTTTCCATCGAATCCTGCTATCGGGCTTCTGGATGAGACTATTTCCTGGGGGTTAATTTCCAATTTCTCAAAGGCCCATTTGGTGATAATGTTGGCACTGCTTCCTGGATCGACCATTACCCTCTTGATCAGGCAGTTGGAGACCATGAGGGAGATAACCAGGGGGTCGTCATGAGGTGTCTGAATATTCTGCATATCCGCAGAGGTGAAAATAATCTGGGCATCCTCTTTCGGGCTTCGAAACTTGGTGACTTCTCCAACCCTTCGTAACTTCTGGGCTTGCCGCATCTGTGATCTACGAGCTTCTTCCGCTTCTGACCGACTGGGCCCTCCATGGACCATGTCAATGACCCGTACGGGTTGTCCCATAGATCCCTTGGCATGCGTCGCTCGATCTAATCGGGCTCCTTCCTTGGCAACATACTCGGTCAATTCTCCTTTTGCAATCATGGCTTCCACCTGTCTTCTGAGGCTTCTGCACTCATTAGCGTGGTGCCCGTATTCGCCATGGAAGGCGCAGTGCCTCGACATATCCCTTTGGTCCATCGGCTGTCTGATGGGAGGTGGTGACCGGTAGATTCCTTTGCCCTTTGTTTCCTGATACAGCTTTGCCAAGGTCACTTTTAAGGGGGTGACCTTCTCCTCAAACCTCGGTCGTTTCTCCGGGGCTGGAGAAGGAGCAGGAGGTGCGCTCGGTCTCTTCCGATCTGGTGCCCGATCCTTTACCCTGGAAGGTTCGGACGCCCTGGCCTCTACTGTTGCAAAGGCGGTCCTTCTTTGTCGTATGACCAATTCCTCTTCTATTCGAAGGTGCCCTTGTGCCCTAGAGTTGAGCTCTCCAATATCGGCTGGCGGCCTCTTGACTAGGGACTGATGGAACTTCGTTCCAGGGATCAGGGCCATTCTGAAGGCTTCGACGGCTGAATGTTGATCGCAGTTGTCAATTGAAGACATCTCCACATTGAACCGTGAGACAAAAATTTTCAGGGATTCGCCCTTTTCTTGGATCATGGTGAACAGACTGGAGATAGTCTTCTTCTGCCTTTTATTGCCAAAGTACTGTGCGATAAATAATTCGCAGAGTCTGAGCCAACTACCGATCGATCGGGGCAGTTGCTTTCTGAACCACATGAGGGCTGCTTCGGTCAGGCTGGTGGGGAAAACTTTGCAGAGTAAGGCCTCGTTTTCGTTGTAAACATTCATCTTGGTATGGACGTGATAGATGTGTTCGGTTGGATCTTTTGTACCATCGAACAGGGTGAACTTCGGTAATCTGAACCTTTCCGGATAGGGCACGCTGGTGATCGAGACGGTGAATGGTGTCTGAACGGCGTCTATGGATGCCTCGGAGGCCAGATCGATTGGGGTCTGTACTTTCAGGTCCCTAAGCACGTCTCGCTGGAATCTTGACATGATTTCCTCTAGTTTTTTCATGGTCAGGACCTCCTCAGGATTACGCGCCTCAAGAACCTGTAGGGATGACTATGTCTGTTCCTCACGATCGTTGTGGGCTCTAGCGGGTAGGTCATCCATATCTGTCTGGCGGCCTACAGACCGTTCGCGTTGGCCGGACTGCTCGTCGTCATAGAAATCTTGTGGATTTTGTAGTTGAGCCAATTTTGCTGTCAATTCAGCATTCTGCCTTTCTAACTCGGCAGTCCTCTCCTCTAGGGCTCGTCTGATCGGATCTTCTGGTTGCTGGCCTCCGTTTGGAGGTAAATCGGTATGTTGTGAACGTGTGATCGCCATTGTTGGTACGAATCTTAGATCTTTTGCAGAGGGTGAGAAACTTATTGAAAAAGGATTTCAATAATAGGGTTTCCCACAGACGGCGCCAATTGTGTAAATGCAGAAAAGTTACACAATAGAAATTGAGATCAAAAAATTCCTCCTCTCATTAATCACTAGTCCTCTATTTATACAAATTGTGATAAATGGGTCAAGCCCATATACCCAGGTTTATCAACCCCTTAAATCAAGGGATTTGATAAACCCTAACCTTTTTTGGACTCTTCATACTATAATTGGACTATCTCTTGCCTTGTGGATCACATTTTAGCTTCTAGAATTTTCCATGGGCCCATTGTTGATTTCGGCCTGTTTGTTTTTTTTTAGCCCATCCGTCTCCCGGCCCATCGGTCTTTGGCCCATCCGTCGTCGGCCCATCAGTCCAGTGACCCATCTATAATTGTGTCAAATATTTCAACCATTACAACCGTAAAAAGATTGATGAAATAAAAGGGTGATAAAAAGGGAAAGGGTATGATCTGTTTGGTTGGCCTTTTTCTTTCCGTGCTTTTTGGTTTGCACAATTTTTAAGAAGCAGAAGCCCAAAATTTTAAAACACCCAACTGGAGCTTTTTTATGTTTTAGAATTATATCCAAGTAAAGAAAATATAAAATGTTTAATTTACAATTTAAAAAATCACAGTAAATTTACATACCATGTATGTCTACATACTCTACTACAAAAACAAAAGTATTACTTATTTTCACTTTTGATTAAAAAAAAAAAGCGTCTTGCCGGACTGGTTTGTTGTGACTTGCTCAGAGTCAAATATGGTGGCTTTACTATTTTGCTATGAGCTATAAATATATGTTTAGATTTACTTTCTCAAGAAACAAAGTAAAAAAGGTCCAAGAGTTGAACATCATTTTCACCTAAATAGATAGATAGATGGATAGATAGATAATGAATGTCATAGCAACACCAGTGACTAGCAAATCCAAAAACAAGTTTAGGAATTCCATCAATTTTCCCACCGCGCATTTGAACATGTCTGTGTATGCATACAATAATTTAGTGGGTTGCATGTGTCAAGTGTAGACTTGGTCCCCCTCGCAGATACGTAGACTCTCCTTGTGACAATTGTCACACTCCCTGAGATTCACATAACAACCTTTTGCTCTTTAATTTGTCCTTTCCCTACCAATCTCTCAACCCATGTATGTATAAAAAACCTTTTCCATCTCACAATCAGTTTTATTCTATGCTCAGTAGACAACTTATTATTATTCTTCTTCTTCTGAGCACCAGCAGCACCAGAATTAAAGATGATTGAATCCAACCCTCCTCTCATTCACAACTATGCAAAGCTCCTAAATGAGTACCACTCCTCCTCCAGTGCCAGTGCCAGTGCCAGTGCCAGTGCTAGTGCTGCTATTCACCGAAACGATGAATCGCCTGTGATGGACGAATGCGAGCTTCCTTTAATCGATCTTAGTGAGCTAACAAGTGAGGATGACAAGGAGAGAGCAGGTTGCGCCGCCGAGATTTCAAGGGTTTCGTCGGAATGGGGATTCTTCCAAGTGGTAAACCACGGCATAAGCCTTGAGCTCCTGAGGAAGATGAGGAGAGAGCAAGTCAAGTTGTTTAAGGCACCTTTTCAAACTAAGGCAACCTGCGGCCTTTTAAACAATTCATACAGGTGGGGAAATCCAACTGCTACTTGTCCCAAACAATTGTCATGGTCAGAGGCCTTTCACATTCCTCTTATCAAGATTTCAGAGGAAGCTTCTTATGGAAATCAGATTAGCAGCTTAAGGTAGTCTGTCTATATCTATATCCATATCTCTCTCTCACATTCATCCAAACTTTAACTGTTGCATATGTAGGCAAGTGATGGAGGAATATGCAGCGGCAATGCAGAAGCTGGCGAGGTTGCTTGCTGGGGTTCTGGCAATGAATTTGGGTCACCAAAATGGAGCCTTCAAAGAACATTGCGATGAAACCACATGCTTCCTACGCCTCAACCACTATCCTCCCTGTCCCGTATCACCCGAGATTTGTGGATTAGTACCCCACACCGACAGCGATTTTCTTACAATCCTTCACCAGGATCAAGTGGGTGGCCTTCAACTCATGAAGGATTCCAAATGGGTCGCTGTCAAACCCAATCAGGACGCTCTTATCATCAACATTGGAGATCTCTTCCAGGTCTGGCGCCAACTACAAATTCCGACTTGTCTGTCAATAAACACTATTATATCTCATCATTCTTCTGCTTCAAATGCTATCAATTTAATTTAAATTTGCAGGCCTGGAGCAACGATGTTTACAAGAGTGTGGAACACAAAGTGATGGCTAATGACAAGTTTGACAGATTTTCCATAGCATACTTTCTATGCCCTTCTTACGACTCTTTCACCGGAAGTTGCAGACAACCTTCCCTTTACAGAAACTTCACTTTTGGAGAATACAGAAAACAGATTCGACAAGATGTCGAGATGACTGGCCATAAAGTAGGCCTTCCCAGATTTCTGCTTAATTAACAACTAATGCAGTACACCATCAATCCGTAGCAAAGTTGATGCTTCAAATCAGACTCACTTATGTTTCAATAGCTACTTGTGTATTTCCCAAACCCTACTATCTTAAAATTGAAGAGAGACACAGAATATAGTAATTATTAAGAATGACATGTATCAATATATAGAAACTTAGCTATGTTTGTTTTGTTCCCTCTATTGTTTTATTTCGTGGTCAATATATAATCTAATAAATTGTGACTTTCTTTCCCATTGTATTGTATATACTGGAGGCATGAAGAGGCGGAGATTTGATTTTTGACTCCGTTATAAATTTAAGGGCGGAGGAAAGACGGTCGGGGTTCATGGGATTTTCTGTTTTATTAGACGGGGGGAGTCAAAATGATGAATAAGTCATTCTCATCTTTCTCTACTTCTATTAGGTTTTCTCGCTCTACGGGAAAAAAAACCTGAGAGACGGATGTGATCAACGGTGATCTTGCCCAGATGCAAAGGCATGCGAGTTGGGCAAGAAACAAGAATGGACAAGATCATAAATGATAGACTATTAGGAATGGGAAGAATGTCGATGTGCGTCAGGAAGAGTAAGAATCAAACTCTACCAAAAGGATGATGGTCACTCATTTTATGTGTAGGGAAACAAATTTAACAATAAGAATGCAGAAGGAATATTTTCTTTTTCCCTTTATAACTATGACTGCAGAAGGAATTGAGGCGGCTTTAATGGCAACAAATTTAAAATTACAAGGTAAAATGGAGGCCTTCAGGAAGCTGGGAGGCAGAGCTGGGCAGTGAATTGATAGTTTTCTTTTGATGATGGGTTTAACACTCCTACTAATTGAAGCGTAGATAATTCACTGTGCAGTATTGATGGGGAGGGGCTGGCAGTTCTGATGCAAAACACAGTAACAGAAATAGAAAGGAGAGAAAATAGAAGAGAGAAAGAGAAAATAGAGAGAGAGAATTTGGGGTGAGAAAGCAAGAAGAAGAAGAAGAGAGAGAAAGAAGAAGAAGAAGCGGAGAAAGAAACGATATATCAATATTCTTCAAAAACTAACGATGTCTTGTTACATCAAGCCTTTTATAGGCAATACAAACCCTAAGTAAAACTAATAACCAATATAATTTAAAACACAAATAAATAATAAAAGTGAAAGTACTAAAATAACCCTATAATAATAAAATACTATTAAAGTCTAAAATATCTCAAATAATATATTTTTGCGTCTACGCCTGATATAAGTGCGAAACACATCACGATCTCCATCAATTCTCCCCGGCTGAAAAGAACTCTCCTCCAAAGAGGAATGGTGAAGATACTGCTCAAGAAGATCCGGATCAAGACGACGCAAATCATCCTCTAAAATCCATGCAAAATTTGAAGTTGGACGATCCTGCCATCGAACAACGAACAAGGAAGCGACGCGAATCATCATGTTGCAAAGAAGTGGTCTAAGAATCAAGGATCTCGGCAATCCGATCAGTACACTGTGGTCGACTTGTGGGTAGAGAAGGCACTGGTGTTGATGATGAAGAAAATCCACCTATAGGCAAAGTACCAGAAGAAGAAGGCTCAAAGGTGCCTCGATAATGTGACAAATCCTCCACATTAAAGATTGGACTAATATGCATATCTGGTGGTAAGTCAAGTACATGAGCATTAAGCCCCATCTTACGAATAATACGATAAGGTCCCGAAGCTCGGACATGTAATTTCTTGAAAGAGTTCTTTGGATAATGCTCTGGGCGTACATGAGCGAGCACATAATCTCCTTCATTGAACTCCTGACTCCTACGATGACTATTTGCAGCAAGTTTATAATTTTCATTACTCATAGCAATTTTTCGTCTAATATTGGCATGCAAATCACGAATATGCTGGGCAAAGGAATCAACAGAAGCAGAGGGCGAAAATCTGGAGGCAATGGGAGAAGGTCAATGGATTGGCGAGGGGAAAAATCAATGACAATCTCAAAAGGGCTCTTACCAGGAGACCGATTGACCGAATTATTATAAGCAAATTCCGCAGTTGGCAACAACAAATCCCATGTACCCGGACGCTCTCCCACTAAACACCTAAGTAAGTTTCCCAAACTTCGGTTAACAACCTCAGTTTGACCATCAGTCTAAGGGTGATAAGCTGAAGAGAATTTCAATGACGCAGTACTTGTATAAAACAAACTCTTGAGGTAACAGGTAGTAATGCCAATGACGCAGTGCTTGTACAACAACATAGAATTCTTTTTCGCATCTAGAATATCTTTGTTTAGCTTCACTAAGCTTCTCGCTGTAGTACTCAATAGGGCGACCTTCTTGACTAAGACACCACCAATACCATATCCTGACACGTCACATGCAACCTCAAAAACTTTATTGAAGTCAGGATGTTGTAATACGGGCGCCTCTGTCATCTTCTGCTTAATCTCCTTAAAGGCTCAAGAAGCGGCAGAAGTCCACTAGAACTCCCCTTTTTTCATGTTATCCGTAACGGGAGCCATAATAGAACTAAATCCCTTTATAAAGCGTTTATAAAAAGTGGCCAAACCGTTAAAGCTACTAACCTCATAAATAGAGCTCGGCTCTGGCCAATCTACAATAGCTTTAACTTTCTGGGGGTCGGCCGCAATACCTTGCGCAGACACAATAAACCCTAAGTAAAACTAATAACCAATATAATTAAAATCACAAATAAATAATAAAAGTGAAAATACTAAAATAATCCTATAATAATAAAATACTACTAAAGTCTAAAATATCCCTAATAATAGTGTGAAACACATCACGATCTCCATCAAGTTCCTTCGAAGAAAAGGCGTAAGAGTAGATGACAGTGTTATTGAGGGTCCAACCGTTGCCAGTTTGGGGCAGCATGGAAGCGTGGGGGCCTATTCTGGTAAAGTTAATAGAGAACAGGCATAAGGGTTGGGTTCTGGAGAACATTGGGAAGGTGAGCAAAAAAGCTGGGAATTGCTTATGTAGGGATTGGAGAACCATTTATTCCAATCTACTGAAAATAAGTAGAAAATGGTGAGTAACATGAGGGGATGGAGATGGAAGAAGTGCACAACATGGATGGGAGAGAGCGAGCTTCCAAATTTGATTTTCTTTATGAACAATCAAAGTATGAGTCAGGAGGATTATGAGAGGGGTAGAGTAAGTATAAAGGGGGAGGGGAGTGCCAGCTACACTCATACAAATGTGACCCGGGAGTGCAATTATATAAATTCTAAGCCTGGGTCATAATTTGTTTGATTGCCAAAAGGCCAGTTTTTCAACTGGAACTTCCCTAATAATCTAGACCTTGAGCCACTTCAGCTTCACAAGATGTTCAGAGAGGTACTATTTTGGATGCAGCTCAATAGAAAACCAAATGATTACCATCCCTTTAAAATATCCAGGCAGGGAAGGAAATCACTATTTTGAGTCACACACAGCTAAAGTAATACTGGTATAATATCACGACGAAACTAAAAAAAACAGTAACAGTATGACTGTAAGCATTTCCAAGAGAATATCATGCTCAATAGTGCACCAAGCAAAGCCTGGGCATTGACACCCAGTGCACACAAAAAGCAAACTTTATTGAATACATATCTGGAATGGTAAGACAAAGTTCAACATGATTCTTTATTGCTTACATGTACAAATGGATAAACAACTATCCCACTGCCTTGGAAATTGACAAGGTACGCAATCAAAACGCTGTTGAAACATTGACATTTGAATAAAATAAGTAAACAATTCACACCTGGATGACTGAAGATCAGCTTGAAGGAGATGGAGGACCCAATCTACTAGAAGGTTTTCTGGATCATCTCAGATCCTGCTTTGTAGTCCTATACAGGGTCGTATTAATAAATTTAGACATATTACTCAATCGAGAAAGAAAGCTACCTTGTCCTTGAGAGTGGTCTTCTTCTTTGTTAAGGGGATCAATTCTTCCCCAATAATGTCGTTCTGGCTTTGTTTTTCAAGCTCACAGGAAAACGTTAAATCTTGCGTAATTGATTCAGCCTTCTTTTCCTCCTCAAGTGGTTTCCTCAGCAAGGGGCCCAGAAATAAATCCAGCATGTCTTGAGTAGAATCCCCAGTTCCTGGATTAC
Source organism: Cornus suecica (assembly GCA_963922005.1). Taxonomy (NCBI): domain Eukaryota; kingdom Viridiplantae; phylum Streptophyta; class Magnoliopsida; order Cornales; family Cornaceae; genus Cornus; species Cornus suecica. Next base: position 72,196,559 of record OY998242.1, read on the forward strand.
TTGTAAATCCTTGTTTTGTTGATTTCTCAGGTAAATTGGGAACAAAACTTGTTTCATTTGGCATGGGGGATGTGCTGCTATGCTTGGGGACATTTAGAGAGCCGTCCAACCGATCTTCAGAGAATGAAGTAGCTGATAAGTGGCTTTGTGTTTCCTGTTTTCTGCCTAATAACTTCTGCTGATCCGTATCTTTACCAGTTTCGATGTACTGTACAAGATTAACAGCTACATTTTAGGGTTGGGTCATTAACTTCTACTCATTTAAATTTTCTACATAACTACATTAACAGAAATCGATAGCCTCAAAGGTGAAATAAGCTCCTTCCCATTCTACATAATATATTTGTAAATTTCATGCCTAGATCTGCGATATATAAATTAGGAAAAACAGCAGATTTGAAGCATTAAAACGAGAAACACAAATGATGTTATTTGCATTGCAGTAAATGGGTAAAAGTTACTAACTCACCTCTTTAGCAATGCTCATCAAATCTTCCACAGTCAGCTCTCCATCACCATCAGTGGGAGATAAAATGTCAATCTCCTCACTACTTTCAATTGTTAAACTCTTCTGTTTCCTTGTTTTCCGAGGAGCAGAAACCTTAACAAGAGCTCTCCCAACGTCATCATTCTTTTCACTATCACAATCCCCGGATAGTGAGGGACTCAAATTTCGTTTTCTTCTCCTTGTTCCACGTGTTGCCGGTCCACATGAATCCGTCTCCAAGGAGGGCTCCTTTGGAGCTTTCATCGACTTGGGGCGGGGAGGTTTCGGTTTTCTGGTTTCATTTTCATCTGGGTTGTTAATGTCAGTGTCATTATTTACAATTGGCCCAAGCATCCATGGGGGTAAACGCCGCCGAGTTTGAGCTTCACAGGGCACAGCTCCAACCATTTTCACCTCTTTTTGTTTTTTTCTTTAATTCTTTACTGGGTAGTGATCTTGATCTTATATAGTAACTAAATGTGGATGATGAAGCATGGCTGAAATTTGAATTACACAATAAAACAATGATTAATAACTAAATTGAATTTAAAACCATTATAATTAATCAAATCAAAGAAGCATATGCGAATATGCACTATTTTCCATACTAATTCTACTAAAAACCTGAGTTATAACTCGAATCTAAACAAGAATGAAAAAGGAATAGATAGACATAGATACAAATAGAATAAACATAACTATATGTACATAAACATATATATAGATGTACCTGAATGTTAGGGTTCCGAAAGAAAGCAGGGAAGATGAGAGGTGAAACGATAATTGAATTGCTAGTAATTTAGAGAAATTGTGTTGCGTACCATTACATACAGAGTCGTCGCAACGCGTGGAAACAAAAGTGTTCTACGAGGGTAATACAAATTCATATTTTGCTTTATTTTAAAAATATATACTATATATATATATATATATATTTATCTCCTTTTATGCTTACAAATACGCTTTTATCCTTTTTATATATAAATTGAGGAGGCGGCATTGGAAGGAAGAGAAGAAGAGTGGAGCCTACCAAATATCGCCGGCAGCTGTTGACCTTGCCGTCGTTTGCTAGGGTTCGTTCCTGCCTCTCCTTCCTTCTATATTTTCGTTTGATTTGAGTTTCCAGAGGCCATTGATTATATATATGTATGTGCGTGTATATATATATATATATATATATATAGTTGTTTCTTTCAACAACTGCCATTTCCATAGTGGGTTTCTTAGTTTGTATGTCCAGCATCCATTATTAGTGTTGCTGAGTTTGAATACATACTGTTTCAAATAACTCGTTTTTTCCACCTATATTAGAGTTAATAGACTTAATTTCTTCAAGAAACAAAAACAAGGAAGCAATTTCTTTCTGCTGCAAATGATAATTTTTGGCCTTGCAATTAGGGGTGTTCATTCGGTTTCCATAGGGGTTCGGTTCCGGTTCCAAAATTTCAAGAACCGAAATTTTAGGATCGGTTCCGGTTCGTCCCTACGGAACCTGAACCGGAACTGGTTTTTTTTTTATATATATATATATTTTATTATTAAGCAAAAAGACTAGCAATAAACTTTCACTAATTTCAATAACAATACAAATTCAAGCTACTTTTTTATTCCACTAATTATATATTTGGTTTTGGGTTTGCTTTATTTCAAATATTGTAGTTTATAATTATATTATTTTATAAAATTGAGATTTTTTTAAAAAATAAATAAATATAGAAGGAACCGGAACCGAAGGTTCGGTTCCGGTTTGGTTCCTTCCCCTTTCGGTTCCGGTTCTGGTTCCGATTTTTCAAGAACCGAAAAAATCGGTTCGGTTCCGGTTCCAGACGGAACCGGAACCGGTTTGAACAACCCTACTTGCAATACAACTGTTTTTGGCTACATGTTTCCTTCTTACATGTGATGTCCCAGGAATTCAAAAGTATTGTCTAATTCTAAAAACTAAGCAAATCTATGATCGTATTTTTTTTTAACTTATAAGTATGTTTTCAGATTTTAGGACATATGTAAATTTTTAATTATACCAAGAAGGAAGTTCATCCTTACATGGCCCTGAGGCATGCATTGTCCATAATTAAAGGCCAACTAAACTTGTAAACTCTTCCAACTAGGCTTTCTATATACATACATATAAATATATATGTATGGAAACTTATATTAAGGGTCAAACAAACAAACATACAAAGTGGCATATGAAGGTGCTCTGAGCTTTATAACTTCAGAAATTGATGACACATCTGTTCTTGCTCCCAATTTATACCTGTAGAAGTACTTGTTCCGTGGGTTGTCATTTTGGACGCTTCCGTGTCTTGTGAACAATTTAGGCAATAACTGTTCTGTTTAAATTTTCTCTTCGATAAATTATTATTTTATCTAAGTTGAAGACCCGAGAAGAAGAATTCAGATATTATATCTCTTCGGAATTGTTAAGCTAAGCTCTGTGATTGGAATGCACTTTTTGAATTGGTATAATGTTGTCAAAGAACTGTGACTTTGTGTAAGGCTTACTGTAATGAAGGTGTACTTCTTGTTTTGAAGTGAGAGACTTGACGTAATTTACATAGTAAAATATTCTTCTTCAACTATTTAGTGTAGGCTACGCCTCTCTTCCTTTTTTCTGTGCAGTTACTGGTATTCACTGCAATGGCTAGCTCAGTGCTACATCGTTCCGGAAACCCTTTCTGGGTCTTTGCACCACAACTGTTCCGCCGGTGCCTTCCTTTCCAATGTGGAGTTGTCCTGCGGTCGGAAAGACTCCTCCATGTGCTCTCTGCAACCACTTCAATCGCTGCTGTTAGTGATGACAAGTACAGTCGTCGATTTAGAAGAAGCTACTGTTCAAACGCATTTGTTGTCTCTGGTGATGAAAAGTATGGCAAAAAACAGGTTATCAGCATCACATCCCAGCTTTACGAGTACATACTGTCTAATGTTAGGGAGCCAGAGGTGAATGCTTCAACTTCCACTTGTTAGTCATGGTTTTGCTCTAACACCTATATATGGATACACAAAATATAGAATACAAACAACTATTGTTATGTTTAAATCTGCCTTGTTATTACTTTAACTGCATTTCAGATCCTACGTGAATTAAGAGAGGAGACTGCCACCATGCGCGGTAGTCAGATGCAGGTATTTTATATAAAACTGCCATTTCTTGTATGCTTAACGTCTCATACTACTTTGTCAACTTGTTTTCGTATCTATATATTTTCTAATTGTTTTTTGGTTAAAATTTAAAACAATCCACCGGGTTTCTATCAGTGACATCTTGAAGCGTAATTAGGCAATTGTCACTAAAACTACATTGTTTTATATGTGGATTATTACCATTGAACTGCACTATCACTGAGTAATTGGGAAAACACTTGGTTGTTGTCTCTGCACTTTGACTTCTGTTTGTGGGTATGCAAGTTGGGATTTTCGTCAACGGAGCTAGGTGTCACGGGCTGGGTGCTTCCCTATCCGACCAAAAGCTTAAGCTGTTAGGTGGGGCTAACACCCAGTCCATTTATACCCAAGACCTTCCCCATCTGGATCCGTTGTGGGACAAGATTCGTCACATTCTCCCCCACCCAAACCGCAACGCCCTCATTGCGGTTGACCCACCCTGCCTACCCGTCCACCCTAGCGATTCTGGCATTATAGATGTCTTTTAAGCTAGGTTGGCGCATAGGCATCAAGCCTAGTATGTTAATCGCATTGTTGAGTACTTGTTGTAGAAAAATGTCAAAATTTGAAGTCTTGAAAACAATATATTGAATCTCTTGATGCCTGGAATTGATATGTCAAATATGTAACAAACCACCCAACTGCTCTGAAAGCTTAAGCTGTTAAAGAAGGTGTAACTTAAATACTATAACCTTCAACACTCCCCCTCACGTGTGGCCTTCTTTTGGTCCAACACGTGAAACAACAATTTTTCAATATGGGTGACGGTGAGGTTTGAACACGAGACATTTGGCTCTGATACTATGTTAACTACCCAACTACTCTGAACACTTAAGCTGTTAGAGAGGGTGTAACTTAAATACGAGATTACATCTTCAATATGTACATGCTCTGTTAACAGGTATCTCCTGATCAAGCACAACTACTCGCAATGCTTGTCCAGATTCTTGGGGCAGAAAGGTGCATTGAAGTTGGTGTTTATACAGTATGTATGTAGGCATTTTAAAATTGAATTTCATTTATTTCTCGATATCTCTACCTTAAGTGGTATCTCCTCCTCATACATGGAAGGTTGAGAGTTAAATCTGACTGGGGCATAGAGGTGTGTGTCCTTTTCTACCCAAAAAACTATCTTATTTTCTTGGTCAATCCTGTTATTTTGATTTCGTATTATACTTTGGACACCCAACACCTAACTTATTCAAAATGTCTAAACAGTAACCTTACTTAAATGAGTGTTGATACCAAATTATGTTTAAGTTCATCATTCTCATCTTGAAAATTTTGAAACATTTACAGATCAGCTCTTATAGTCCATTTTTCTGAAAGGAAATTTCATCTTCAACATTTTAGAGTTATACTTTACACAAACATAAATATACCAAAAAACATAGATTCAAGGTTAATTCTATTTTGTTTAAATGTCATCCTGTAATGCTATATCACCTACTATCTCAGTTATGAAGGGTTAAATTTATCATGAAGCCACACATACTGCTTAAAAACTTTAGAAGGCTAGCATTCTATTTCTTTCTCAATGGGAAGTATCTGTACGAGACTGCCAAATTGGAGATGGAGGGTTCAGTCTCCATAGGGGCCAAAGGGGTGTGTGTGATGTGAGTTATTTGCCAAAGGACAAAAAAAAGAATTGAAACAAGAATGTGATTGTTTTCCAGGGATACTCATCATTGGCCATTGCTTTAGTCCTACCAAAATCAGGTCGTTTAATTGCTTGTGAAAGGGATGCCACATCTCTCGAGGTTGCAAAAAGGTTTTATGACCGAGCTGGTGTTTTGCACAAGGTGATATGCATCTCTTTGCTAGTGCTACTAACTTTCCCTATTTCTCACTATATTCTACCGCGATGGGATTGGAATGCATTAGTATTTTAACTTATCATGGACCTAAAATATTTCATTTTTGTTCTACTCTTTTCTTCTACAAGCTTTAGTTATATTTTGCTGAGATAATTCTGACATCAGGTGGATGTAAAACATGGACTAGCAGTAAATACTCTAAGATCTATGATTCAGAATGGGGAAGCTTGCAGGTATTTCACGTTACAAACCTCATTGTTGTATCTAGCTATTGATGTTTTGTAAACTAGTAAAAGATTATCAGTAATTAAACCTAGAGTATATTTCCCAAGTGTTAGCCACGGGCAAAGTATGGCCGCGGGTGATGAAATTTGCCAAGTGTGGGCCGCAGGCAAAAAGTATCCAGGCGATGAAATTTACTAAGTGTGGGTTGCGGGCAAAGTATCGTTTTATAGAGACCGTACCCATTAATCGCTCTCATGAGGCTACATCTTCCCCTCTCATAACTCTCAACAATACCCAAGGTATCGTTTTATAGAGACCCACCTCCAATTTCTTGGCGGAGAATGATAACAATTCCTTAGCGGCCAAGAGTTGCCTTATGTAAGGAATTTTTGGAGGGCAACACTTTGCTTGCAATAATTTCCCATATAAAGCATGAGTAAAAAAAGGAACTAATTCTAAGAGCAATTTGTGACACAATGTTGACATCATTATGACTCCAGAAAACTAAATCAAGTCAGAAGGCTTGTCGGGACTTCCCAGGAGAACTAATATCGAATCAGTTTGATGTTAGTCACGACTATTAGTTTTGAAATCTGCTGCCCTGCCCGCTAGAATGATTTGTTGAGTAAATGTGGATGGATTTTGTCCAGGAGGGCATGTGTCATTTACTTGTATACTCATCTGCAAAACTGAAATATACTATACTTTGTGAGATATCTAGCGAGTCTGATAGAACATATCTCCTTTTTATGCAGCTATGATTTTGCATTTGTCGATGCTGAGAAGCGAATGTATCAGGAATACTTTGAACTGCTGCTACAACTGGTTAGACCACATAATGGGCATGTTATAGTTAATGATTCATTTTTCTTGCAGCAGTTTGTAGGGATGTTTTTAATTTTGTAGTCTCCTGTTGCAGGTGAGGGTTGGGGGTGTTATTGTGATGGATAATGTCCTTTGGCATGGAAAAGTTGCTGATCCGCTGGTAAATAGGTGAAACATAAACTTTAGCCTGTTGAAAATATAGCTTAATCTCAACTGGCTTTTGTTGAAAGGTGAACGACTCGAAGACTATCAGCATAAGGGATTTCAATAGAAGTTTAATGGAGGACGAGCGAGTAAGCATCAGTATGGTGAGTGTAAGAGTTTTTCCTTTCAATATAACTCGTTTTGAGCAACCCTATTTTATTTATAAATAACTGTTAACCTATTGGATTTTAGGTACCCATAGGTGATGGCATGACAATCTGTCGGAAAATATGATTTTATGATAGCAGACTGATAGCATTACATTGGTTCGCCAAGCTTTTGTAATGGTGAAGATGAGGCGTACACTAACATCATGCAACAGAGGTTCCATGAGTAGCTTGTAAGAAAGGTTACTGTACGTATATACTAATTGGAATCTGTTAAATGTTAGTATATACTTACCAAGCTGCCAATAAAATTTTGCAGTTTGATCTCCAAATGTGCCAGCCAACTGGAGGAATGGTCTCCTTTCTCAAACAATTTTTCGGTAGACGAACCCCTAGCCCCATTGCATTGGCCTAGAAGGTTTGTGCCGAGTCTCGAACACGACAGCATTCATGATAAAAATTGCAGGGGTGAAACTTAAACATCAATTAATCGAATTGGACCACCAAAAATATTTTAGCTTTTTTGGATTCAGTGATATATATAGTTGTTGTAATGACAGTAGTGCCAGCTAAGTAATACCCATTGCTAGTTCATCACCATTAACTACACATCCGCAGAATGATTATAGAAACTTGGTTTATGTTCACACAGAGCTTGTTTGATGAGCTTGTAGCCAACTTCTGGACTGCTTGACCGAGTTATTTTTCCAACTCCCTAGACCTTAGATTAGTGTATTTATATGGTGCTCGCAATCACAAAGCTCACATATAACCAACTCTTCCAGCTTTACTCAGGTTTTTAGTTGAATGACTTAATGTATTGTGGTTTGGGTGGCATATCATGCTGTGATCGGCATTTGGAGCAGTTTTTTAAATTCTCATCCTGATCACCCCAATGAGTGTTAAAAGTGCTATGTCTCAATCTATATTTGAAAGCAAATCAATATTTTATTCGTTTATAGTAAAACATAAAAAAAAAAAAATCTAGTTGGTAGTTCGATTTTTTTTTTCTATATATATTTTATCTTAATTGGTAGTTTAAAATAAAATATTGATGCATTAATTTTTTATTTTGGCATAAATCAATTTTTTTTTGTTTATAGTAAAATATAGAAAACAAAGTTAAAAACGAATAAAAAATCTCATTTGTAGATCGAAATATTTTTTATATTTCGGACTTAGATTTTTTATATTTTATCCAAATTGGTAGATCCAAAAAAAATTTATTTTGCCATTAATGTTTTTTTTAGGCATAAATCAAAAAACATTATTCGTTTATCAGTAAACCCCCATTTAGTTTTGGTGGCAGTTTTGTCTAAAATTGTAGAAAATGGGACAAGTTGATACAATTTGATAACGATATGGGGGTTTTCTTTTTTGGAATTGAGGGGGATTAGTTGATGGATATTTGCCTTAGATCACTTAGGTAGGAGCTCCTATTTTCCTCCCATAGAAAACTAACATATGTCCACATATTACAAAAATTCTCCTTCACTCTCTCATGGGCACCTCTCTCTCTATCCATCACCACCATAAAAGATTAAATTGCATAAAGGACCCCTCCAAATTAGTAAAATTTTGAAAAAAAATTTAGGAAGAAATATAAATTTTTTGAAAAAAAATATATATTTTAAAAAAAATTGAGGAAAAAAAATATTGCGAAAAAATAAAATATTTTGAAAAGGTAAAATCAACAGTTCTTCAAATCAACCAACCAACTCCAAATCTGGGCTGTAAATGCAAAAAAATGCACAACACAAGAATGAATCATTTCTTTAGATTTTGCTTCATTTATATACATTTCCTTTTTGGGCTTCGAGCCCATTGGGGCAACATTATCTTGCTTACATCATCACTTTTATCTTTCTTATATCGCTATCTTTATTTTCAAGTAATTCTAGCTTGAAATGGGCATTTATCTCCGGGCTCTTGATGGCCTTGTTGGGTTATCAGACTGATGGGCTTGACGCCTAATGGGCCTTTATGGGCCTGAAGATTTCCACACTTACACATGTTTTCTTCTTAGTTGTAGGCCTTCTAGCAATCAGGCTCATTACCAAGAAGGTAAAGTGTGGGAGGGAATATATATACATCACCCATGTCGGAGTGACGTGGCTACTGCATTTAATTGGTCAGTTGGCAATTATTATTTGAATTTCAAATTCGTGGCTTATGTGGCTTCGATTTGAGAAATGGGGGCTTGAGGAGACGACTCGATGCCACGGAGTTGGTGCGCGTGACCTTTGGCTTCTCTCACTACCCTTTATAAATACCTAGTGATTTATACATGAAACACTTCTTGTATTTCAAAACTTCTTGTTCTCAAAAACCTCTATGCTCATTCACTCGTTATCGCCGGAATCTGCACTTATTTCCCAAAAAATTGACAAACCTCCATCGGAATCTCACTGGGATCCACTGTAGTGTAAGTTCTTTCTTCTAACTCTTCTACCTTTCTGCCAAAAATGTCTTATAGTGATGATACTCAGTCGGGTAGTGACCGTCTCCCTTCTTCTGTCGATCCCAACGTTTCCCTTAATTCCCCATCTATAAAGGTGGTTAGGATGGTCAACTCTAGTCCTCCTGAAATCACCTAAATCGCTGATATGGGTGGTGACCCAGTTGACCTTGTTTTAATTGGGGATCTGGCTGGGGGAAGATCGGGAGGTCAATTCTATGCGGATCCCCTTCCCCATACACATAGGGTAGATATTGCGTTGAAGAAATTAAGGAATAACTATAAGATACCCGACGGGGTGATAGTTAAGAATTATCCCAAGAAGTGTGATTTTAGGATAGGGGAGGGGGTTAGGGATAACCAGATCTTGCTACAGCTTTCCATCTTCAGGTTTTTCGTTTCCCGATCCACCTTTTCTTTCTTTATGTCATGTCCACCTTAGGTATGGCTCCTGGCCATGGTCCTGATGATCAATCGGGAGCTAGGCCTTGATCTGGGTCTTGTTGAGCTCCTGTTCTCTTATAAGATACATGACCAGAAGGACTGTAGGGGTCGTTACAATCTTTTTCCTTTAAGTGGGAGAAAGATGTGTGATGGCAATGAGAAGTCCAATAAGGGGTGGAAAGAAAGGATGATCCTGGTGAGCGAGAATTGGAGGCTTCCCGACTCAACCAGATTCATAGTCCCTAGGGTATTCAATCAACATCTATTCCCTTTTTTCAAACCTTATCACAGAGGGTTATGCTACTGTGAACAGTGCAATGATAAGTTGGGTCATCATGTGCTAGAGTTTCTAAGAGCACCCGAACGGTTTAGAACTCCAAACTATATCTCATATTGATTTGATATCCTTAAGTCCAAAATCTGTGTCCAGCCCCTGAGGATGTGTGGCGATTACTTGACTGGTGCTAATTTGCAGGAACTAACATCAAAAGGAGAGAACACCATGTTGAGGATCCCGCCACCCGTGTCAAGAAGAAAGCCAAGCGAGTACCGGGCTCTCAAACCAACCCTTCGGTGCCACGAGATGCCCAAGCCAACCCGACGTCCCATGGTACTCCAACTCCTCCCCTCGGGATGGTTCCTCCACCACCTTCGGGAAGTCCTCTAGCAATTCCTCCTCCTCCTCCTCCTCCTCCTCCTCCTTCCGGGGAGGGTACTGCCGATTCGCCTTATATTCCTCCTTCGGGGGGGATTCCCGTTCTCGGATCCCGATCTGTTGAGGGAGAGGCCAATCTGATAGGCACACCACGTCCCCGGTCTGAGGAAGACATCCCTGACCGATCGGTTCGGCCCCATCTGACCACGACATCCGGAGCTGCATCTGGGAAGGAGCAACCCGTCCCATGGGGACCAAAGATAAAACTTCCGGGTGGTGGCTTCCTAGTCACAGGAAGCGAGACCATTGATAATGATGTCGCTCTTCAAGAGATGGGTCTCCGGATCTGGACCCCGGCAGACCGAAAGAAGCTGACACAGATCGATCGGGCGGAGTTGGCCTTGATCGGTCCAGAGATTGCCATGAAGGTATGTTTTTGACCTTGTTGTTCCTCCAGTCACCCTTTTTGTATTCCTGCATTTTATTCACTGATTTGGCTAGCACTTGTGTATTTTCCTCTTTTTCTTCTAGCAGATGCTCTACTTAACCCAAACTTATAATTCAAAGCTAGAGGTGGACAACAGCTTGCTTAATAAATCTTCAGAGCTCCTGAGATTGAAGGAAGAAACAAGAAAAAAGGTGGCTGCCATGCTGGCGATAGCCAACGATAAGCTGGAGGTCTAGACCACATGGGCAATCACTGCGGAGCAACAGCTTCAGGCAGCCCAAGAGAAGATTAAGGAGATGGAGGCAGTTCGTCGAGCCCTAACTGCTGAAGTCGAAGGCTTGAAGGCAGAGAATGAGGGCTTGAAGGCCTCTAAGGAGAAGCTTCTGGAGGAGAAGGTTGAAACTGAGAACCTTCTGGCAGTGGAGAGGTCAACAGTGGAAATGTGCCATCGGGGTGGCAATCAGATGTACAAGCGTTTCTACGACACTGCCCAGTACCGGATCGGGTTCGATTGGAGGACTTGCTTTTTGGACATCCAAAAACCTGTTGAGGAAAGGGACTTTGCCTCAGTGGAGGAGTTAGATGAGTCCCTAGGCATTGCTCCGCCGTATGACGATCCGGTCGGAGGTCCGGATGATGTTTTCTTTTGTGGGTTCTTGACCAAATCTCTTCCGGGGCTTACTCATGATCCCGATCCCTCAGCGCAACCTGCTCCTGACCAAGCTTCGAACCCGACAATTGCTCCTGTGGACTCAAACGCAACGGGCACTGAGGTTGGCACCTATATAATGAACTATCTTGGGCCTCAGTTTAGGCTTCAGGGTCGTTAGACATAGGATTTTTAAGACACTTTTATCTTCCCCTTTTTTTGTAAAACATGTTGTAAGCCTTAGCCACCGGGGCCCATATTTTGAATGAAAATCATGATTCATGTCCAGTTGATTTCTGTAACACTTATATTATTTTTGAAATTTTTTTGTAAAATTTTGATCTCTTCTGGATCAGTGTTGTGTCTTTCGGGAACTTGAGGCCATGCGAGAGACATGACGACACTTGGTTTGTTTTTTTGCAAAATTTTGATCTCTTTTGGATCAGTGTTGTGTCTTTCGGGCACTTGAGGCCATGCGAGAGACATAACAACACTTGGTTTATTTTTTGCAAAATTTTGATCTCTTCTGGATCAGTGTTGTGTCTTTTGGACACTTGAGGCCATGCGAGATACATGATAACACTTGGTTTATTTTTTGAAATTTTTTGATATCTTCTGGATCAGTGTTGTGTCTTTCGGGCACTTGAGGTTATGCGAGAGACATGACAATACTTGATTTAGTTTTGCATCAGTAATCATTTGTAAGCTGTTTTTGCCAATAAAAATAATATTACTGATGCCTATTTTTAATTGATCCGGCGCTGAGTCCTTTTTACAAAAGTGAACAAAGTAAAAGTAAACTCGGCCTGTTACGGGTAGTACCTCTTCAGGCGAGAGGCATTCTGGGACGTGGCCAGATTTTTAATTGATACGAACTTTGGCTTCATTCTACCATCTTCGTTCATTCGGACGCAGTATGCTCCGCGCCCGATGACTTCGGTAATGGTGTACGGGTCCTCCCAATGCTCCCTAAGCTTGCCTACGAGTCCATTTTTTCGTCTAAGGACCATGTCTCCGACCTATAACTCACTTCTTTTGACTTTTTGATTGAAATGGTTCCGGACACGTTGTTAGTAGGTCGTCATCCTGATCTCGACTGCCTCCCTTCTTTCATCTAGTAGATCAAGGTCGTGAGCCAGGTGTTGGTTATTTGGTCAATCTACCCAGGCTTGGCTCCAGAAGGTTGGAACCCTGACCTCTGTGGGGATCACAGCCTCAACGTTATACGTCATGGCAAAGAGGGTCTCCCCAGTGGGTTGCATGAGGGTCATTCTGTATGACCAGAGCACTTCAGGTAGCTTCTCACGTCAAGCCCCTTTGGCTTCCTCAAGTTTTTGGCTAGGGTGTCGAATATGGTTCAATTTGTCCTCTCAGCCTGCCCATTCCCTTGTGGGTACCCGACAAAGGATGTATTCTAGTTGATACCATGCTCGACAAAGAATGCTCTCACCTCCTTTGTTGTCTAGATTTGTCCCGTTGTCCATCATAATTGTCCTTGATAGCCCAAATTTGCATATTATGTGGCTCCAAATGAACTTGATGATGTGGGTACTCTTGATGGCTGGATAGGCTTCAGCTTCCACCCATTTAGTGAAGTAATCAGTAGCCGGGAGGACATAGGAAGTTGATCGAATTGTCTTTGGGAGAGGTCCTACGATATCCATTCCCCATCAGGCGAATGGATGTGGGATTATGGTCGGGTGTAGGAACTCAGGTGGTTGATAAATAACGTCCCCGTGCATCTGGCATGACTTGTATCTCCGGATGTAATCCTCGGCGTCCCGTGACAGATAGGGCCAAAAGTATCCTTGGGAGAGTATTTTATGGGCAAGGGATCTTCCCCCGGAGTGGTTCCCGCAAGATCCACTATGGATCTCCTGCATCACTGCTCTTGATTCTGAAGGCATAATACACTTTAAATAAGGACCCGAGAAGGACTTCCGATAGAGTTGCCCATTTATAACTGAATATCGGGCTGAATTCCTCCTGATCTTGTGAGTTTCAGCTTTGTTATCTAGGAGCGTCCCATGCCTTAGGTAATTCATCAAGGGATCCATCCAGCTGGGCTCCCATGGAATAAACATCACTTGTTCAGGTTCTTGAATACTTGATCTGGTTATAAAATCCACCAACACAACTCGGGTCAGGTCCTCTCCAACTGAGGACGCCTGACCGGTTAGGTGGTCAGCTACAGAATTTTCATTTCTCGGGATCTGAGTGAAAGTTATTTTTTAAAAGCTCTTTGTTTCCTTCAACACAAGTGCCTGGTAAGACTCCATTTTGGGGTCTTTTTCCTCTTACTCTCCTTTAATTTGTCGAATGACTAGCTGAGAGTCACTGTGCACTGCTAAGGCCTGAATCTGAAGGCTTCGGGCTAATCTTAAGCCAGATATAATCGCTTCATATTCAGCCTCATTGTTTGTGGCTGAGAACTGTAGTTACACTGACATGTAGAGGTGTGTCCCATCGGGCGTCTGAATCTCCAATCCGATTCTCGATCCGCTCGAATTGGCTGATCCGTCCACGAAAAGCTTCTAAATGTCTGGTTCATTTTGCTGGTCGGGTTCTTCAGTTTCATCTTCAAGTAAGAAATCTGCCACCGCATGTCCTTTAATGGAAACCCGGGGTATGTAAGTTATGTCATATATGCCCAACTCGATGGCCCATTTGGAGATTCTGCCCGAAAGGTCAAGTTTTGACATAATAACCCCGATAGGCGTGGAGGTCAGGACAATGATTGGATGAGCCTCAAAGTAATGCCTCAGTCATCTTTTCGCATTTACCAGTGATAGAACCAACTTTTCTTGCCCGCTGTATCGAGTTTCTGCCTCAGCCAAGGATTTACTGGTGTAGAAAATTGACATCTACAGGTTCTTATCCTCTCTGATTAGGGATGCACTAGTTGAGACGGAGGATATTGCTAGATAAAGATATAAGACTTCATCGGGACCTGGTGTGGATAGGATCGGGGACCTGGTCATATACTTCTTTAACTTTACTAGGGCTTCAGATTGACCAGGACCCCAAACTTTTCCCTTTTTTGCCTTGATCGCCTGAAAGAATGGTCTGCATCGATCGGTGAGTCTTGAAATGAACCTGCTAAGGGCAACCACTCTTCCAGTTAGAACTTGAACATCTTTATGTGTTCGGGGCTCCTTCATTTCCATTAGGGTCTTGACTTGTGTTGGGTTGGTTTGGATCCCGGTCCGGTCCACGATATGTCCTAGGAATTGTCCGAATGACACGCCAAAGGAGCATTTCTCCGGGTTAAGCTTCATGTCATGCCTCCTGAAGGTGCCAAATACTTGGTGTAGATGTGCAAGATGATCTTCCTTTCCTCTGCTCTTGACCACAGTGTCATCAATGTAAGTTTTAATCACTATACCCATCATTCTCTTAAAGATCTTGTTGACCAATCTCTGAAAAGTGGCACCTGCATTTTCTAGACCAAAAGGCATAACCTTAAAGTAATAACTACTTGTTTCAGTAATGAAGGATGTATTTTCCTCGTTCGTCGGGTTCATTCTTATCTGATTGTATCCCGAATAAGTGTCCAGGAAAGTTAGACGTTCGTAGCCAGCGGTAGCGTCCACCATCTAATCAATCTTTAGTAGTGGAAAGCTGTTTTTCGGGCATGCCCTGTTCAGGTCAGTAAAATCAACACAAATCCTCCACTTACCATTCTTTTTCTAGACGACTACGACGTTGGCGAGCCATTCGGGATACTTGACTTCCCTGATAAAACCAGCGTTGAGCAATCTGGACACTTCATTCGCTATGATCTGGTTCCAGTGCGCTCCCATGTGCCTTTGTTTTTGCCTGATTGGTCTCACGTTCGGGTCGATGTGTAAGGAATGATGGGCAATAATGTGATCAATACCTGGCATGTATGTATGTTCTCATACGAAGACATCGGAGTTGTCCTGCAATATCTGGGTTAGTTATTTCAATTCATAGTCAGTGAGATTCGTACCTGCAAAAGTAACTTTTTCCGGGCTATCGAGTATTATAGAGATTGGCTATAACGGCTCGACCACGATCGGAGTACTCGGATCCCCCTCATTTGATTGCTATTTGGGGCCTGGACTCTAATACTTGGTATGGGACACCTTCGGGACTTTTCCCTTCCTGACCTCCTTTAGAGTGACCGCATAACATTCCTTTGCAGCCACCTGGTCCCCCTTGATATCAATGATGTCCAAACCGTTCGGGCTTATGCATCTCATCATTTGGTGAAGGGTTGAAGGCACGCCCTGCATCTGGTGAATCCATCCCCTTCCCATGAGTAAATTGTACGAAGGTTTCACATCCACTACAACAAACGTTTCCGTCAGGGTCCTTTGTGCAGCAGATACTAGCAGTTGGACTTTCCCGATCGGTTTGATTTTTTTTCCATCGAATCCTGCAATAGGACACCGGGAGGCCACAATTTTGTTTGGGTTGATTTCATGTTTTTCAAAAGCCCACTTGGTAATGATGTTTGCACTGCTCCCGTGGTCGATCGTGACGCTCTTAACAAGGTAGTTGGCCACCATCAATGTCACAACTAGAGGGTCATCATGTGGGGTCTGGATATTCCGAAGGTCTGATGCAGAGAAAATAATTTGTGCCTCTCCTGTCTTGTGGTGAACTTCATTAACTTCGTTGATTTTTTTCATTTTTCGGGCTCTTTGCAGCTGCCTCCTTCCGTCTCTTTAAAGGCGGGGCCACCAAGAATCATGTTGATGATCCTGATCGACTGTACGACTGCGGGGTTCCGAGGGGCGTTGGGAGCTTGCTGATCGGCCCTCGGTCTGTCCCGTTGGATGTAGTCCTAGAGCTCGCCGCGAACCACCATTGCTTCCACCCGTCGTCTGAGATTACGAAACTCATTTGTGATGTGCCCGAAATTTCCGTGGAAAGCACAATGTTTTGACTTGTCCCTTTGATCCAATGGCTGCCTGATGGGGGGGGGGGGGGGGGGGTTGTTGGAAGATCCCTCTGGCCTTATTCTCCTGGTAGAGCCTGGCAAGGCTGACCCTCAGGGGGGTCACTCTCTCTTCAGATCTGGGACGTTTGAAAGGGTTCAAGGTTAGAGGTCCTGAAGGAACTGAAGGTCCCGATGATGTTGGACGTTTTCGATCGGTTGCTTGATCCCTTAATCAGGCTTCAACGCTGACCAAGGCCACCCTTTCCTGCCTGATGGTCGTTTCCTCTTCAATCCTCAAGTACCCTTGGGCTCTGGAGTTTAACTCCCCAATACCCGATGGGGGGCGTTTCACCAGAGACTAATGGAGCTTGGATACTGGAATAAGGGCTATCTGGAAGGCCTCAACAACAAAGTGATGGTCATAATTATCGATAGAAGAAGACTCAATGTTGAATCAGAATAGGAAGCTCTTCAGGGATTCTCATTTCTCCTAGATCATAGTAAAAATGCAGGATATGGTCTTCTTTTGTCTCTTGTTCCCGCAGTACTGGGCAACGAAAAGCCTGGTCAACTGTTGTCAGCTGCCGATGGATAGGGGTGGTTGTTTCCTGAACCGTAGTAGAGCTGCATCAGCAAGACTTGTGCAGAATACCTTGCAAAACAAGGACTCGTTCTCAGCATACATGGTCATCTTTTAATGAATATGATAAATATGCTCATCGGGGTCCTTGGTGCCATCGTAGGGGGTAAACCGAGGCATAACAAACTTCTTCGGAAAAGGTTCCCCGGGTTATCTCGGGTTTGAATGACGATTGTATCAACTCGGTTAACGTCTGGATGGCCAGATCATCGGTAGACTGAGTTCTCAAGTCCCCAAGGACTTTCCTTTGTAACTCGACCATCATTGCTTGGAGCTTTTGGGGGGTCATGGCTTCGTCGGTGACGAGAGCCTTGCCTAAGCGCTGAGAGGACTTGGCATGCTCTTCCAGCCCGACGCCATCTTCCTGGTTCTGAGAATGGTTGGGCGACGCTGCCGGAGTGGCAGGCGGTTGTAGAGGCATCCTCACCATAAGCTCTGCATTCCGCTTCTCAATAGCTTAGCTTCGTTCCTCAGCGGCTATCAGGCGTTGTAGGATTTGCTCAATGGTTTGAGGACCCCCTGCATAGCTGTCCTCGGTGATCGGAATGTCCGCTTGTGAACGGGTGACCGACATGGTTGTTTGGGAAGTAACAGGTTAGTGTAGAATGGTGAAGAATAGAAACAAGCTCTCAAATCTGGAAGGCCAAGGCACCACCACATATCTCTAGATTGAATAAAAACAAACTCAGCTTAAAGAGATGGAAAGAAGAAGATGATTTACAAATATGGAAGAAAGAATAACATATCTGAAAATTCAAGAACTCCAAGTTTCCCACAGACGGCGTCAATGTGTAAATGTTAAAAAATGCACAATACAAGAATGAATCATATATTTAGATTTTGTTTCCTTTATATACATTTCCTTTTTGGGCTTTGAGCCTATTAGGGCAATATTATCTTGCTTACATCATCACTTTTATCTCTCTTACATCACTATATTTATTTTCAAGTAATTCTAGCTTGAAATGAGCTTTTATCTTCGGGCTCTCGATGGCCTTATTGGGTTATCAGACTGATGGGCCTCTATGGGCCTGGAGATTTCCACACTTACATGAGCGGAATGGAAGCACCTCAAGAGATCTGGTAAAACAATAGAGCTCAATCACCTCAAAATATGCAAGTCTGAAAATTATAGAAGATAGTATTGTTAACACCCCTCATGGCTATCACCATTCTACAATGCCGAAATATTTCGAAAAAAAATGAGGAAAAAAATATTTCGAAAAAATATAAATATTTCGAAAAATTATTTTCCTTAATTTTTTTGAAATATTTTATTTTTTCAAAATATTTCTTTTCCTCATTTTTTTTCAAAATATTTTATTTTTCCAGAAATATTTTATTTTTTTCGAAATATTTTATTTTTTTGAAATATTTTATTTTTCCCAAAATATTTTATTTTCTCATTTTTTTTCTGAAATATTTTTTTTTTCGAAAAATTTATATATCTTCCTAAATATTTTTTCGAATTTGGAGGGGTCATTTATGCAATTTAATCTTTTATGGTGGTGATGGATAGAGAGAGAGGGGCCCATGAGAAAGTGAGGGAGAATTTTTGTAATATGTGGACACATGTCAATTTTTTATTGGAGGGAAGTAGGAACTCCTACACAAGTGGTCCAAGGCACATAATGTCCTTAGTTGATCCATTTTAAAACTATAAGGGGTTTTAATGATAATAACTCATATAGTTATCGATGATTTGAGGAATACTATGGGAAGCTTGGTTTGCATTTGAAAAACAGATTCTGTTTTCATAAAACTGAAAATAAAAATTATGTATAAGAAGTTTGTTTGGTTGAGTTTTTTGAAAATTGTTTCTCAGAAAATTCGGTTATAAAAATAACTATTTTCAGAGAACTCATTTTTATTGTTATCAGAAAATAGTTTTATGTTTTCAGAATTTTTGAAAACAATTTTCAATTTTCAAAATTCTCGAAAATAGTTTTCAATTTTCAAAATTCTCGAAAATAGTTTTCAAATTATATAAACCAAACATGATAGTGTTTGATGTCCGTCCTTTTGAAATAGTTTATTTTCGTTCCGTGGACAATTTCCTCAATAGAAAAATAATGTGGAAGTGAGATCCTCTTTTGGCTTATTAGTTTAGAAATTATTTGACCACAATTTATTCATTTTATAAGATATTATGCCAATTTCAATGGAGAATACGTCTTTAAATTAGTATTAATTTTTTTTCATAATTTCTGTTAATAATGAATGACTTAACCAAAGCGGCTAGAATGTAATTATGAAAAATTGTCAAGGCATTAGGAAATTTGATAATTCAGAAAATCTTATGTACAAATTATAGTTCATGGCCAAACAATACCTGTCGTTGTTTCTAAATGGGAGGTTAAAGGTTCGAGGTTCAGTGAATGCAGTATGTATGAATTTTTTACCTTTAAAAAGAAAAAAAAAGAATGTAATAATAATAAATAAAGAGAAAAAAAATATAAGCTACGAAGCACATACACTTCATTTGAGAGTGTTGTATCTATGTCAGACATATGGACACGTCTCGAACACATGTCTGATGCATGTTCATTCTAGTGTCCTAAAACTTAAATAATTTTGGACATTACATGGATACATTTTGAACACTTCGAGGACAAATTTTTAACATTTCGATCAAACAGTTGAGTAATCTTTAATTGACTTTAATACAATGTAAAAATGCATTATGAACTAATAAAAAATAATATAAATTTTAAGAAAATAATAATAAAATATATGAATTTTAAAATTTAAATGAATAATATTTTATTATTATATAAATAAGATAATAATAATTGTGTTATTTTAATTATAGGGTAATTTGCACTAACACCCCCTCAGGTTTAGGTCAATTCCACCTTTATGCCGATCAATGCAATTTTTGTCACAATGCCACTTGAGGTTTGGTTTTCCCTACAATGACAACCCCTGGGCCAATAAAATGACCAAAATACCCTTGATAAAATTTGAAAATATTATATGTAATGTGAAATGACATTTATGCCCCAATCCCAAATATATAAAATTTCGAAAAACATATATATAAATTCGAAAAAAATATAAAATTCGAAAACAAATATTTAAAATGTGAAAAAAATATATAAAACTTGAAATATATATATAATTTGAAAATATATATAAATTTTGAAAAATATTTAAATTCGAATATATATATTTAAAAAATATATAAAATTAAAAAAATATATATATATAATTCAAATATATATATATATAATTCAAAAATATATATATATAATTCAAATATATATATATAATTTGATATATATATAAATTTGAATATATATATATATATTTCAAAAAAATATATATAAAATTCAAAATATATATTTTTTCAAAAACACAATTCAAAAAATTATATAATTTTAGAAATATATATATATATATTGGTAAAATATCATATCTTTTCTAATGAAGTGAATTAAATTACTTACCACCAACATCAATTAGTGACCTTTTTTATATATATTTTTTCCAAAATTTATATGATGTTTTCGAAATTTATATAGTATATCCGAATTTTATCAAAACAATTCGAAATTTATATATATTTGTTTCAAAATTTATATATATTTTTTAATTATATATATATATTTCGAATTTTATATATTGTTTTTGATTTTTTTTTTTATATATATTTTTTGAATTTTTACCCAGCAACTCGACTTGTCATAGATGAATTGTCCACGAATTTTTTGAGATTAGCCATTTTATATATATAAATTCGAAATGTATATAAAATAATAAAAAAATTCAAAAACAATATATAAAATTAGAAATATATATAATTCAAATATATATATAATTTTTGAAACAAATATATATAAATTTCGAATTGTTTTTATAAAATTCGGATAAATTATATAAATTTCGAAAACATCATATAAATTTTGGAAAAAATATATATAAAAAAGACCACTAATTGATGTTGGTGGTAAGTAGTTTGATTCACTTCATTAGAAAAGATATGACATTTTAACAATATATATATATATATATATTTATTTCTAAAATTATATAATTTTTTGAATTTTGTTTTTGAAAATATATATTTTTTGAATTTTATATATTTGGTTTTGAAATATATATATATATATTCGAATTTATATATATTTAAAAATTTATATATATATTTGAATTATATATATTTCAAATTTTATATATTTTTTTGTATTTTATACATATTTTTTGAAATTTATATATGTTTTTCGAAATTATATAATTTTTTTAATTTTTTTTGAATATATATATATTTTTAATTATATATATATTTTTTGAAATATATATATATTCAAATTTAAATATTTTTCAAATTATATATATATTTCAAATTTTATATATTTTTTGAATTTTATATATATTTTTCGAAATTTATATATATTTTTCTAATTTTATATATTTTTTTCAAAATTTAAATATTTGTTTTCGAATTTTATACATTTTTTCGAATTTTATATATTTTTTCGAATTTATATATATGTTTTTCGAAATTTTATATATTTGAGGTTGGGGCATAAAGGTCATTTCACATTACATATAATATTTTCGAATTTTATCAAGGGTATTTTGGTTATTTTATTTGGTCAGGGGATGTCATTGGAAGGAAAGCCAAACCTCAGGGGCATTGGGACAAAAATTGCGTTGACCGGCATAAAGGTGGAAATGACCTAAACCTCATGGAGTGTTAGTGCAAATTACCCTTAATTATAAAATTATTATTTTTTAATGTATCTTATTCTTAAAAAAATTATCATTTCGTTGTCTCCCTGTGCTACCTGTGTGTGTTCATGTTTCATAGGTTACAAGGAGAGGTAGAGAAAGGGGAATGGTAGATAGAGAGGGGGGATGAATAATTAAATGGGATGTGTATGTTGGTGGGTTTTGAAAATGGTGACATGAGATTATGAGGTTGGTGTCACCCAAGTAAAAGACAATAATGTCGTCTTTCACAATAAGAGAGGTTGGTGGGTACGTCTAATTATTATTCTATTTACCTCCTCATCCTCGAATAATAAATACCATAATAGTTTCTAACTGTTTACGTCTTTTTTTATGACACAAATTTTTAAGTCTCTCATGTGTTGGATAATTTTAGTTGTAGTTCCACCTATAAACATCTAATTAATATTAGGATAAATTGCACCAACACCATTTGAGATTTTGGTCAATTTCACCTAAATACCAATCAACGTCCCCTTAGGTTTGCATTTTGTTGTAATGACATCCCTTGGGGGCAAAAAATGACTTTTGTGCCCTTAACTATTTTAATTTGCATGCGAAATGTTTAAATTACTCTCATGCCTAAACTTTACACCTCACTCACTATACCAACCACCATTATTATTAAAACACTATAATAGTACAAGCAATTTTAATTTTTTTCATAGATTTTTAAATCTTATATTTTTTAAATAATTATAATCATTCATTTATTTAACATTTACACCAATTATTACAACACTCTTTTGATCTTCGCACTAAATATATTAATTATTACTAAATTCCACTAAACTATATACTACTTAAAATGTTAAAGCAATATTTATTTTTTTAATAGATTTTTTCTTTTTTTGTTTACTCTTGCTACTTATCTAAATATATATTTATACCTATTTATTTATTTTATATTTATACTTTAATATTACAAAACTCTTTTGAGATTCTCACTAAAATTAATAATAACTATTAAATAATATTGAATAATAAATATAATTATATTGTCAAATCCCACTAAATTTGTTGATTATTGCCAATTATTTATAATTGAAAAAAAGACCATATAGTATATAATAAGATTGCTTGATTTACATTTCTTAAAACACTTTTCAGAACTTAAAAAAAAACCAAACACTTAATTGTCGAGCAATATCAGACCCTTATTCCCAAATGAAATATAAGGGTTCAAGCCTTAGTAGATGTTGTATTCAGTTTTTTAAAAATTAAAAACTGTTTAAAGAGTACAAACCAATAAAACTGTAAATTAGTAATCGACTATATTGTACCTCACATAAATAATTAATAAATATTTATATTTAAAAAAATAAGAGATAAAAAAATCTCATATTTCTAAGTACTCCCTCCGTCCCAAAATAAATGTTCACTTTTACTCTTTTCTCCATCCCAAAATAAGTGTCTCATTTGAAAAGTCAAAATACTTTATCATATCACTTTATTAATTTATCATTCATGCATTAAAATTATAAATCATCTACACAATAAACCATCATATCACTATAGTGGGATCAAGAATAAAGTTGATATTTCATTCATTATCAATACAATATCTTAAAAAGTTGAATTCCCCAAAAATGACTTATAAATTGGGACAGAGGGAGTATCTCATATTACTGAATCTTTTTTACTCCCTATACAAGAATTATATCTATGCTTTCCATTGAGATCCATATGAGAGCTCTCTCTTTTTTTGGTAGGTTAGACAGTTATAAAAGTAGAGGCTATATAGATGGGAAAATGGAGGAATTTTTCTATTCATGCAATTAGTGAAGTGTGTTAATTGTGTGACAAGTCCCTCTCATACAGCTCAAACTTGACTTTCATTGTATTTTTTCTTGAGGATATAGCTGGATGCAGTGACGAATGTAGAAATTAATCTGAGTGGGGGTATAATGATATTTTTTTTAATTTTAGTGGGGGTATCATGTAATTTTAATGGAGGCTTTTTATAAATATATAATTTTATGGCTAAAAAATTATGTGAGGACAAGCTCATTAAGCCTTATAAGCCGATTCATATTAGGCACATTTAGCGAGAAGCTCACAAGAAGAACTTTCCATGTGATCGTGCAACCACCCATTCGAAGAGTGCTCTCAAATCAAAGGGCAAATCCGAATGATATCAACCCAAAGCAGTATAAGTGATCGAAGCCCCCTTTCTAAAGAGGCCTCCAAGCACCGAACTACCCTCACGAAAGAGTTGACCGAGTACAAAATAGCCTTCGACACTACCCCATACATATAGCACAAGGCCAAAAATCTTATGAGCAGACCCCACGTCCTTCAGAAATGCACTATAGCTTATTCGCTAAGCAAACCACAATGGTATTCTTGCACATTAGTTAGTGAAAGTTATAATAAGACAAAATGGGATCACTAGTGTATTTCCTAGAATAATGAGCCAAAAAACCCATCATAACTTGTACAAATTTAGAAAGAATTGCCCGAAATAAAATAACTGTTGGATAAGGAAAACTTTGTATAATACAAAGATAGATTTTCACATATAAAAATTGTAAAGAATTTTTATTTCATTTGGGGCACTAAACTCCAATGAAATCAAACTTGTGCTCGGCTTTTGGATAGAGTGATCGAGTGAGTCTTATTTTCTTGTCAAAAAGTCATTGGATGAATGATAAATGAGGGAGGTGTTTTCATTTATGATTATTAAGCTGTTTTTCACGATTCTCTTTGGCAAAAATTAGTTTGATGAAGTTGGTTACAATTTCTTAAGCTTCCCCTCTCAACAAATTTTTTTTAATTCTTTTTTTTTGGTTTTTTTTTTTTTTTAATTTATTTTATTAAAGAAAGCTGTAGCAGTGGAGGACCAACACTAGAATTATGTGAGTCTTGAACTTTGTAGTAATCCGTCAGACAAGAAGTGGATGGAGTAATTAATAATGATTGGTAAGTCAATAAAATTGAATAGTGGAAGTAAATGATTAAAACAAGATATCTATAATTGAAAGTGAGATAATTAATTGAATAATTAAAATAGAATCATATATATATATATATATAAAATGGGTATTACCGTATAGCCTACTCCTCCTAGGAATCCATGGTGATGGCGAAGAAAAATGTGGTAGAGCTGGGCGTCTTCTTCCTCCTCCTCTGTGTAGTAGTAATAGAAATAGAAGCTGCTGCAAAACACGAACAACAACAATGGCTGCGATTCGACAACACAAAGGGGGAGTTTAGAATACTCCAAGTGGCCGATATGCACTATGCTGATGGCAAAACCACTCCTTGTGAAGACGTCTTCCCCCAACAGCTTCCCACTTGCTCCGATCTCAACACCACCGCCTTCATCCACCGCATGATCGCTGCCGAAAAACCCCACTTCATCGTTTTCACCGGTACTCTCTCCTTATATATACATATATATATATACATATATGTATTGATAATCTTTATTTATTTTTTATTTTTTATTTTTTTATCTGAATTCAATTACTTTCTTCATGTCCAACATTGCATTCAATTCTATTCAATCTATTTATCCCCAAATTTCATTAATGTTTCCACATTTTATTACTATCATTTAAACAACCATACAAACACAAACCATATGGAATCATCATAACCCTTGCTTGCTATAATAACCACTATTACTAGTAATTCAAATGTCTGCCTATCATACATGGAAAGGCTAGGCTCAAGACGCACTATGACACCAATGCCCTTCCTGCACTATATATTGATAATCAAATGATAAGGCCATGTTTGGATTGCCTTTTCAAATGCTCTGCTTTTCACTCTTTGGACCCCAAAATTATTTTGAATGGTGTTCGGCAAACAATTTAATCAGCTTTTGGGCCTTGACCGAGCATTCTGAGAACAAGTTAGAGGATACCAGCTTTTCTAAAACATTTCTGTTTCTGTTTCCTCCAAAATCGGCTAGGTCAGTTGATTATGTTGATTTGCGCCGGCGTGCCAGGAACCTTGACCTCGGCTCCAAAGGTTGTCGGAAAACAACGATAGTCTTCTTTGATTTTGACTTCTACATGCGCATGTGAGAGAGAGAACATGGAACTCTCACTTGGGGTTCTTTTCTGTGCCTCAATGAAGAGGACTTTTAACAGTTGGGAATGTAATATTGGAAATCACGAATTTCACACAAACAATCGACATGTTTGAATGAAAAGAGATGAATGTATAGTGCAGAAAATATTAACTTGAAATTAAAAGAGAGCTTTGAGAGTTGAATAAAGGAAAATTTAGAAATTAAATAAAAAGATAGTAAATTAAACTGGAAATTGAAATAAGCAAGATTGAATGAAAATAATAACTGAGAAAGTAGATTGAATGAATGAAATATAAATAAACAAGACTTGATTAAAATAAAAGACTTCGGAAATAAAAGGACTTTGCAAGAAAATAAAATAACGACGAGAGTTTAGAAAATAAAATGACAAGTATGTAACTTGATTTGTTTGATTGGTGTGAGACCTCTTGCAAAGTTGCATGTAGGTCTTTATTTATACTAATAAATTATAACAACTTCCTAAAAGTTTGTTTACAAATAACAAACTTATCTAATTTAAATTTAAACTTAAATAAACTTCTTTTGTTGATATAACCACTTCATCCTTATCTATATCTTCAAACATATCTCTTCAAGCATATCTCTTTGCACTAGAGTCCCTCTTTCAGCCACAATCTTCATTCATCAAATTAATGTAGATGAGCCGTAAGTGTATTTAACAACTTCTTATCTTTGATTTAATTTTGAACCAAAACTCTTTTGCTTTATCCTTTGCCATTTGAATTCTCCTTCCTTTATCTTGTGATGCCCTTTGCATTTCAACTTCTTAACTAATTAACACTTGATCAATTCCTTATCTTCTAGCAGCTTCATCTTTTTCTCTCTCTTCAACAATATTGCTTCACTTATCCAATTGATGTTGATGGGGTAAAGTATCACCAATTTTCGGCCCTGCCCATTTTCTTGTTTTGCCACTTTACTTGCCAAATTGGGGTGTCAACAGTTTCTCTTGTTCTCCTGTGTAAAAGCAGAAATAGAGAAGCTCTGCCAAACAAGATCTAATAGTCGTCAAATTATTTTATAAAACTAAATGCTATAAGATGACATAGGACCTTTTAATTATCTAGCTATTGATACTTATAAAAATATATCATATGCATACATGATTGAAAAATACAAGCACACTTTTCTTGAGCCTGGCATGTAGGAAGGTCAAGAGGTTGACGCACTCTATGTGAGCTTGACAAGCCTGATATTATTTTGGAGTCTAGGCGTGCTTTTAGAAACTATGCTGTCTACTAGTACTAAGTTATCACTCAAAATCAATTTAGATAAATGTAATCATATGGGTATAAAGGCTCAAGGCACACTAAGACACCAATATAAGGCTTGAGCTTTGTGAGTGTTGTTGAATGATTAAATATTTAAGTTACACCCTCTTTAACAACTTAAGTTTTTAGAGTAGTTGGTTGTTAACATGGTATTAGAGCCAAATGTCTCGTGTTCAAACCTCACCGCCACCCTTTGTTGAAATTATTATTCTACGTGTTGAAGGATATAAAATATTTAAGTTATACTTAAGCTTTTAGAGCAATTGGTTGTTAACAAGTGTATCGATATGTACATTGAAAAATATATTACTACATATATTCAGAATGAAACACTAATTGTCATCAATGTAAGCAGAATCATAATTAACAAATTGTGTTAAAGTATTTTATAGAATTAAACTACAAGCACATATAGTCAGGTTGTGGTGCTATAGCTGAGCTTGATGCTTTTTGGAAGTCTAGGTGTGCCTTTGACAACCATGTTGTCTACTGATCATCGATTATTCCTCGAACTCAATTTTAACATATGTGTGTATTTACCCATTTGGAATGTAGGGGATAACATTTTTGGGTTTGATGCAACCAATGCACCCAAATCCATGGATGCTGCATTTGCTCCAGCAACAATGTCTAGCATCCCCTGGGCCGCTGTTCTTGGAAACCATGATCAAGAATCCAGCCTCTCAAGGGAAGGTGTGATGCAATACATTGTAGGTATGAAACACACCTTGTCTAAGTTTAATCCTCCCGATGCTGACATCATCGATGGTTTCGGTAACTACAACTTGGAAGTCCATGGGGCTGATGGTTCCAATCTGGTGAATAAATCACTTCTCAATCTCTACTTCCTGGACAGTGGGGATTACTCCACAGTTCCCTCCATCCCTGGCTATGGTTGGATCAAATCATCCCAGCAGTTTTGGTTTCAACGCACTTCTGGCAAACTTCAGGTACTAATACCCCACTTTATGTTTACTCTCACATAAAAAGTTCTACTATAGGTGCATTCATTTGTCTCACTCATGCCATACACCTATGCAGAGGAGATTCAATATCTACACATCATATAGCTTTTTTTTTAACTTCCACTAAATTAGTTTTATGCACTAATAATATATCTATAGGTGGTCCCAAGAGAACACTTACTTAAGTCACTGTTTCTCGAGCCTGCAAGGCGAAATAAAAAGGCCTTGACCGGCACTAGTGTGGTGCCTTCTAAGGACTATCCGACAATCACGTTAGTAATCGGAGTTCTAAAGCAAAACAGGAACTGAATTTTGTGATTGTTTGTGTGCCTTTTTGGTTTTACATGCTGATGTTTATATAGCTCTTCACCCTTTGAGCTGTTGTCATTTAGCAAGATTTTCTTGGAACCCTATTAGCTCTTTCAATTTTGAGCCTCAACTACCAGCTTATGTCATATTCGTTCAAACATGTGCTTGTCAACACTATAAAATTGGATTATAAAAGCCGGCCTTCCTTTTTTAAACTTAAACAACTCAGCGTACAAACGGATACATATCTTATCCAAATAGTTTTATTACCTTACTTGAAATTATTTCATTAAGTAAGTCACATCTTTTTAATTATTTTCCGTTATCCTTCTTAATGCAGAAAGCATACATGAGCAAGCCGGAGGATCAGAAGACTCCCGCTCCCGGAATCGCCTACTTCCACATTCCATTGCCTGAATATGCAAGCTTCGACTCATCAAATTTTACTGGTGTCAGACAGGAGGGCATTAGCTCTGCTTCTGTAAACTCTGGCTTCTTCACAACCATGGTGGAGGCTGGGGATGTCAAGGCTGTTTTCACTGGCCATGATCACCTCAATGACTTTTGTGGCGAGCTCACTGGTATAAACCTCTGCTACGCCGGCGGTTTTGGTTATCATGCTTATGGGAAGGCTGGATGGGCAAGGAGGGCAAGGGTGGTTGTAGCCTCTTTGGAGAAAACACCAAAGGGAGATTGGGGAACTGTCAAGTCTATCAAAACATGGAAGCGCCTTGATGATGAACACCTCACTGCTATTGATCATCAGGTGCTTTGGAGCAAGAGGTCTGCTGGTAAGCTTCTCCTTAATACCTTTTCCTCTCCGTGTCACTAGTATTTCCAGTACATCCCAGTCTAGGGCTGCAAATGAACCAAGCCAAACTTGGGATTATAAGGGCTTGCTCGCTAAAGCTAAAAAGTTAGCTTGTTAATGGACTATATATACTATATGTGTGGGGGTGGACCTACTTACTAGCCATTTTGACAGGTAGAAAATTGTCGCTGATCTCCTCTGTTACTTCCGATCTCCATCATCTATCTCTGATCTCTCCTCGTACAACTTAAGGTGCTCATGATACACCAGCACTCGCACAATATGAGATATTAGCTTGCAATAGAAGGTAGTGGTTTAGGTTATTGGTGAAAAGGGGTTGTCAGTATTGCGTTTTGGGTGAAGGGATGCTGCTGCATTTTGTTGGGTCTGGAGGGAGAAAAGTGACATCGAGTTGTAGGGTTTGATGTGCTTTTCCTTATTAAGGGATTTGATCTTGCGTAGAACTTAATTGTTTGTAATAGCAATCCAACGGTTCCTACATTTATCAATAGTGAGCTAATGGGCTTTCTTTGCGGGACTAGGTAATATTCATCAAAGAACACAACGGGCTGGAGTTTATGCCGAGCTTTATATTATGCAGACTAAACTATTCGTGGAAGAAATTCAGTTCTTATGGGCCTCAAGTATGCGAGCTTTTTCATGAGTCTGACAATGCGTGATCAGTAGTGTTCAACCTCAGTTTGTTTATTAAATGAACTTTAAACAAATGGGCTCAAGATTGATTCATTTATTTAATGAACGCAAGCCGAGCTTTGAACAAGCCATATCCGAGCTGTTCATGAACGACTCCATTCATTTGCAGCCCTATCTTAGATATAGCCAATAACAGTGATTGAGGAACACTATACTCGTTAGGATTCTCTCTAGGAAAAAAATACATCTATTGATATGGCTGGCTAAGAAGATGGCTTTCTCTTGGAATTGAGTTTGTTTTGTTTTTTCTTTATGAAGAAGATTCAACGTCACTTTTGGTACCTTGCATAACTAAAATATTCCCGAAAAACATATTGTACGGGCTTGCTTGCGAAAGCTAAAAAGTTCAGGCTTGAGCCCGTTAATGAAGTATATATGTGTGTGTTTGTGTGTGGACCTACTTACTAACCATTTTGACCAATAGAAAATTTCTGCTAGTCCCCTCTTTTACTTCCGATCTCCATATTCTATCTGTGGTCTCTCATGAAACACCTTAAGGTCATCATGATACACCAGCACTCGCACAATATGAGATATGGTGCATGTGAGATATAGCTTGCAATAGAACATAATCATTTAGGTTATTGGTGAAAAGGGGTTGGGTGCAGGGACGCTGCTGCATTTTGTTGGGTCTGGAGAGACAAAAGAGACGTTGAGAGCTAGGGTTGGATGTGCTTTTCCTTGTTACAGGTTTTATCATGTGTAGGACTCTCGATTGCTAGTTATAAAAAATCCAACAGTTCCTACATTTATCAGTAGTGAGCTAATGGGCTTTATTTGAGGGATTAGTTAATATACATCAGAGAACATAATGAGCTTTCTTTTTAAGGAGATTCAACGTTAAGTTTGGCACATTGGTTGACTTATATACTCCCATAAAACATATTGGATGACTTAAATAAAATTATTTTACATATATCTAGTCATATCCAATATATTGTAGGGTTCGATACATTGCAGGATTCCATGTAGGTTTAATGATTTTTTTTGTAAGCTACTTATATATTGTATCACATTTTGTTTGGCTTGTTAACATTTTACTCAGAAGCAGATAGTGGTGTACGGAGATTATCACATGTGGCCTACTGTTATCAATTCAACATATTGGACATTATTCTTTGTAATTAAAATTTTCTTTTATGTTCTGATTTTAGATTACCCAAAGAATATTTATGACTCTTGAATTGCAGTATTTGGCATCAATGCCTTGTGCAATTTGTTTCTAGCTACGGAGTAAATCAGATTATTCCTTGTGAAGAGAACAAGAAAATGTTATTAAAAGTGTTGGGTGTACTGGAGATTTTCTCGTCTGAATAGGAGGAATTATTACATATATTTAGAATTATTTTTCTGTGTGTGGTGGTGGTGTTGTGGGTTTTCTCAGACAAAGTGTACACAGACTCACTCTGCCTCAAATGAGATGAACGCTCAACACCTATGTCGGAGGAGGTGGAGATAGCAATTGAGCTAATTGCTTGCTATAGTAAACTGGTTTAATTTGTTTATTTCATCTTTATTTGCGCCAGCCACCGTCTTGGCCAGCGTTGTCTGATTTTCTTCTATTCTGAGGTGGTTGAATATATTACCATGTCACTGGCTTTTTCTCATTTCCTACTTTTGTTTGCTTTGAACAGGAAGCCGTAGAAAGAAACAGCCTGGCTTGGTTTGACCGGTATACAGAAGTAAGATTTACACACACATTGACTACCACCAAAATGGCTTCAGAAGTAAGCTTTATATATTCGTCCAATGGGAATGTTCTGTTTTGTTGTTTATGATGTCATATGAATACTAATTAGTGCTAAGGTTTAAGTGAGAAGTGAGAACAGTAAAGGTAAATTTACAGGTGAATACACGTGATAAATGAATTCTGTGTATTGTTGTATCATTCTCAAATAATTTCAGTAGCACTTAGAAACACAATTTATGGAAATGTTTTCATTTCCTCCTTTTATCAGCAGAAGGGGAATTTTAAGTTCAAAATAATTAATATTTCTCTATGGCATGTCTGTGCTATATTTCATCGAAGTTGTAAATTCTAACAAACAACACTCCTAGAACTTAAGTTTTAACATCTGTACCACCAAGGCCTGCTGATTAGTTGTATTTCCTCTCCTTCCAAAGTGAAACGTATACAGTTCAATTTTTCCCATAAGCATTGTGAGAGTTCTTCACCAAGATGAAGGTGGTATTATTTTGTTTCTTAGGTAGAACTCTTTGAGGGTTAGAACTGTGAAATCACTTTGTTATTACACCATGGTAGGGTATAGAAGGCGACTAACATTGCAGAAAGCATGTACATTGGCTCAACGTAGACTAGAGGAAACATAAGTGTTACCCGTTTGATGTTCAGTTAAAAGTCTAGTGTAAAAGTTCAGTTAAAAGTCAAGCTAGACAAGCTGAACTGAATATAATGAAAAGAAAGTTAAGTAGATGTTTGATGTTATCCGAAATGTAGGAATATTGTAAAATGACTACGTTAAACTCATGTCAGTACTCAACTCCAAAGTAGATAAACATCAGTTCAGTGACATATATTTTGTAACTAACCCGTAAATTAGTTTATCTATTGGGCAGCAGAAGGATTACTGGTGTCCAGTCTTCTAAGAAGAATCTTGTAAGAAGATAGATTGCTGGATTTGGAACATGTAAAACATATTGCAGTTCCATCTAAGAATTTCTAATTGATGTCTCTCTAAGTATAGAGGGAGGATTAGTAAGCTCGTATGTAGGAGAAGTTGATTGGGATTGGTAAAGAATTTAGCTCGCCAACATGAATGAAAATGGCAATTTGCTGTCTAGAGGGAAGATAAGTTGTAATCGGAAGTGTGATTCAGGCCGTTCAGTATGGCTTGTTTAATTAAAGATTATGAAGAATGTGTGTGACAGTTTGAAGAAACCACGCAACTGTTGTTCGGCTTAATTTGCCCTTATTTTCATAGCAAATTAGATTGACCACATAATAAAGTGGTGGATCCAATGAACTTGTGAGTCGTATCAGTGAAAATGCAATTATTACAGTGGCCTATCGTAATATAGGCTTTACCAATTACTATTTCAAAAACAAAAATCATTTTCATTTCATGAAATAAAAATTTCGCCTGCAATCAGATCAAAATGTCGAGCCATTTCAGCAGATTATTACTAGAGAAATAAAACCATCATGTTTTAGGTATGATACACTTGGTATATGTATGTGTGTGTGTGTGTGTTCATCACAGGGCAGGTTGATTGAAGGATTGACACCGGACAGAATAGAGATTATTCTGTAGGCTAGCGCAACGGGTAATTTGCAAGAAAGAAAAGGGAGAAATTCGACCCAAAATTCAGAGAACACTCTGGATTTTTATATAATTATGTATAATCAAGAATGAATAAAAACAACCCACAAGCCGGGTATAAATAGCTGAAAATCGACCCCTAATGGGATTTTTGCCAAAAATAGCAAAACCCTAAAAGTCCTACCAAAACAAAACATGGAAAAAAATAAAAAGATTGCCAAAAATCTGGCCCAAATCGGGTTCAGAATCATCTCCTAATTGACAAATAAAAAATTACCATAAGTAGCAAAAAATAACTAAAAATAAAGAATCGAAAAGGAAAACAGCGGATTTGGGGCTCGAAAAGATGTGCACCGAGCGTGGCTTGGTGGCCACGACGTCCGCGCCGAGATTAGCTTTCCGAATTGGGGTCACGGGCGCGAATCCGACACTCGTAGCCCCAGTTATGGCCAAAAAACCGACACGTGCACGGAAACTGCCCCAATTAGGCTGGATTACGATTTCTTGCCATTCTTGCGCTGATCCTCCCGCTCCAGGTAATCCAGCGCCATCAATGAGCAATCTGACAGCTCGGCATCGTTTGACTCGGATCCCCCTGCATCAGTCACCCCGGGTTGGAAAAAACTCGTCCTCGAGTTCATGGCAGCATCAGCAGAATCCGCAAAGCAAGGAGTCAGGTGTTTCACATTAAAAACGTCAGATGTCTTCAAGTGACTAGGGAGACGCAACCTGTATGCGTTGTCATTAATCTTCTGCAATATCTCACAGGGTCCAATCTTCCGTTCCTTAAGCTTATTATACTCGCCAACAGGAAAACGATCACGAGTTAATACAGCCCAAACAAAATCACCAACATCAAAAAGTACCTGACGACGATGACTGTCCGCTCGAGCTTTGTACTTGGCATTGCTCTCGTGAATGGCCAGTTTCACCTGCTCATGGATGCCTTGAAGATGTTGGGCCAACTCATCTGCCTTAGGATGCAAACGGCCCACACGTGGAATGGGCGCTAGGTCCAGTACTCCAGATGGATTCTGACCATAGACAATCTCAAAAGGACTCATTCCTGTGGTCCTGCTCGTTGACCTGTTGTAGGCAAATTCTGCTTGAGGTAATGCCAGATCCCACTGCTTGGGTTTAGTGCTTGCTAAACACCTCAACAGATTGCCTAGACTCCGATTCACCACTTCGGTCTGACCATCCGTCTGGGGGTGATAAGCGCTGCTGAAATTTAGCTTCGAACCCAGCTTTCCCCATAAACTCCTCCAGAAATTACTGATGAACTTGGTGTCTCGATCTGAAGTGATGGATCGAGGAACACCATGGAGACGCACAATCTCCCTGAAGTAAAGATGGGCTATTCGGGCAGCATCCATGGTTTTCCTGCAAGGTACAAAGTGGGCCATCTTGGAAAACCTGTCAACCACAACTAAAATAGAATCACAGGCCCGTTGGGTACGGGGTAAGCCCAACACGAAGTCCATACTGACATCGAACCAAGGAGCTTCAGGAACCGACAAGGGGGTGTAAAGGCCTGCATTGGTGAGGACACCCTTGGACCTTTGGCATACATAACAACGTCCCACAAAGTGAGCCACGTCACTGGTCAATTTGGGCCAATAATAATCAGAAGCAATAAGGGCCAATGTCTTGTCTCGCCCGAAGTGACCCTCATTATGAAGCTCACTAATAATCTGTTGCCTTAGCGAACAATCTGGAATGCACAATTGTAGCCCACGAAACAAATAACCATTATGTAAAAGGAAATCATGACGATGACCAGATGTTACCTCCTGAATGATCTTTCCAAAGGAAGGATCTGTGGCATACAAATCAGTGAAAGTCTCAAATCCTGTGACTCGGGTACTCATAGTGGTGAGGAGTAAAGTGCGACGACTGAGGGCATCTGCAACACGGTTCAAATTCCCTGATAGGTGCCTCGGGGAAAAAGTGAACTCTTGCAAGTACGCCACCCATTTGGCATGCCGTCTGCTCAGCTTGTGTTGACCATTTATGTACTTCAGGGCCTCATGATCAGTAAGAAGGATGAATTCCTTATGCACAAGGTAGTGACGCCAATGACTCAAAGACTGAACGATGGCGTAGAACTCCAGGTCGTAGGTGGAGTAATTCTTCTTGGATCCCGACAGTTTCTCACTGAAAAAAGCTATGGGTCGCCCTTCCTGACTTAGAACACCACCAATGCCAACTCCCGATGCATCACAATTCAACTCAAACACTTTATCAAAATCAGGGAGTGCCAACACCGGTGCCTCTGTCATCTTCTGCTTGACCAGTTGAAAACTGGCTTCTGCCTCCTTAGTCCAGTGGAAATCACGTCCCTTGAGGCACTCTGTAATAGGAGCAATCAGAGTGCTGAAATTCCTGATGAAGCGGCGGTAGAAAGATGCCAACCCATGGAAACTCCTGACATCATGCAAGGTTTTTGGCTGGGGCCACTCCAAGACTGCATCTATCTTCGACTGATCTGCATGAACACCATCAGTAGATACAACAAAACCTAGAAAGGTTACAGAAGTAGTGAAGAAAGAACACTTCTTCTGATTAACAAACAGACGCTCCTTCCTGAGCATGTCAAAAACTGCACGGAGGTGATCAAAGTGGGAGGCCCATGTAGGGCTATAAATAAGGATATCGTCGAAGTAGACTACCACGAAGTTCCCCATGAAAGGCCGTAAAACCTGATGCATAAATCTCATGAATGTGCTGGGCGCATTGGACAGTCCAAATGGCATGACCATCCACTCATACAACCCATGTGGCGTCTTAAATGCCGTCTTCCACTCGTCTCCAGGCCTTATTCGGATTTGGTGGTATCCGCTCTTAAGGTCAATTTTGGAGAAGACCTTAGAACCGGACAGTTGATCTAGCATGTCATCCAGGCGGGGAATGGGAAATCTGTACTTCACCGTAATTCTGTTGATGGCTCTGCTGTCTACACACATACGCCAGGACCCATCTTTCTTTGGCACCAACAAGACTGGAACGGCACATGGGCTCATACTCTCACGGATGTAGCCCATCTCCAGCAACTCTACTACCTGTCGCTGCAACTCTTCAGCTTCCTTTGGGCTGAGGCGGTATGCTGGTCTATTGGGCAAACTCGAGCCTGGGATCAGGTCGATCTGATGCTGAATATCTCTCATAGGCGGCAATCCAGGAGGAAGGTCTTCTGGCATCAAATCAGAGAATTCCGAAAGCAGCTGCTGGACCTCCGTGGGTAATTCTGGAACCTCACCTGCTGCACTATTCCCACAAGGCAGTAAATCATAAACTACATGTTCACGCTCAATTTCAACCAAAAACCTGGACATAGAAAGCAGATTGTTACTATTGACAACCGGGGTGGGGTTGGGTCCTTCCCGACGCGGTGCCAACACAATCTTTTTCCCTTTAATGCTAAGGGAATAGGTATTTTTCCGTCCATCATGCACTACACTTCGATCGTATTGCCAAGGCCTGCCTAACAGTATATGACATGCATCCATGGACACTACATCACACCAAGCATTATCGAAATACTTCTTCCCAACAGAAAAAGACACTAAACATCGTCTATCTACTGTTACCTCACTTCCTTTATTCAGCCATGACAGTTTGTATGGCTTGGGGTGACGATCTGTCTTCAACTGCAATTTCTGGACAGCGTCTTCAGAGACTACGTTCTCGCAACTGCCACTGTCAATAATCATCTTGCAGACTTTGTCGGCCACGGTGCAGGTTGTGTGGAAAATATTGGTCCTCAACCAATCATCGTCGGAATCGCCTTTGGGAGTCAGGAGGCTCTTACGAATGACCAGGGTCTCATGGCCATCTCCATACAACACATCCTCATCTTTCTCTTCGTCATACACTGGCTCTCCAATCTCCTCAGTCTCGTCTTCCTCAAGCAGTAGATTCTTGCCCGTCTGACTGGCAGGCTTCCTGCAATTGGTTGCTCTATGCCCCTGTTCACCACATCGAAAACACTTAATAGTAGGGTTAGGATTACCCTTTGGTGGCTGCTGGGGAGGACGGGATTCTTGAGGGCGAGATGGCCTACTGCTTTGGTCGTTTCTGATGATGGGTCGTCTATTCTGCTGTTTCTCTACAGCAAGGGCACGCTGGTAGGCTTCAGAAACTGTCCACAGTGAGTGAAGGCTGATGGCATCCTGCAGAGGTTGTCGTAAACCCCCCAAATAAAATATCGGGCTACCATCTGTTCTTCTGTCTCAGTTAGATCATTCCGAGCGATCAACTGATAGAACTCCTCTGTATAATCTTCCACGGATCTCATCCCTTGCCTCAACGAATGAAGTCGCTGAAACAGGGTTTGAGTATAGCCAAAGGGAAGGAAGTGACTCTTCATCTTCTTCTTCATCTTCTCCCAATCAGTGATCTTGGCCTTGCCCTGCCTGTTTCTTGAACGTTTCAACTGTTCCCACCACGCAGATGCTCGACCCTTGAGTTTGATGGCCACCAATTTCACTTTGACACGATCCGGGACCTCTTTATAATCGAAAATTCGTTCTACTTCATTCAACCAATCAATAAAGCAATCGGCTTGTAACGTACCAGAAAACTCGGGCAGGTCTACTTTGAAGCCGAGATCTCTATGACGGTATTGATTGTGATACGGATTTTCGAAGGTGGAATTGTCGGTATCAGAATCTTCCACATCATGATTACCGATTTCCTGCGCCGCCAGGCGCTGGGTTAATTCTGCCACTTGTCTCTGCAAATCCTCAATCGTAACATCCTGAACATAACGATCACGGTGCGGGACTTCCTCAATCGGAACCTGCCCATGACGACCACCACGACCACGACCACGATAATTAGCCATCGAAAACTGATGGAAAAAAAAAAAAAAACCGCCTCAGGAAGATGCTGAGCTCTGATACCAATTGACGCCGGACAGAATAGAGATTATTCTGTAGGCTAGCGCAACGGGTAATTTGCAAGAAAAAAAAGGGAGAAATTCGACCCAAAATTCAGAGAACACTCTGGATTTTTATATAATTATGTATAATCAAGAATGAATAAAAACAACCCACAAGCCGGGTATAAATAGCTGAAAATCGACCCCTAATGGGATTTTTGCCAAAAATAGCAAAACCCTAAAAGTCCTACCAAAACAAAACATGGAAAAAAATAAAAAGATTGCCAAAAATCTGGCCCAAATCGGATTCAGAATCATCTCCTAATTGATAAATAAAAAATTACCATAAGTAGCAAAAAATAACTAAAAATAAAGAATCGAAAAGGAAAACAGCGGATTTGGGGCTCGAAACGATGTGCACCGAGCGTAGCTCGGTGGCCACGACGTCCGCGCCGAGATTAGCTTTCCGAATTGGGGTCACGGGCGCGAATCCGACACTCGTAGCTCCAGTTATGGCCAAAAAACCGACACGTGCACGGAAACTGCCCCAATTAGGCTGGATTACGATTTCTTGCCATTCTTGCGCTGATCCTCCCGCTCCAGGTAATCCAGCGCCATCAATGAGCAATCTGACAGCTCGGCATCGTCTGACTCGGATCCCCCTGCATCAAGGATGCTTAGAAACGTAGGTGAACTCATATAAATTTGCTACATTCTTATGGTTTGGATCTAATACAACCTGCACCTAGAATATCAGAGATCGCACCAGTGTCTGTTTTTGAGGAGAAAATATTTGTATAGTCCGTGGCTATATGCCACATAATAACCCCGGCTAATCACTGCAGGAGGTGTGGTAATGTTGTATACCACCTCCAGCAATTGGCCAGGGTATATGCCACGTGGTACTCTTGAGGTACCCGATAACTTTTCACTTTCCCGATATAATTTCTATTCATCTAGTGATTTGTCAATTCGCAGAAACTCTTTTCAGTTCATCCGGTATGTGAGAAAGGGAATATATGCATTTGCTTTGTCCCACATGCCACATGTACCCGTCAAAAACTTGGAAAAAATATGGGACGGGGAT
This sequence comes from Cornus suecica, assembly GCA_963922005.1. Taxonomy (NCBI): domain Eukaryota; kingdom Viridiplantae; phylum Streptophyta; class Magnoliopsida; order Cornales; family Cornaceae; genus Cornus; species Cornus suecica. Next base: position 72,235,715 of record OY998242.1, read on the forward strand.
CCTCTCCTGCATAATATTTCTCCGGTTCTCTCTTAATAAGATTTCATGGCTAAAAAACATCGACATCATCACTCTGGAAAATTAAAAAATACAATCATTTCTTGGTATACTTGCCATAAAAATGATGTGGCATATTTTTCCTAATTAATCCATCATTGAAAGATTCATGTTTTTCACAATCTGGCAACTAAACTACCAGTTCATCTTCAAATTTAAATCCCAACTTGAATTATATTAACATGCTAGCTAGCTTTAATATCTGATTAATTCTTAATTGAACATAATAATGATAAGCCAAAAATATGATTTTTGGAGCTTATAGTGAGTAGCTTTATATGGGTCCCGTGAATTAGTGAGGCGAAGCCCAAACATTCCGGTCATCAAAGAGGCAAAAAAGGCATTACTTCAAACTCTGAATTCTTGCAATCATCAAGAATCTCATAACTGATATTTATACCATAATGATCAAAATATCCATCCAAAAAGCTGCAACCCATATAATACAAACCCGCAGGAGGATAGAATGGAACAACTTCACAGCAAAACAAAAGACAAATCCATTCCTGCCTATATACGCTCCAGCTCAAACATCAATTAATTTACTCAATGAATGCCATCTACACACATTCATCTCAATATCTGAATAAATTAAAAGTTATATGACTCAGAAGAAGCATCTATTCCAATGTAGCATTGTTACTGCAGAAAAATTCCCAGTATCTATTTAGCATGTGATCATTCGGTATCACACGGTCCCACTTCCCTGTGACAAAAATTGCGTAGGCATCAGCCGCATACCTGTGGAGGGGTAAAAAAAAAATACAATATCAAAGTTTCCATTTCTTTCAATGAAACACGTTCAAATTTATACATAAATTAGATGCGCACAATTGTTGACTTACTTGCCAACACCATGCAGCTGAGTGACATGAGTCCAGCTTTCTCCCAAATATTCGCAAGAGAAGCGCTGAATCATTACAGCCCTCTTCTTTTGCAAACCTAGAGTGCGTATCACTTTTTCAATCTCTTCTGTGGCAACCTCGGTAGCAACCTTTGCATTTGGACACAAAGTGAACAGCTCCAATATAACTCTACCGACCTGCAAGAAGATATACCATTTAAGATGAACAGAATCCTATCCAGCTTACCATTCCACGTCCAATTAGCACAAACATATCCTCTATTTGCCTTTGTGGCGTAATAAAGGCGTGTTTGATGAGAAGAAAAAAAATGAAATCACATACATCCAAATATATGCGAGTTTAAAATAGACTTAAAGCCTTTTTTCTGGTTTTGTTTTCTTCCCCGAACAAAGTAAAATCAAAAGCATCTGCAAAATAATTCAGATCATGTAGTCTTTCAAGATCTTCCTCGGCTCTCAGAAATTTGATCGGCAATAGGACCAAATTCATTCTAGTTCTAAGACTTGACAGCTAGTTTTACATTCCTCAACTTCCTCTGCAGTCCATGCAAAAGGATTACCTAGCACAACCTCAGGGTTGGTTTAACAATTGGCAGTTAACACTATCACACTTTCAACAGGTTACAAAAGATTGGACCACCAAATGGGTTGCCATGTTAATACGTGGTAACACCATACCAAAGGGAACAAAAATCATATTGATGACACCTCACTTCTTGCAGCAACCCTAGTGCTACTGCTATACTACCATCATATCGCCTCTCCACCAGACTACCTATACCATCCACTAGACAGGCAGCAACCCCAGGGCCGGAGCTGTGTGTTAGACAAGGGGAGCCATGGCCCCTCCCAAAATAATTTCATTAGTAGCCTCTGAAAATTATTATTTTACAAATATACCCTTAAGAAATTATATTCGGCCCTTCCAAAATAATAAAAAACTATTTATTTGGAAGTAGAGATTCTAAAAAAAAATTTATGCATTGCCAATTGAAACTCATATAATAATTATAAATTTTAAGCATCTTCAATAAATTCAAATAATTTGTTTTTCAAAATAAGTTCATTATTATTATTTAATATACTGAACAACTATTGTTATTACATTAACATATAAACATCTACACATATTCACTATTTTAAATTAAGATCGACTTTCTAGTAACATTAGGCCAGTAATGTTCATAATGTACGTAACAAAAATAATTAAATATTTTCAAATTTTATCAATATGATATTTACAAATAAAATATTAAATATTATTATCTTCACCAACGAATTTTGGGACCATGAAAATGAAAGTAGTGTGATACCATGACGACAAAAATGTCTGAAACAATAATTATATAATATAAAAAAGTCAAACAATTCCCAAAAAATTAATTACTCCCTCCGTCCCAATTGAAGTGTCCACTTTCGTATTTTTGTTCGTCCCAAAATAAGTGTCCACATTTGAAAAGTCAAAGTACTTTATTTTATCAATTTATCAATTTGACCTTGATTTATTAAAATAATAAAATTCTACACTACAAACAATCACATCATCATGGACCCCACTATACGTAAAGTTGATAATTCATACATTACCCATACAATAAAATATACTAAAAGCCATTCCCTTAAGAAGTTGGATTCCCCAAAAGGGACACTTAAAATAGGACAGAGGAAGTATTTTCTTTCTTCTATTAATTTTTTCATCCTAGGCATTTGGGTTGCACTATTTTGGGTTGTGTCAAAACAGAACACTCCCTCTGTCCCACTTAAAGTGTCCTTTTTGGGGAATATAACTTTTTAAGAGAATGATTTTTGGTATTTTATATTGTATTGGTAGTGAGTGGATTGTCAATTTTGCCTATAGTGAGTCCAAGATGATGTGATGGTTTGTAGTTTAGGTTCTGTAATATTTTAATGCATGAAGGTTAAATTGGTAAAATGACAAAATAAAGTAGTTTGACTTTTCAAATGGGATACTTATATTGGGATGGACAAAAGAGGAAAGATGGACGCTTAGAGTGAGATGAAGGGAGTACCTAATTAATGATTAAGATAATTTCACTTATAAACTTCCTTACCTTACATTTAATAAGTTGGAGAATATCATAGAGTTACTTAAGCTCATGGTAGAATAATAGCGACTGATTCATAGAAGTAATTTTAGAAATCCTCCATCAATAAAGTCCACATATTTATCACATGTTTTTGTTCTTTCACTTACAGATAGAGATGCACACATTTTAAGAGAGAATACAGTGGAAGAGAAGTAGTTGTTTCGGATTTGTGTGCCACGGATGTAGGCCGTAGTCAGCTGAACCACATTATACTCTCTTCAGTTTTATTTTCTCTCGACATATAATAAGCATGAAAAGTTACCTACTCGAAAGCAATTACCTATCTGATATCTCACAAGTTTTCATGAGGTAGAGCCATCCCCTGAAGCACCACAAATTTAAGACTCCGACTGAAATCTGCCATCCTTAAGGATAGGAATCTACCCCTATGGAGGACTCTATCTGGCCTCTTGGTATTGTCATTATTGCATCGAATTAAAACATAATATCTCAAGTGCATTAACAACGACAAACTATCATATTTTAGCATATATGGACCTCTTGGTTTTGTTGTTATCGCATCCAAATAAAATGCTTCTCATCATACATAACATCTTGAGTGCATTTAACAACTCCATTAGTTACAAAACTATGGCTATATACTATAATGTTTTAGCACATAGGTCGAAAGTGTCAATCAAAAGATTATATGTGTGAGGGTGTGTGATATATATCATCGCAAGAAGAATTTTAGCAGTCAGAAAGGAAAAATAAGACTGTCCATAAAGAAAGAAAATTAGAAGAAATAAGAGGCACAGAAGATATATATAGACACAGAGATGAGGGTCACTGATTATGAAAGGGATGCTATACATGAAAAAATAAAACAGAGAGAGGAATAATAGTGAGTGAGAGAGAAAAAATAAGCAGAAAAGAAAACACAAAGGCCAACAAAATCAATAAAGTAAAAGGGGAAAATATGAACATAACAACTACTCAAAGTCAGGCCTCAAAAATTGTGATGCATAATCATATTGTCCCCATTGATTGCACTCTTGAAGTCATAGAAAATTGTTCTCCCATTTCACCATCGATTATCGCTACTTGCATGTTTATGCAAAGGAGCTCTAGTTTTGTTATTACATATTAAGTTATCACCTTTGGCCTCTATGATAGCTACACTCCGTCATGCGCTTTGTTTTTTATTAAATTTTGAACTGGAGGTTCAATTAGAATAACATACTGACAAGAAATTTAGAAATGACTTACAAAATGGAACCAATAAGAACATCCAAAAATCGCGATTCCACAATTGAGAAAGATCCCACTATGCTACCCACTGTGATTCCCAATATGGAATGATTGATTTGACAGTTTTGGATCTGGATCTGGACTGGAGTATGATAACCATATTAAAGCAAATAGTCAAGCTTGTAACCCATGGAACACAGAATGGACGGTGAACTTACGAAGATCAGTGGTCCAGAAAATATAAGAAATTACCTTTACATCCATCATACATTCAGCACGTCATATAAAAGTCCTGAAACATCTTTCAAGTCTCCTAAGGTTATCAAGAATGACCATGAAGGTACCTACTGCACAAAACTGTACGGGGAGGGGAGTGGGGAATGGGGGACTAGGGACAAGAAAATCAACTATTTCAGTTAAATGAAGGTGAGAAAACAAGAGAAGGGTAGAACTTGCCTGCAAACCAGTTGTCTGATTGAGGAGCATACATATCACTATGACCCTCCAAGGATCATGGACATGATCCTCTTGAAGGAGATTGAAAGGAGAACGTGGAGGAATCCAGGTGTTATCTGGAGTTCTTCTTCGGTATGCCTCATCTCGTTTCTGGGCTGCAGTGAAAACAGGTTTCTTGACAGATGCCCTTTTAACCCTTTTGCGCAGTACTTTACAATCACCTTTACTTGTGAAGGTGTCGGAAATATCATTCTCTGGTGAAGATTTATTAGAGAAGTAGGGGGAAACCGTCACTACTTTGGGACACTTCTTTGAATCCGGTTTTGATGATTTAGATTTTAGATCCTTACCCTCACTCAGTGTCTTCTTTTTCCCCGTTGAGGCCTTAAAGTGACCAGAAACCACATGAATTTCTCCATGTGCTTCCTTGTGACCACCCCCATCCTTTTTTCTACTACCGGACATAACCTTGTTGATTTGTGTTTCATTTCCTTGCCCCTTTTCTTCTTTCAGATTTTCATACATGTGTGGTACAAACAAAGCCTCTTTTTCAGCTACATTGGCACAACCCCTTTCGTCCTCGTTGGTATTAACGACTTGATCTTTCCCCTTCTCAACTACAAAGTTAGGTTCGGCATTCTTCTTTTTGGCCGCCTTGAAATCAGTTTTCTCCTCCACATCCTTCACAGAATGAGGACGGAGACTTCGTGGTCTCAGAATAACCTTGTTATGCTCATCATCACTTTTCCTCTTTGTGTTACTAGTACCATTATAAACAAATCGAGAGAAGAAGTCATCAATCGCATTCGTAGTGACAGCAGCACCATTTCCATTATCTCCCAGATCAAAAGTACTAATCTTCTCTTTAGTCGGATAATTGGGCTGAGTCTTCTTCACATCCTCCTCACTCATCTCTTCTTCTATTTCATTGTGACAATATGGAAAATTTACTGCCGGACTCAAATCCTTTGAGCTACAGCCCCCATCAGTTTGCCTCTTATTGTCATTGCCCTCATACTTGTCCAACAAAAACACGTCTCCACCGTCTTCTTTGTGGCAACTGTTAGTGGCAGAAACGGAATTATTTTCCAGTATAGATGAACCATTTTCCAACCTGATTTTCTCATTGCTGCTACTCCCTTCTTGACTACTGAGTTTCCGAGAACACAAAAAAGTTGCCTTGGAACTTTGAGAATTCTCAAAACGTTTTCCATTTTTTCTCTTCTTGCGGCCACCTCCATTAATCTCTGTACTCACGGCCCTACTGGATATATCCCCATCAGTCTCATTGGGTACAACAAACAATTTGATGTTTGAAGTGCCCGAGGCAACAGTCCCCATATCTTTCTCATATCTGTCTTTTTCTTTGATTGATTCTTGAAAGTAAGGAGAAATTACCCGCACTTGCTGAGTTTTTATGCATTGCTTATTTTGACTTCCTTCTTCCACTCCAACCTTTTGCTTCTTCCTCGTCTTCTTCTTCTTGCCATCGTTCTCAACGATACGTGTCAAAGGATTAGCCCAATTGGGTATACTCGCATCTAATTTAATTGATTTGATATTTGATTCAACAACGTGATTGATTCTTTTCTTTCTCTTAACATTCATCGCTTCGCCATCAGGAGCTTTGCCAATAGGCTCTACAGCTTCCTCATACCTGTCTTTTTCATTGATTAATTCTTGAAAGTACGGAGAAGTTACCCGTGGCTGCTGAGTTTTTCTGCATTGTTTATATTGACCTCCTCCTTCCACCTCCTTTCCCTTCTTCCTCTTCTTCTTTTTGCTGCCGTTCTCAATGGTAGGTGCCAAAGAATTAGCCTGTTTCAGTACACTGTCATCTAACTCAACTGATTTGACATTTGATTTGACAGAGTGACTGTTTTTTTTCCTTCCCTTCACATTCATCTCTTGACCATCTGGAGCTTTGTCAATAGGTTCCATCTCTTTCACACACATGTCTTCTTCTTTGAGTAATTCTTGAAAGTACGGAGATGTTACCCGTAGTTGCTGAGTTTTTCTGCAATGCTTATTTTGACTTCCAACTTTCACCTCCTTTTCTTTCTTCCTCTTCTTCTTTTTCTTGCCACCGCTCTCAATAATATGTGCTGAAGAATTAGACAGATTCTGTGCGGTTGAGTCTAAGTTAACAGAGTTGATAGATTCAACATTGTGACTGAATATTGTCTTTTCCTTCTCAATCATCTCTAGACCATTCGAAACTTTGTCAACGGGCTCCATATTTTTCTCAAACATGTCTTTATCTTGGATTAATTCTTGAAAGTATGGAGAAGTTACCCGCACATGCCGAGTGTTTCCACAATGCTTATATTGAATTCTTTCTTCCACCTCCTCCCTTTCCTTCTTCCTCTTCTTCTTCTTCTTCTTCGTGTTGCCACTGCTCTCAGTGACATGTGCCAAAGAACTAGACCGGTTCGTTACACTCAAATCTAAGTTGACAGACTTGATATTAGACTGAACATTCTGATTCAGTTTTATCTTTCTCTTCTCATTCAGCTCTTCACCATCAGAAGGTTTATCATTCTTAAAATAAGGAGAAAGCCAGCTACTTTGGTCACTCCTGTTGCGGATGATGTTGTCGTCAACTTCACCAGCGCCCACAGGAAATGTGGTCCCGTTGGGTTCATCCTTGGGATCACTTATCATATGAGTCCTACCACTGCCTACAATATTGACTGGATCAGTACTAGTCAAAGTATCATTATTTGTTTTGGTTGCGCTCTTCCCTTTTTGATCCCTCTTGCATTCTTCTCTGTATGCAACCATTTGTTTTGATTTCCTCCTTCTTTTCGCCTTTTCTGCATTTCCCAAAATGAGCATCAGAGTCATATTTAAAACTGAGATGGGTGTGTGCAAGTACCAGTGAAGATGTGTTAAACTAGCATGAACTACTACTATTGGGGCACTATATCAAGTAACAAAAGCACTTTCTAGTAAAAAGAGAGAGAACCGTTGGCGGACCAGGATAGGAATGAAACACTTGAATGGCTGCAGCAGAATTGCTCGAGGGACCCGCTCCACGTGCACTATCCAATCCAAAATGGGTATCTCCAGTTGACCCATTTGAATTCTCAATCATAGATTCAACAATATGTTCTAGTTTCCCCTGAAAGTGTATGTGCATTGTGGACAATGAACATACATAGTTAACACATGATAAAGTAAAGATCATTATGGGTAAATCTAAAAAACGCATGAAAATAGCTTACATTAAGGCTCCGTTTGTTTGCATTTAGAATATTTTCAAATAAATATTTCATTATTTTTGGGTGTTCGGTTGTCTTAAATCAAGAAAAAAAAAATTAAGTAAATTATTTTTTCCCCAAGTTCATACATAAATGAAACTTCTCGAAATATTTGTACAATCTTTGCCAAACACCGATGAAAAAGAAGTTTCTAAAAATGATAAATATATATATATATATATATAAATCATTTAAATTAAATTATTTTCAATGACTTGAATATAATTTAGCAAGATAATATTTTACACTATTATATATATAAAAAAAGATAATATTTTACACACCAATAAGCAAAACCTAAATATGAAGCAAAGGTTCAGTCCACAACAATAGTATGAGTATCACAAGCATATTCAGAGCAGTGCATTTAACAACTTCTGATGGTAGCACAATGTAACAATCAAAGACAATAATCATCATAAGCAATCCACCCATTCAGTAAATAATCACATTTTATTGTATAAAATTCCTCTGCTATATATATGTATACATATATTATTATTATTAAACCCAACTTACAATGAGTGTAGATTTGAGGTGTAAAATCCCATTACATACATACATATATATATATATATATATATATACATATGTGTGTATGTATTTGTATATAATAACATATATAGGTATGTACCCACACACATTGACGCATTTTTGTCTGTGTGTGTGTGTCTGTTGTTATTGAAGAAAAAGGAATGACAATTAAGAAGAGCGATGATTGAATTTAATAAAAGGAAAATACAAACCCTAATTTTCTCAACCCCAACTTTCTTCTTCATCATCCTCCTCCTTTCTCAACTGCTCGCCTATTGGAACTGTTCTCCTTCGCTTCTCTTCATTTTGTCTTTTTCTTTTTTTTCTTCTTATTACTATTGTAAAATATTTTCGTTCATTACAAATATGTGTACTAGTCTTCAGCACGTGCCATGCACGGGCGAGAAGAGTTTAGGTAAAATGAAAATTTAAGACATATTAATTAAAAATGTATTAAGTTTTTTTTTTTTTTGAATAGTAAAAACGCAAACACCCACATAAATACCATGAGCTCGAACCCCTAATCTCCCATTTGAGGAGGAAAAATGATACCATCAAGTTATAAGACCTTTAATATGTATTAAGTTACATGATACAATTATCGAAAATTTATGAGGAATTTTTATCTTTTAAATTCAAGGATCCTAATAATATAAAGAGGTGGAACAATATAAATTAGGGTAAAATATAGTTACAACCCCTCAAGATATGATATATTATAGTTTTACTTTTTGTTGTTATAATAATTATAATTTCACCCCCTCTAGATCATCGGAGTACAATTTCGATAATCGGATAAGTGAAATGACATATATATCCTTGACTATTTTTCATTTAAAAAAGGACTATTATCAGTAAACTCCCCTATGATTTTATTTTTGATCAACTAACCCCCCTTTAGTTCAGAAAACCCATATGGTTAGCAAAATGTATCAACTTGTCTCCCTCCCTATAATTTTGGACCAAAATACCCCTACAGTTTAATTAAATTCCAAAAAAACATATAAAATTCAAAAAATATATATACATAATTCGTAAAAAATATACAAAAATTCAAAAAAACCATAAAAAATTAGAAAAATATATAAAATTTGTAAAAATATATAAATTAAAAACAAACATATAAAATTCAAAAAAATATATAAAATTCGTAAAACAAAACATACAAAATTCGAAAATAACATATAAAATTCGTAAAAATATATAAAATAAAATTAAAATATATAAAATTCGAAAAAAAACATATAAAATTCGTAAAAAAACATATATAATTCGTAAAAAAATATATAAAATTCGAAAAAAAACAAATAAAATTTGTAAAACATATATTAAATTTTAAAAATATATATATATATAATCATTTGTCACATTACAATAGTATATTCAAACAAGATTATCCAAAAGGAAAAAAGGGCAGGAAAATCATATTCAAGAGAATCAATGAGAGTTGAGCAATATAATCCAAGAAAGTGCTCTTCCATTATATTTGATTTTTTTTTCCCAAAAAAATCCAGATGTCACAATAGAGTATAGTCATAGTTTTAAAATAATTTGTGGTGTTAAAAGTGTTTTTTTAGAAGTTGATTGTTTTTTTCCATTTCCATGTAATAAACGAAGTGCGGATTGAACTAACCCTTTTTGAATATGGAGGGTCCAACAACATCTACCCATTCATGTGATTTAATAATAAAGTTATATGATTTTATTCCTAATTAAAATTAAAATGATATTTATGTTTTTGAGATATATTATTTGATTGGTCATATGGTTTTTTCGAATTTTCTATATATTTTTTAATTTTGTATATATTTTTAGGAATTTTATATATTTTTTACGAATTTTATATGTTTTTTCAAATTATATATATATTTTTTACGAATTTTAAATATTTTTTCGATTTTCATATGTTTTTTAATTTTATATATATTTTTACGAATTTTATATATTATTTACGAATTTATATGTTTTTTTTTAATCTTATATGTTTTTTTATGAATTTTATATGTTTTTTCAAATTTTATATGTTTGTTTTTAATTTTATATATTGTTTACGAATTATATATATATATTTTAATTGGGTTAATTTCAATTACACCCTCTCAAGTATGTCCTAACTTCAATCGCACGTCCTCACATTTGAGTATCTTCAATAAAACCCCTTGTGGTTTGAGATTCACATCATTTACACTCCCTTACCACTTTTGAGACTAAAATGCCCTTACCCAAACACTCACTATCCCTATTCCTAAATATATATATATATATAATTAAAAAAATATATATAAAATTTGAAAATAATATATTCGAAATATATAAATAAAATTCGAAAATAATATATAAAATTCAAAAAATATATATAGAATTAAAAAATAATATATAAAATTTAAAAATAATATATAAAATTCGAAAAGAATATATAAAATTCAAAAAATATATAAAATTGGAAAATAATATATAAAATTCGAAATATATATATATAAAATTCGAAAAATATATATATAATTCGAAAATAATATATAAAATTCGAAAACAATATATAAAATTCTAAAAAAATATATAAAATTCAAAATATATATATATAATTTTTTATAAATATATAAATTTGAAAATAATATATAAAATTCGAAAAATATATACAACTCGAAAAAAATATATAAAATTTGAAAACAATATATAAAATTTGAAAAAAATATATAAAATTCGAAAAAAGTAAATAAAATTAGAAAATAATATATAAAATTCCGAAAAAAATATACATATAATTCGAACAATTTTATATATTTTTTATTTTTCCAAGCCATCATGGGGACCATAGGAAAGCACATGATGGTGCCACATGAGAAGTTCAATCTAGACCACTTAGATTACTAATATATCTTATGTGCTTGCTTAATGTTGTATTGAAATAAAGGTAGTTAAGGGACAACTGCATCATTTGCCTTAAAAAAATCAAAGCCTCCATGGTTTATATGTGCACCTGACATCGTTGGTTGAAACTTAAGTGTTGTAGCATCACACTTCCTTTCTCTATTGCCCTCACCATTTATGTTTTCGAAAACAATTTTATATATATATTTTTTCGAATTTTATCTATTATTTTCGAATTATATATATTTTTTGAATTTTATATATTGTTTTTGAATTTTATATATTATTTTAAAATTATATATTGTAATAGCTAAAAATGTCTGGCCCACTCAAGATGGGCCACAGGACTGATGGGCCGACGGCTGATGGGCTAGCGACTGATGGGCCGAAGACGGATGGGCTGGAAACGAATGGGCTAGAGAAATAATGGGCCTATGGAAAAATCTAGAAGTTAAGTGATCCACAAGACAAGGAGTAGTCCAATTATAGAATAAAGAGTCCTAAAAAGGGTAGAGTTTATCAAATCCCCTGATTTAAGGGATTGATTAACTTGGATACATGGGTTTCACCCATCTTGATAATTTTGTATAAATACATAGCTTTGATGAATGAAAGAGGATCCAATCTTTTTACTCAAATTATTATTGTGTAGTTTTTCGGTATTTACACAATTGGCGCTGTCTGTGGGAAACCCTATTATTGAAATCCTTTTTCAATAAGCTTCCCACCCTCTACAAAAAAAAAGCTAAGATTCGTACCATCGATGGCGATCACACGTTCACAACAGACCGATTTACCTCCAAACGGAGGCCAACAACCAGAAGATCCGATCAGACGAGCCCTAGAGGAGAGGACTGCCGAGTTAGAAAGGTAGAACGCTGAACTGGCGGCAAGATTGGCTCAACTGCAGAACCCACAGGAGGTCCATGACGACGAGCAGTTCGACCAACGTGAACGATCTGTAGGCCGCCAGACAGACATGGATGACCTACCTGCTAGAGCCCACAACGATCGTGAGGAACAGGCAGAGTCATCCTTACAGGTTCTTGGGGCGCTTAATCCCGAGGAGGTCCTGACCATGAAAAAATTATAGGAAATCATGTCCAGATTCCAGCGGGACGTGCTTAGGGATCTGAAGGTACAGACCCCAGTCGATCTGGCATTCGAGGCATCCATAGACGCCGTTCAGACACCATTCACCGTCTCGATCACCAGCGTGCCTTATCCGGAGAGGTTCAGATTACCGAAGTTCACCCTGTTCGACGGTACAAAAGATCTAACAGAGCACATCTACCACGTTCATACCAAGATGAATGTTTACAACGAGAACGAGGCCTTACTCTGCAAAGTTTTCCCCACCAGCCTGACCGAAACAGCCCTCCTGTGGTTCAGAAAGCAACCACCCCAATCGATCGGTAGCTGGCTCCGACTCTGCGAGTTATTTATTGCCCAGTACTTCGGCAATGAAAGACAAAGGAAGACTATCTCCAGTCTGTTCACCATGATCCAAGAGAAGGGCGAATCCATGAAAAGTTTTGTCTCACGTTTCAATGTGGAGATGTCTTCGATTGACAACTGCGATCAACATTCAGTTGTCGAAGCCTTCAGAATGGCCCTGATCCCTAGAACCAAATTCCATCAGTCCCTAGTCAAGAGGCCACCAACCGATATTGGAGAGCTCAACTCTAGGGCACAGGGGCACCTCCGGATAGAAGATGAGTTGGCCATACGACAAAGAAGGACCGCCTTTGCAACAGTGGATGCCAGGGCATCCGAACCTTCCAGGGTAAAGGATCGGGCACCAGACCGGAAGCGACCGATCGCTCTTCCTGCTCCTTCCCCAGTCCCAGAGAAACAACCAAGGTTTGAGGAGAAGGTCACCCCCTTAAAAGTGACCTTGGCAAAGCTGTACCAGGAGACAAAGGGCAAAGGAATTTACCGGTCACCACCACCCATCAGATAGCCGATGGACCAAAGGGATATGATGAGGCACTGCGCCTTCCATAGCGAGTACGGGCACCACGCTAACGAATGCAGAAGCCTCAGGAGACAGGTGGAAGCCATGATTGCAAAAGGAGAACTGACCGAGTATGTGGCCAAAGAAGGAGCCCGATCAGACCAAGCGTCGCATGCGCCTGCCAAGGGAGCTATGGGACAACCCGTATGGGTCATTCACATGGTCCATGGAGGGCCCAACCGATCAGAAGTGGAGGAAGCCCGTAGATCACAGATGCGGCAAGCCCAGAAGTTGCGGAGGGTTGGAGAAGTCACCGAATTTCGAAGCCCGAAAGAGGATGCCCGTATTATTTTCACCTCTGCAGATATGCGGAACATTCAGACACCCCATGACGACCCCCTGGTTATCTCCCTCATGGTCTGCAACTGCTTGATCAAGAGGGTAATGGTCGATCCAGGAAGCAGTGCCAACATTATCACCAAATGGGCCTTTGAGAAATTGGAAATCAGCCCCCAGGAAATAGTCCCTTCCAGAAGCCCGATAGCAGGATTCGATGGCAGAAGAGTGGAACCAGTGGGGGAAATCCAGCTACCAGTAACGGCAGCAAGGCGCACGCTCCGAGAGACTTTCGTGGTGGTGGATGTCAAACCTTCTTATAATCTCCTCATGGGAAGGGGATGGATCCATCGCATACACGAAGTCCCTTCAACCATGCATCAGGTCATGCGATGTATTGACCCGAACGGAATTGACGTGATTGACATCAGGGGTGATCAGGTAGCAGCAAAGGAGTGTTATGTTGTCACCTTGAAGAGTCTAAGGAGAAGGGCGAAACCAGAACGGGGGCCACGACCCGAGGCAGCAGCCGATGACAAATAACAATTACAGGAGGGCGGTTCGGGGTCACCAGTAACAGTTGAACCACTACTGGAAGTTCAAATTTGTCCCGATCGCCCTAAAAGGTTTACCTATGTTGGTTCAGGCTCAGTCCGCAAGAAAAAGAGGAAATGGAGTCCCTTCTCTGATCTAATGCCGACATATTTGCGTGGAACCATATGGACATGACCGGTATTGATCCATCAATAGCCGTGCATTCTCTCAATATGGATCCCAGCGCAAAGCCCGTTAGACAGAAGCAGAGACGAATGGGGGCCCATCGAAACCAGATCATAGCTGAAGAGGTTGATCGGCTTCTGTAAGCAGGATTCATAAAGGAGGTCCAATATCCTTCTTGGTTGGCGAACGTGGTGGTGGTCCAGAAGAAAAATGACAAGTGGAGGGTATGTGTTGACTTCACTGATCTGAATGAAGCATGCCCAAAAGACTGTTTCCCTTTACCAAAGATCGACCAGATGGTAGATGCCACCGCAGGTTTCGAACGCCTGAGCTTTCTGGATGCATACTCTGGATATAACCAGATCCGAATGAATCCGGAGGACCAAGAAAAGACTGCCTTCATCACTGAATCAGGTACATTTTGTTACAGGTTTATGCCTTTCGGACTAAAGAATGCAGGTGTTACTTATCAGAGGTTGGTCAGAAGGGTGTTCCAAAGGATGATGGGATCAACCATCGAACCTACATCGACGACACAGTGGTCAAAAGCAAGGTGAAAGGAGACCATCTAACCGATCTGCAGCAGGTGTTCAACACCCTCTAGAAGTACAATATAAAGCTCAACCCGGCCAAATGTTCTTTCGGAGTTTCCTCCGGCCAGTTTTTGGGGCACATAGTTGATCGGACGGGAGTACAAGCTAGCCCTGCGCAAGTCAAAGCTCTCGTAGAGACAGCGGAGCCAAAGTCCCGGAAGGAGATCCAGGTACTAACCGGAAGAATAACAGCCCTCAGTCGTTTCATCTCTCGGTTAACCGATCACTGTAGGCCATTCTTTCAAGCAATAAAGGCGGCAAAAGGAGAGGTCTGGGGGCCGGAGCAAGCGGAGGCCCTGAACAAACTCAAAAGTTACATGGCAAAACCCCCAATACTGGCAACCCCTGATGTTGATGAGCCATTGCACCTGTATCTGGCCATTTCAACAACATCTACCAGCGCCGCCCTGGTCAAGGAGGGCAAAGGGTACCAGACACCAGTCTTCTACACCAGCAAAGCCCTTGTTGATGCAAAAACCCGTTATTCAAAACAGGAGAAGCTGGTACTATCACTAATCATTGCAAAACGACGTCTTTGGCACTATTTTGAAGCACACCCGATCATAGTTCCTACTTTAACTCCGATCAGATCCATAATGGCGAAACCTGAGTTATCCGGGAGAGTATCAAAATGGGCAATTGAGCTTGGGATTTTTGACATAACCTATGTCCCCCGAACGACCATCAAAGGACAGGCGGTAGCTGACTTCCTGTTAGAAACTGAAGCGGCAGACTCCGTAGAAGAATGTGAGCCCGAATTATGGGTTGTGTTCGTGGATGGATCATCGAACATCAATGGAGCAGGGATCAGAGTAGTACTCGTAACACCAGATGGTACTAAAATCCAGCAATCCGTTCGATTGGAATTTCCAGCCTCTAACAATGAAGCCGAGTACGAGGCCCTTCTTGTAGGAATTCGGTTGACCCGAAGCCTTCAAGTGCAGAAAGTAGAGGTTCGAAGTGATTCCCAACTAGTCGTACGACAGTTAAAAGGGGAGTATGAAACCCGAGAGCCGAAGATGGAAGCATACAAGAATTTGGTTCTAAGGGAGGCTGAGGGGTTCTAGCAAATAAGCTTTGAACAGATTCCCAGAGGGGATAATTCCGTGGCAGATCATCTGGCTAACCAAGCCTCCGCGGTGGGAGAAAGTATGACTCGCACTGCACCAATAGACTATATCGCCCGATCCAGCTTGGAACCCCCCGAAGAAGTAATGGTTATCCCATGGGAACCGAGTTGGATGGACCCGATAGTAGATTATTTGAGATTTGGTACATTGCCTGAATCCAAGTCAGAAGCCCGGAAGATAATAATGAAGGCAGCCAGATATGCCCTCTACAACGACCAACTATATCGAAAGTCTTTCTCCAGACCATACTTGAGATGTCTCACCCCATCCGAGGCTTCGGCAATCATGGAAGAGATTCATGCAGGAGCTTGCGGTAATCACTCCGGAGGAAGGTCCCTAGCTCACAAAGTTCTCACCCAGGGGTACTTCTGGCCCTACCTAGCAAGGGACGCTGAGATCTACACCCACCATTGCAAAAAGTGTCAGTTTCATGGAGATGCCATTCATCCACCGCCGGAACTCCTGAACCCAACAATTATTCCTCACCCCTTTGCCCGATGGGCATGGATATTGTGGGTCCTCTCCCGCAGGCAATACGGTGTACCACGCATGTTCTTTTGGCTACCGATTATTTTACCAAATGGGTGGAAGCAGAGGCATATCCCACCGTAACAGGCAGCCATGTTATAAAGTTCATCTGGAGCCACATCATCTGCAGATTCGGTCTACCCCGAACCATAATGATGGACAACGGCACCAACCTAGATAACAGAAAGGTTCAAGCATTCCTGGCAAAACATGGAATCAATCAAAATACTTCTTCCGTTGGCTATCCATAGGGGAATGGACAAGCTGAAAGGACAAACAGAACAATTTTTGACACACTGAGGAAAAAACTTGAAGACGCAAAAGGGGCATGGTTGGAAAAGTTGCCTGAGGTGTTGTGGTCCTATCGGATTACTCCAAGGCAACCCATTGGGGAGACCCCTTTCTCCATGGCTTATAGGGCCAAAACAGTTATACCAACCGAGCTGAGGGTACCTACTTTAAGGAGTCAGGCATGGGAAGAAGGTCCAAACAATCAGCACCTAGCCCATGATCTGGATCTTTTGGAAGAAAGAAGGGAAGCAGCCGGGATCAGACTAACTGTCTATCAGCAACAAGTCAGGGCACGATTCAACCAGAAAGTCAAAAGAAGAGAGTTCCAAGTGGGCGATATGGTGCTCAGAAGGAAGATCGGGATTGTAGGCAAATTATGAGAGACATGGGAAGGACCTTACAAAGTGGTTGAGGTTATCGGGCGCGGTGCTTATCGGGTTAGGAAGAACGAAACAGGCTACCTCGAGTCCAACTCTCAGAATGCTTATCGGTTAAAGAGGTATTATCCTTAGATAATTACTTTTCTTGTTAATAAATAAAACGATGTCTTACTATGACATCCTTTTTGCAAAGCATCTGTGCCCGATGTTCGGCACCTCTGCTACATGATTTTCATGTTCATCTCAATAAAAATAGATTATACTTTTATAAAAGTGATTCATGTTTATTAAAATATTCCTAAGTGTTTGAGTTCAAACCTGATTTGAACTAACTAGAGGATAAAATCTAGCCTCAGGGACCAAATGCCCGAAGGATCAATTTTTAATTAAAAATATTCCTAAGTGTTTGAGTTCAAACCTGATTTGAACTAACCAGAGGATAAAATCCAGGCCCAGGGGCCAAATGCCCGAAGGCTCAATTTTTAATTAAAAATATTCCGAAGTGTTTGAGTTTAAACCTGATTTGAACTAACTAGAGGATAAAATCTAGCCTCAGGGGCCAAATGCCCGAAGGCTCAATTTTTAATTAAAAATATTCCTAAGTGTTTGAGTTCAAACCTGATTTGAACTAACCAGAGGATAAAATCTAGCCTCAGGGGCCAAATGCCCGAAGGCTCAATTTTTCATTAAAAATATTCCTAAGTGTTTAAATTCAAACTTGATTTGAACTGACCAGAGGATAGAATCTAGCCTCAAGCACCAGATACCCGAAGGCTCAATTGTCTAACAAACGGTCAAAATACAAGCATTAGAATCAAAACAAAGATAGAAAAATATGGAAAATGGGAAAAAAACTGTTGTTCATTGATTAAAGAATAAATTACAAAAAGTTAACCCTTTGGGGGGAGCAAAAAATAAATAAAATTGCCTAAACTACTGATCAAGAGGATGGTATTCTTCCCCCTTCAGGATTGCAGCGAAGCGCTTCTCGTTCTTAGAGGCAAGAGGGTTTTCGTAGGGTACAAACACTCCCATATGGGCGTCGAATTCCTCTGCGGTCTTGAATTCCCGGGACTCCAGAGGGATATGCTCCATTTCATGCCTCCGTCGCCAAGCCCTGGCCGCTCGGATGTCACAGATAACAGAGTATCTTTTGTACATGTCAAGACCTCCTAATCGACACACTTCTACCTTTTCCTGCTCAAGGGACAGAAGCTTCTTTGATTCTGCCAGGAGCCTATCTGACTTAGCCTTTTCGGCTGCTAACTTCTTGGCAGTTTCCCTCGCTTTTTCCAGCTTAGTAGCCAGAACCAGCTTTTCGGCAGTCAGGGCTCGCTTCTCCGCTTCGCCGATTTCCAAAAGAGTCTTCTGTTCATAAATGGTCTGGCGAAGGCCATCTGCCTCCTTGACTAGAGAAACCCGGTGGGTGTCATTCTGCTTTATTTGGGCTTGCATACTGGCCATTTCTTTAACATCAGTCTCCAGGAGGCTGTTGTAGACCTGAACGCCATAAAGAAGCTGCATAGTAGAGGAATGATTATTATACAAAAGGATGAGCAACAAATAAACTGAGTACAAACGAATGAACAAAGTTTTACCTCCATGACCATTATTGAAGTCCTCTTTGCCAGATCAGTTCTGGTGATTTTGGTCTGGGCGACCCTATCAGCTGGTGTCCAGATCCCTTTGGCCATAGCCCGAAGAGCTTCTGGCTGGTTCAGAGTGATTTGGTCAGCACAGACCGGAGTCCCATCTGGCAGCAGGAATTTCGGCTCCCAGGGAATCAAATTCCGGGATGATTCAGAAGCAGCGGGAGTTTTGCTTGAGGAAGCATTATCAACTTGTGTCCTGGCCCTCTTAGTAGCCACTCCACCGGTTGTACTGGATCAGGTCCTGACAGTCGGAGGATTTACAGGAGGCGGGGGTGGAGCTCCAGGGTTCTGTACCGATGGCGCTGCTGGGCTCTGTGCAGGAGGAGGTACCGAAGTCGAGGGCAGTGCTATTGATAATGGCACAACATCAACAAAGGGAATCCTTTCAGGAACTTGAGGGATTCTGACAAACATGGGTTTGTCAGGTAAGTCCATCCTGTCAACAGTAGCGCCCAAATTAGAAATCGATTCAAGATTTTCCGGAGTCAGCTGGTCAGTAGCCGATCGGGCTTTTCCCCAGATATGGGTTTTTAGGAGGCTTATGCGTTGTCTTATGAAAGTAAGGGGAAGGTCCTTATCTTCATAACCCAAGAATTTGTAAGCATAATCTTCCCGATGAAGATTGCAGTGTTCGCAAGGGCAAGAGACTTTATGAAGGGCACGGTAGATGGGGAGACGGATGGCACCAAAGACTCTTGGGATCGGGTATATAAGTAAGAAGGGGTAAGACCAGTTTCCGCTCACTACTACCATCCTTTCCTTCCATCCCTTATCCGACTTTTCAGTATCGGTACATATGCTACGACCCTGGAAAGGGAAAAGATTATATCTACCCTTACTCGCTCGGGCATTTTGAAAAAAATAGCATAGGAGTAGATCTGCTAAACCTAAATTGAGATCTAGGTCCCTATTATACAACAGAAACATGGATATGATCCTAAGGCTGTTCGGGTTCAACTGAAGGGGATGTAATCCCAGCATGAAGAACACATAGTGGAAGAAGGGATGAAGGGGGAACCTTAGAACCCTAAGGTGGGATGCCGATAGCAAAATGCTACCGGGAGCTAGTCCCTGACTCTGGGTAAAATCAAGGTAACCTGGGTAAGGGGATACATCAACATCCCTAGGTACTTGGGTCTCAGCCCGAAGGTGCTTAACGTCTACTTCCGGTCGAACTCTTTTAAGTGGGGCCACTACAAACGGTTCGGGGCCTTTAGGATTCACAGTTTCATTCTGGGATGGACCCGGAATGACAGTATTTTGGGGAGTTGTTTTTGAGGTTCCCTGATGACTGGACTAGGGACTATCGCTATTGGTAGGATCGATACCAGTAGCAGACGACAAGACGACCTCTTCAACCGAACGGGTGTCGTCACTATCAGACATAATTCTAAAGAAAGGTAGAAGAGACAGAAGGGGGTAAAGATGAAAATTAAAAAAAAAAAAAGGAAAAGAAGAGGCCGGTCGACTTACTCAGATTAGTGAACGAAGAGTCACAGAAGCTTCGGGTAGCAGCAGGTTTCTGTCCTATTAATCGATCTGGGACGACCGACAGGAATGATTGTTGCAAGAACAAAGAAATGAAACCCAGAGATGAAGAGCTAAGGAGGAGAGAGGCTTAAGCAGAAAAATGCAAAGTAAAAAGTGAGAAATGAAATGGAGAGGTGTGAGTTTTTATAGAAGAGGAAAATGAGGCCAAAAGGTTGCACGAAGTCCAAAGGTCCCGACCTACGATGAGCCGTCATGGAGCTACAATCAAGGGAATAGTGGCCGCACATTTCAAATACCAATAAATGCTCATAATTGTTTGGCAACTTACCAAACTCCCTTTTCCCTAAAGTGCATGAATTTATGTGTATATAGCAGAGTTTGAAATTTTTGGTCATGGGCTTTTTACAAAAGCCCATAACCTCAGGGGCCTGTGTAATAGCTAAAAATGTCTGGTCCACTCAAGATGGGCCACAGGACTGATGGGCCGACGACTGATGGGCTAGCGACTGATGGGCCGAAGACGGATGGGCTAGAAACGAATGGGCTAGAGAAATAATGGGCCTATGGAAAAATCTAGAAGTTAAGTGATCCACAAGACAAGGAGTAGTCCAATTATAGAATAAAGAGTCCTAAAAAGGGTAGAGTTTATCAAATCTCCTAATTTAAGGGATTGATTAACTTGGATACATGGGCTTGACCCATCTTGATAATTTTGTATAAATACATAGCTTTGATGAATGAAAGAGGATCCAATATTTTTACTCAAATTATTATTGGTTGAAACTTAAGTGTTGTAGCATCACACTTCATTTCTTTATTGCCCTCACCATTTATGTTTTCGAAAACAATTTTATATATACTTTTTTTCGAATTTTATCTATTATTTTCGAATTATATATATTTTTTGAATTTTATATATTGTTTTTGAATTTTATATATTATTTTTAAATTATATATATATTTTTACGAATTATATATATATATTTCGAATTTTATATATTGTTTTCGAATTTTACATATTATTTTCGAATTTTATATATTGTTTTTGAATTTTACATATTATTTTTGAATTTTATATATTTTGTTTGAGATGTATATATTTTTTGAATTTTATATATTATTTTTGAATTGTATATATATTTTTCGAATTTTATATATTATTTTTGAATTTTATATATAGTTTTAGGAATAAGGATAGTGGGTGTTTGGGAATAGGTATATTTTTAGGAATATGGATAGTGGGTTTTTGGGTAAGGGCATTTTAGTCCCAAAAGTGGTCAGGGGTGTAAATGATGAGAATCTCAAACCACAAGGGATGTTATTGAAGATACTCAAATGTGAGTGGATGTGATTGAAGTTAAAACATACCTGAGGGGGTGTAAATGAAATTAACCTTTTTAATTTTATATATATTTTTAAATTTTTATATATTTTTTAATAATTTTTATATACTTTTTACGAATTATATATATATTTTGAATTTTTTTATATTCTTTTCGAATTTAATGAAACTCTAGGGGTATTTTGTTCCAAAATTATAGGGAAGGGGCATGTTGATAAATTTTGCTAATCATATGGGGTTTTTCCGAACTGGAAGGGGTTAGTTGATCAAAAATGAAAATATAGAGGGGTTTACTGATAATAGCCATTTAAAAAATAATAAAATCAAAGACTTGCCAAATGACCCTTTTAACCCTTAGTGTATATTTATATATACTAAAGAAACCCTAAGGACCCTAAGGCCCTGTTTTGTAACTGGTTTTGGTACCAAGTTTTTGGTTTTGATAAGAAATAGTGGTACCAACCCATGTTTGGTAAAATTGGTGTTGGTACTACTGTAGCGCACCAAATGACACTGTAGCAACCCATTTGGAGGCATTTTTGGAACCATCAAAGTTGATGGTTTTGTATGGCGCGGTACTGTAGCACCCCACTATAACACTGTAGCAACCCGTAGCACTGTAGCACCAAATATAATATTTATATTTTAATATTATATATTTTAATATTAATATTAATATTATAAATTTTAATATTAATATTAATATAAATTTAAATATTATAAATTTTAATATTAATATTAATATATTTTAATATTAATATATAAATATTAATATATTTTAATATTATAAATTTTAATATTAATATATTAATATTAATATTAATATATTAATATTAATATTAATATATTAATATTAATATTAATATATTAATATTAATATTAATATTAATATATTAATATTAATATTAATATTAATATATTATAATATTAATATATTAGTATATTTTAGGGAAAATTACACAAACTACACCTGAACTATGACCTAATTGCACGCGGTGCCCCTTACATTTCAATAATATCATAACCTACCCTTAAAACCAGCTCTGGTGTAACACATAACCCCTTTCGTTAAAAGTCATCGACGGAAAATTTTATTTTCGGTCAATAAAGCCTATTTTTGGAGTGAACTTCCAATTTTGCCCTTATATATGCATGTTCCAATTTAATCCTTACTTTTACATACAAAATTACTTAAATAAATTATAGGGAAAATTACACAAACCTCCCCTGAAAATTATATTTTTCATAAAAAGTATAAATTTCAAAATATATATTTTTCGGAAAATATGATTTTTTCTGAAAATATTTTTTTTGCGAAAAATATATATTATGTTCCAAAATATGTTTTTTTACGAAAAATATTTTTTTTGTAAAAAATATATATTATGCTCCAAAATATGATTTTGTTTTGCGAAAAAGTATATACTAAGTTCCAAAATATGATTTTTTTCCGAAAAATAAATTTTTGGCAAAAATGATATATTAAGTTCCAAAATATGATTTATTTTTTCAAAAAATAATTTTTTTTGCGAAAAAGTATATATTATCTTCCATAATATGATTTTTTTCCGAAAAATAATTTTTTCGCGAAAAATATATATTATGTTCCAAAATATGATTTTTTTTTGAAAAATATTTTTTTTGCAAAAAAGTATTTATTATGTTCCATAATATGAATTTTTTTTCCGAAAAATACTTTTTTTGCGAAAAATATATATTATGTTCCAATATATGATCTTTTCCGAAATATAATTTTTTTTCGATAAATATATACTATTATATTCTAAAATATGATTTTTTTCCGAAAATAATTTTTTTTCAAAAAGTATATATTATTTTTTCCAAAATAATTCATATTTTGGAAAATAATATACTCCCTCTGAAAAATATTTTTTTTGCGAAAAATATATATATATTTTTGAATTTATTATTTTTGCAAAAAATATAATTGATTTTCGAAAAATAATATTTTTAATGGGTTGATTTCACTAAACCACCTTATACTATTGAGGGTATTTTAGGCATTTTGACTCAAAATGTGAGGTGAGGGGGCATAATGATAAAATTGAATAGTATATGGGACAAAGTGGACATAGTGGGGGTTAGTTGATTAAACTGGATAGTATAGGGTTTTTTTTTGAAATTAACCCTAAAATATAATATAAAACAAGGGCTTTTAAGTAAATTCACGCACAAATCTGACTGGGGCTCTGCTCTGGTGTTCTAAGGGGTAGTAGCTGATATTATTCAAACGTTAGGGGTACTCTCTGCAATTAGGTCAAAGTTCAGGGGAGGTTTGTGTGATTTTCCCTATATTTTAATATTACAAAATTTTAATATTTATAAATAAAATGTGAAATCATCCCAAGTTATCAAACATGGTTTGGTTTCAGAATTTCAACCCATACCAACTCGACCAAACATGATTTGATTTTTTAGCATCACTTTTTCTGACATCAAAACCATCTGCACCAAATATGGTTTGGAACCAAAATAAAACCACACCAAACCAAATCAAACCCAACCCAAACCAAAACTAAAACCAAAAACTAACACCGCACCAAACCGTTACCAAACGCAACCTAAGTTCCTTTGTTATTTCCAAATGTTTGAAAGAGAGACCAAACCCTAACAAACCAGATCTACTCCGTTCTCTTTCTTACTTGTACACTCGTGATCATCAAACACTGTAATCAGAGTTGAGGTAGCTTAATCTTCTTCTGCAAACTTGTTTAAGTGATTCGGTATATGAAAATGCTTTTATGTTAAAATTAAGGTTCAAGAAATTGGGGTTTTTGTATGGTGATGGAGGTGGGTATGTAGTTGTTGCTACCATTGCAATCTTTTCTCTCCAAACACCAATTACCCAAATCCTTGAAACATATACCCCACACAAAATACTTAAAATTTGACCAATAACAATTACCAAACTTCCATAGCGTATATGGATATGCAGAAGATATATATCTGTATATTACCTGAATACAGAGTAAAGAAATTAGGTTTCGGCCTCTGTTTGAGAACATTGTTTCAAACAATAATAATTTTTGTATGTACCCCTTTGGTCAGGAATTCTCAAAACTTCTGTCGCTTCATCCCCGCAGGGGCAGAGAACCCGTCGTCGTCCCGGCTGTTCTACTTAAGGCTTTGGGGAAGTCGGAATAGAAGAGCACTCATCTTGGGGTGGGCTTACTATTTAGATGCTTTTAGTAGTTATCCGCTCTACACTTGGCTACCCAGCAATTACTGTGGGCACGATAACTGGTACACCAAAGGTGCGTCCTTCTCGGTCCTCTCGTACTAGGGAAAGGTCCTCTCAATGCTCTAACGCACCAATATAATGATATATATATATATATATATACATAACAATGTATAATTAGGAGACTTAAATGTATGCTATTTGGCTACATTGCTAGTCCCTTAGTAATCAATTCAATATAAAATTTTCAAAATTCGTGATGATTGTGTTTTTAGTATAATAAATCAAAACTAACTAACTAACTAACTAACTAAACTATCTAACTAACCCTTTTATTTCGTGAAGGTGTATGATTACACTTAGCACGTGTAACAAACCTTTTAAACCCCTCGACAATACTGAGTGGACGAGTGAAGTCTTTTGAGGGTTAAATATATTACCCACAAATTCTTTCAGTCTTCATTCTTGTATGCTAATGAAATCAAATAATCATTTATCATGTAAATGTCATAATTTCGTCAGAATAAAATGGATACAAGTTATCCCCACTCACTCATACACAATAATTATCATGAATTAAATTTAAAAGAATGGTCATACAGTGGTGAAATAAACTTGCTAATTTCTACAACCAATCCACATAGCTCTCCGTGTTTTTGTGAACATTCTCTATAGTAAACTAATCTCCCTTTTTCTACTTCATTGATCAAGTTTTGCCATGACACAACTTCAATATAAATTTGTTTTTTCATTTTTATCCAATTTTGTCTTTCTAAGTCTTCGGACTTTCCAACGAGGATTTTTAGTCCCAACCAACTGGGTCCGAGCTTTTTTCATGGGATTTATGTTCATTAGTTTTCTGCCCTTTTTACTCGAACACTCTACTACTTTGTGGTAGGAGGCTCGGTTACTCAGATCGAAGAACCGCTTTTTGCATTTTCATTTTTTCATTTTCTCCATACTTCTTATATTTATATATATTCTTTTATTCTTCACTACTTTCCTTGTCATTGAAACAAAATTATTTTTTCAATTAAATAGTCACAGATAAACTAGTTGTCCCATAAAGAATGTGTGTGTGTGCTTTATAGGCCAATACTATCTTTTTCGGTTTCAATTTCACTCATTTATTCACTCATGTGGACCACATCTTAAAAATCAATTTAATCAAACTATTACATACTCATGAATGGGGTAGTTGCATACATAATATCTTTCTAGTCATAACAAGAACACACATCAACTCATATCAAATCTCAATCACATATTTCGAATGAAGAACTTAATAAAAAAATTCAAAAATTTCAAATTTTTTTATTTTTCTCATTCCCTTAAAGCATACAATGACTAATTCTCCCCTCCCCCCCCCCCCCCCCCCCCCCCCCCCCCCCCCAAACTTAAAGCGGACCATGTCCTCATGGTCTAAAAAAGTAAAAATAAAGTAGGGAATAAATTGTTACCACCCTTGAAGTGTAATTTTGGTTGTTTCGTTATATTGCTCATATCTCCCCCAAACTTGCTTTGGACGATCTATTCAAAAATAAAAATACTAGGAAATACCCAAGATCATATCCAATAGAGAAATGATAATTAAATAAACCAAAATATAAAACATGAAACACTTTTTCAAGGGAATGAAAATTTATTAATAAAAGCACACATGATTTGGCCTTAGGGCCTATAATCCTAAAAAGTAAAATTACAGAAAAATAAAATAAATGCAAAATATGGTTAAATTACTTAGACGATTAATGAAAATAGCCTAGAGGGGGGGGGGCTGAATAGATTTTTTGTGGATTTATTGACAAATTAATATTAATTACAGAAAAGTCAATTTAATCCAATTCTCTATCAAGACAAATCATGCAACGATTAATCTAAGTGCATAAAATAAAGCAATAGAGACACATGATACTTTTACGTGGAAAATATTGGAAATACTCCAAGTAAAAACCACGGATACACTCGGGTATTGATGCATTATGAATCAAACAGTATACAGACTCTATGAAGCTTTAGACTTACAAATCCCTTCAGATCTGCCTTTCTCCACTCGACGTCTAATAACTTTGAATCACTCGCGTTCCATGAAGCTCACTCTTCACTCCGTACTCTGACAGCTCCGCTTCTCAACGGATCAATGAACCAATAAGCCTCCTGCTCCGATCTCCGTACTCAGACGGCTCCGTTTTTCAAACAGATCTAAGAAACCACGTTGCAATCAATGGTGTGTTGATTTTTACAGCAACTAGGTCATTCATTCATTCATAGATATCTTCGATGTAGAAACATAATTGAACAAACCCTAAATCAAGAGATAACTCGAATATATATGATCACTTAATAATCTTCTCTCTCTGTATCTCTGTAAAAGTATATGAACGATGAAATACTGTAGAGATCTCTTTAAAAAACCTTATCTAAAATATGTAGAGAGCAACCCTTCCAATTAGGAGTAAAGCTGACTTATACTGATATAAAAACTTGTATATAGGTCAATAAGTCGTAGCTTCATCATCAAACTTCAAGTCGGGGTCAAATTTGACAATTCTCGAAATCTGCAATTTTTCACTCGCCAGGTACCTACACCTTAGGCGTACCCCCTTGAGCGTAGCTGCGAAAAAAACTTGAGTGTACCATTGAGCGTGGTTTTTCACTTTCTAGCCACTTTTAGATTTTGTAGGCGTAGGCTTGAGCGTAGATATTTTGGTCAAAACTACTTTTATTGGGAATAGTACCAAAATGTCTTTCTTGACTCCCCGAGACTTTTTGCTTGAATTAACGGCTTTGGAAAATGCCGTTTTCGCCCTCTGAGAGACATTTTTACTCAATACGCTCACTTTTGCACTACACTTGTAGTCTTCACTACTTCAATGCTTGATTTTGCCTTTGTCGAAGTTTGTAGATGTCATTGAAACCAAAACAACCTATCTAACACTCAACATGGTTATTGTCTAGAACATGCCATAAATAAATAATACTCAAAAGTGTTCTTACAAACTTCCCGTTGACATTTCTGAGACAAAATCATATTTTACAATATAACCTCTCAAATAATAACATAACATCTATACCTATGAACACACACCGACAAACGTAGATATAAACTGTCACATTGCTTTCATAACGGTCTACCAATCCTATAACCACAACACTAAACAAACCATTAACCGCAAGTGTGGAAAACATATATAAAATGATCATAATAAAAACACAATATCCAAGTAAGCATAATGATCATAAAACACACACTCATTCTCCCCCTTACGCAATACTTCTCCCCCTAAAACCATTACTACCACTTACTCAATATTTCTCCCCCTTTTTGTCACTGAAATGACAAGGAACAATAAAAATAATCAAAGCTCATGAGAGAAACGAGGGAAAACCTCAAGATGAAAGCATAGGGAAAGGATCACAGAGGAGACTCTAGAGAATCTAAGCCAAGCACTAAATACTAAGATAAAGTACTCTATAAGATTATATCCAGATTCTTGAGTAACATAAATCTATACAATGCATGAACTTAATACTAATGCATGAATGCAAAATGCTCAATTAAAAAAAATATTTTTGTTCTTAGAACCATGCGAGTAGGGCAGTAGAGACATTGAGCTAATCATTAACACATCCTATTCGCATATTTGACTTAACTATTATACACATGATAGTGAAGAAAATCAGCACACATACCCTGTAGTTATAAGCAGTCATAAGACAAACTTTACACAACATTTGCATATATGAAAAATATTCAGGTGCAAGCAAATAACTAAGATGAAAGCAATACAAACTAATTCTAACAATCTCCTCACTAACCTTGATGATACTTCAGTTCAAAACCCAAACTAGAAGTCAAATCTTTAGCTCAGACCTTATTGTTAAACAAAGAAAACACAATTCGATCTTTTCAACCTTTTCACCATATCCCTTTTTATCTTTCTAAGCTCCGGACTTTCCAGCGAGGATTTTCAGTCTCGACCAACTGGGCCCGAGCTTCTTCCATGGGATTTATTCTCATTAGTCTTCTCTTTTTTTTTTACGCAAATACTCAATGCTTACTGAGGCAAGAAACCCAGTTACTCAGATCGAAGAACTACTTTTTGCATTTCTATATTTTAAACATCTCATTCTTTCCTCTTTTCAACATCATCACAACATTCATAAGCATGCAAAAGGTATTAAAAAACATAGATCAATCTAGCATAACTCATGAACCTACATATCACTTCAGAGTAGATGAGAAAGACTAAAAGTTTCAACAAGTATTACACTCATCTTCGAAGTAAAACAAGCACCCAAAGTTAATGAGTTTTAAAAAATAGTACTTAAACATGTCAAGTGAATAACTCATATCCCTAGGTTAGACTAACACCTCCAATTCTCATAAGCATAATAAGAAAAACAAATATGATAATAGAGTGAAATATGACAACCATTTGTACCCTTAACCAAGCTCAACATGCTAAGAATTTTTATTTTATAATTTTTATGGAAATTTTGTCATAATGACGCATGCATGAATAATCCTAATAGTAGCAAATCATGATGCATGCATAGTAAAAAAATGCATAAATAAATAAAAAAATAAACATGCAAATAAAAAAAAATGCATGATAATGTATCAATTCTAGGATAAAAGATAATGTAAGATATTCCTAGAATGATATATATGAAGACATCTATCCTAATAATAACATGCCACTAGATTTTCTAAGATGCACATGCTTTTGAAAATCTAATGTTTTTGTAAAGATATCTGTTGACTGAAAATTTGTAGATATATAATCAAGACATTTCTCAGAATTAAAGTCACGTACTAGACATGTAGTATGAGCAACCAAACAATGTAATTTATATTTTCTAACCCACACTTGGTTAATTCTCGGTGCTCTATTTGCTAGCCTAAACAATCTATTCACCTCTTCAATCAACACCTGAATTTGATTTTCAACATTGGGTCTTTTCCGAGTTCTATGCTTCTACTCTGATTTCAAAGTTTCTCCTCTTAACTTTGAACACACGGGTCAAATGTGACCTTTCATTCCATAGTGATGACATATCGGGATAAACCTTTGATAATCCTGATTCGATCCCTTATTGACTCTAAAGGTAAAGGGAGGCTTAATCTCAACAGGTTTTCTGACATAAGATTGAGCATTCGGATTCCTATCAGACTTACCTTAAGAAAACCTATATGCTTCCTAGGAACCCCTTATAAAGGTTGTTTTGGAAACGATGTTTGAATCACTCAATGTTCCTTTGAATCCCAACCCCTTTGTATTTCCTGCATACTTTCCCACACTCAATATATGATTCAGCTTAAGTGTTCCACTAGACCATTTATGGATAGTTGAGTTAGCATCCTTCAATTCCTTTTCCAATCCCCCAATCCTTGTAGATTTCTAACTCAATTCCAATCTTAGAATCCTTAATTCCTTATTAAGACCATCTACCCTCTTCAAAGCCTAAGTCATTTCTTGTTCAGATTTGATCAACTCTTCTCTTAAGGATTGTCTTTCCTTCTCAACATTTTTTAATTGAACAATATATTTTGAGAAGACTTTGCTCATATGAAATTTTTTTTCATAAATTTTATTGTATGTATCTTCATACGAGTCTCCATGATCTTCATTATCCTCATAATCATCATCATCAGACATTGCCCAACTTGCAGCTATTTCCTCAACTTCCTTACTTTGTGCAACAAACACTGTGAAATGTGTTGGCCATATATTGACACATAGAGGGGGGTGAATAGGGTCAATTACAAACTTTGAGTCTTTTTCGGTTTGAATTTGTTTTAACAAAAGTAATCTTTATAGAGCTCTAGTCAAACACTTAGTTAGATAGATGATCCTTAAGTGACTACCTCATTTCATACTTTGAATCATGAATAATAAATTGCATTACCAAATATATACATAAAGGATTTAAGAATGAGAACTAGTTCAAGCATTCATTACAACTTAATATGTATAAGCACTTTTCTCACATATGTATAGAAATGATGCAAAGTGTTATTTGTCATAAAGAATACTTTGAAGAGTTTACAAAAAGTAATTAAACATTTTGTGCATATAAACTCTTAAGAAGAATGATATATTCAATATGCATTGTGTCAAACACTTGGGGTGCATATGAACATATTATACTAAGGTGTGTTGAATATGAATTTTATCAAACACTTGGTGTGCACATGGATTATATCTAAATGAGAAGGTAGTCTAAGCTATAATCTAATCATGTTCACAATTTTAATTCATTTCAACTATGTATTTTCCTAACCTCTTCATGGATACACAAACACAAGCAATTCCATAGCATTGATATATATAAATCTCAAGATTATAAATAGCAATTGCTTTTAAAGTAAAGAGATAAAGGTTAGAGAAAATGCACACCATAGACACCGAGATTTTTACATGGTTCAACAAAATCTTTGGTCTATTCCATGCCTTGAGATAACCTCTCAAGGATTCCACTATCGTGCTTCTCTTTTCGGGGATAAGCAAACCCTTACATGCCTCATTCTTCCGGGTGAATAGCAAACCCTTACACGCTCCTTCTTCCGGGTGAAGAGCCAACCTTGCTCACTCTTGCGGGTGGAGAGCCAACCTTCGAACACTCTTGCTTCCGGGTGAAGAGCCGACCATTGCTCCCTCTTGCGGGTGGAGAGCCAACCAAATTCTTTCTTTTTAAGGTTGAGAGAAACATTTACAAAGCTTCAACAAGCCATTCCCATGTCAAGACAACTTCTTGGACTTTCACTCTCAAATGAATAAGAATTGAATTTGAGTGTACAACAATATCTCTCAATAGGTGGATATAGAAATTCAAAGCTCACTTTCTCACATACTTAGAGTCATAAATGAAATACTCAATTGAAAAGCTCAACTCAAGTACGAAGAATGAATCATAAGAAGAAAATATGAATGATGCTTATGTGGTGATTCATGTAGGAGTTTTCTACCCAAAAATAATTTCAAAATTGAAGCACCTCAATACCCCGCTGATGCACGACAAATCCCAAGAAGTTCCCCCTGGTACCGCTAAAAACACATTTGGCTGGGTTCATCCTCAACTGGTAACGCTTGCACCTGTCGAATACCTTCCTTAAATCGTCAATGTGGTGATAGATCTTTCATAATCCTATCTCCCTCTCTTCTCTTAACCATTTTTGGCTCATATAAGGCATATATATAGTATAGGAACACAATATAGCCGTTTGGGGGTGTTTGGGGAAGTTTTGGAACACTTTGGATCTGAAACGAGCCATTAGAATTCAAATTCCGGATGAGGCAGTCGACTGGGTGTTTTGGGGTTGTCGGCTGGGTCTTCAAAAATTCATTCCGAAATTTATTTGTAACTCTCTGACTCAGCCAGTCGACTGGCCTTCTTGGCCCAGTCGACTGGGTCAACAGGCAGTCGACTAGGTGGTTACCTAGTCGACTGGGCTGTTCAGCCCAGTTTCGACACAGTTCACTCTTTTGGTCATAACTAGAGTTCCGTAACTCGGATAAAGGCTTTATTTAGGTTTTTGGAAAGAAGACTTCAAGCTCTTGATTTTAGGATTTTTAATCACTCCATTGGACCCATGGTTGAGTGCGATATGGTCATTTGAATGTGTCGCTTCATTTCGAACTTCTAACCCACTTGATGGTTTTTCGTGAAATCTTTTGAGATTTTTCCGAAATGACTTAGACACACTCCTAGGATGTCTTATAAACTTATTCAGGTACTTGACATGCCTAAAGTCAATATTGAGATCATAAAATGTTTTTCCAATTTAAACAAATTCTCAATATTAGACAAAAGCTTTTCATGGTTTAACAATTTTGTTCAAAGCTTTAATATGCCTCTAGAATCCATTTCAAGTGATATGAGTTAAGTT
The DNA here is from genome assembly GCA_963922005.1 of Cornus suecica. Lineage (NCBI taxonomy): Eukaryota > Viridiplantae > Streptophyta > Magnoliopsida > Cornales > Cornaceae > Cornus > Cornus suecica. The sequence continues at coordinate 72,268,573 of OY998242.1, forward strand.
AATTGTTCTAGGACAACATCTTTGTTGAGTTCTTCCATAGCTTATGAAAACTTGAACTAACTCAACTTTAGCAAAGACTAAATGATGTTCATAGTCTAATGCTAATGATGTAAGGACTCATGAATGATATGCATGATCCTATATGCTATATGGTCAAGAGTTGAGTTTTCAAATAAGTTATTTCAAAAATAATATTACATTTAATCTTGCACTCACCCAAGACTATTTTACCCATATATTTGATCTTCAATTTCTTTAAGCTTTGGGTTGATGTCTCCATCCTTGTCTCCAAAGTCTTTTGAGCTCTAAGCACCTTTGCTTGATCTTCTCATTGATCCACTAGCTCTCTTGAGTTTATCTTGAATCAATAACCTATTAAGCATAACTCAAGTAGACATTAAATTCACCACATTCAATGGTTTGTTATCATCAAAATGTCATGTTTACCCATGGTGGAAAACCTTGGGTCAACAATCTCCCCCTTTTTGATGATGAGAAACATTGATGTGTGACAATAAACAATGGAGGGCATTTTATAAATGCTCCCCCTATCAATATGCAATCAATGAATATAACAATAACACATATGCATAAACTTTGAGAGTTCTTCCCTTATAACCATGTTTTAAATGATGTTAACACCTAAACATGTAGCATGTAATCATTTCAAGGAGCAAAGCTCCCCTAAGAATGTGCATACAACATATACACATCAACTAATCTTTCTCCCCCTTTGACATCATAAAAAAGAATAGATAAAATAAAGTACAAGGAGAAAATCATCATATCAAGTTGCATATATGAATTGTGATAATAGAATATATCATTTGAAGTAACACAATCTCATATTGTCCATACATTTCATGAATATGCTTAAGATGATACCAAATTGCAAACATAGCTTTGCATTCATGATGGCAACAAGGACATGCTAACACGTGTAATCAATGGTGACTAAATCATTTGCTTGCTTTTCATAGACAAATAGGATACATGATCAAAATAGATTTTCGTGCATGAAGTACATGTATCAAGTGAATGACTCAAACGGAGAATGACTTAATGTTCAAGTGTGTGTGTTTGAATGAAAACTCAAATCATAGTATTCAACATACTATATGTAAACATGGAACACTCAATCACTAGATCATTTAGAATCATATAGTCATGTATGAGGATTCACTTAACATCACATATGAGCATTTAAGAACGAGTCAACACCACCTTCATCTCAACCATTTGAAATACAATGAACACATATGAAATAACTAATCATGGAATGTAATGTGAATAACGTAAAAATCATAATGATGAGTAAGAGATGAGTATCCTAAAATAAGCAACTGAAAGATACACAAGACATATGCTAACACATTAATATTCAAAGGCATTTCCATTTCTCTATGAATTTTCACACAATGAGTTCTCTTGGAGAAAAATGGTGAGAATATTGATGAAGAAAATTATAATCATGAAAATGAACTCAATATCTCTCATAAATGGATGTCTTTGAAACTTTAATGCAATGACAATGTTATGTATTCTTCTCAAGTGCAAAAAATATTTAACATAAAATATATCTCTTATATATATGGTAAAAATACTTATCTAAAATAATAAGAGATGAACCAAGATAATGAACAAAATAACACATAATATATACTTTTATTTATGTTACTATAATTATCTAAGTCCAAAAGTAGTCAACCAAGGAAACCATATATTCCCAAAACCAAAGTGTCAAAAAGTATTTGAAATTATTTTCATGACACTTAAATGACCTATACCCATGAAGAAAATAAGTTCATCTATCATGCTCATTTTGAAATAATTTGCATGTTTGTGATAAACTTCTTTGCACAACACATCAAATATCGGTAAACATAATATTCCTATATAAGTCCAATAACCAAATTTGATAAGTTATAAATGACAAACAAGAAGAAGAATATTTATCAATATAGGTTCTAAAATAACCTTCATCCATAAGAAAATCACTTAAAACCATTCAAAACATCCTTTTGGAGCATATTTCAAGTTAAACACGACTTATGATAGTTTTAAAACCCATTGTCTAAAACTTATACATTTCAAAGCATTGTGATTCTCTACATGAAAAATTTTCATTGAAGAATTACATAAGAATGCATTAAATAAAAACATTTCATGCAAAGAGGCATGTGACATTCTTAGAATTTCAATTCAATTCACATGTGCAAAGAATTAACTATATCCTTCTTGATTAAGATCATGGAATAATAATGGTCAAAACCTTGGATCACCACTATTAGACTTAGATTGCAACATTATTATACAATATACAAGAATATGCATGTATGATAAATATATAAAATTATAAAATATAGGAGATTAAAAACATTATATATATATATCATTGAAAAACTTATATAAAAATAATAATTATATAAGATACAAACACAATAAGAATCTATGTCTTTCATGATATATGCACATAAGATTCATGATTCATGCTTATCAATACACATTCAAGATATCCACATATAAGCACAATATTTCCTCTTATCAACATGCTTCCTTCAATGATGGACTCTTGGTCCTTTTTGCATCATAGAGATCCAAGCATGACAAATTTAGAATCAATTAATATTTTAATTTGAAACACAAATGCTAAACATTATAGATAAAATATTAAGAGGATCATATACAAGCATCTTTAGAATGTTCATCAAAATAAATTTCCAAAAGGATAGTGGTGCAACATTCTACAAGTCTTAGGAGCCCAAAAGGTAATTCTTATTCTCATTTTCATGAATTGACTTTTCCAAAGAGAATTACTCTATCTTGAGGTTTACTAGTGTGGGCTTAATTGCTTACTCATTTATTTCACGTTCATCTTCATTTCACTTCAAGTTCAAACACCTCAATTCAATGTGCAATAAATGATATCAAGAAGATTTAGATAAAATACAAAAATCATAGAATAACATGGACATTCTACTCAAGAAATCAACTAAAATCAAGTGAAGTAGTCTTGTGAGTCTAGAGGTGGTCATGACTATATTTGTTAAATTTCATTCATGCTCAAGATTTTCATTCATAAAACTAGTCTTTGAAAAATATTGCCTCAAATGTACTTGAAAGGACAAAAGACAAATATTATAACATCATATATCCAAGTCTCATTTCAATGCAAACCACTATCAAGAAATCATCAAAAGCATATTCAATTGCATGCACCAAGTAGCCAATCATTCTCATTACCAATTATCAAATTTATTCCATGACATATCAATAAAGATTCAACACACTTTAATAAGCATATGTATGTCATGTTTGATCTCATCCATGAAATCACATTAGTAATGGAGGTTAGAAAATGTGTACCATGGTGCTAGCACTACACATTTTACTTGGAGTTGTTTGTGGATGATTTGCATCCTCTACTCATCTTGTGAGAGACCTTGATTTCATCTCCCCTTTTGAATTGAAGCATTTCTATTGAGGAATTGATAGTTCTTGAGTAAGTAATCAATCCAAACCTACAATACACTCAAGTAGCTTTCTTTGGTACCCATTTGCTATTGGGTCCATTTGTGTTAGCACAATCATGGGCATAAATCTCTATAAGCATATTAACACAAAATGAGTGATTTTTCTACAATCAATATGCTTCACTAGAGTTTATCATTCAAGAACATTATCATGAAGTGCATTTGTCAATTCAAATAGTAAGATATACTCATGATTATTTAACAAGTAAATGATCAACATGAAATTAATAATATGAATGAAACTCTATTTCATATATAAATCATAGTAAACAATCATATGCATCATTCATGTTCAAAATTTTCAAGAATTGACATGAAAACCAATATAATTTCCCTTGATTAGCAAAAATAAATTAGATACCCTTTTTCAAGATTTGTAAAGCTTTAGCACATGGGAAAATTAATTTCCTTTCATTTCAAAATTCTTAGAACATTTGAAAGCTTAATGAAAGGTTATATTTCATAAGAGTCACCTATTCAAACAAATTTCTCTCTAATCCAAGGTGTCACTCTTCTCATGCAATTTTAAGATAATCAAAAGAATGTGATGCATGAACAATGATTATTCATCAATCAATCAATCAATACATTCATAAAACACATATATATATCAATGAATATATAAATACAAGTATCAAGTCAATAAATTGTATAAATTTTCAAATTTCACCTAGACATCTCAATCATTGCATTCCATCATCAAAATTCATCTTTTATGGCATGTGCATGTTCAATGGTTATTGGGCACTAAAGATCATCTAAAAACACTTATCCTTATAAAAACATTCTCATTTAGCCTTTAAATGCATATAACTAACTTGTAAACATCAAAAGAGAATAAAATGTCAAATAACCTTACGTAGGGAAAATCTTTCAAAGTTTGTCATGGATCAACTCTAAGCCGGTTAAGGGAAAAATAGAGCCGAGGCTCTGATACCAATTGTTGGCCATATATTGAAACCTAGAGGGGGGTGAATAGGGTCAATTACAAACTTTGAGTCTTTTTCGGTTTGACTTTGTTTTAACAAAAGTAATCTTTGTAGAGCTCTAGTCAAACACTTAGTTAGATAGATGATCCTTAAGTGACTACCTCATTTCATACTTTTGAATCATGAATAATAAATTGCATTACCAAATATATACATAATGGATTCAAGAATGAGAACTAGTTCAAGCATTCATTAGAACTTAATATGTATAAGCACTTTTCTCACATATGTATAGAAATGATGCAAAGTGTTATTTGTCATAAAGAATACTTTGAAGAGTTTACAAAACGTAATTAAACATTTTGTGCATATAAACTCTTAAGAAGAATGATATATTCAATATGCATTGTGTCAAACACTTGGGGTGCATATGAACATATTATACTAAGGTGTGTTGAATATGAATTTTATCAAACACTTGGTGTGCACATGGATTATATCTAAATGAGAAGGTAGTCTAAGCTTTAATTTAATCATGTTCACAATTTTAATTCATTTCAACTATGTCTTTTCCTAACCTCTTCATGGATACACAAACACAAGCAATTCCATAGCATTGATATATATAAATCTCAAGATTATAAATGACAATTGCTTTTAAAGTAAAGAGATAAAGGTTAGAGAAAATGCACACCATAGACACCGAGATTTTTACATGGTTCAACCAAATCTTTGGTTTATTCCATGCCTTGAGATAACCTCTCAAGGATTCCACTATCGTGCTTCTCTTTCCGGGGATAAGCAAACCCTTACATGCCTCATTCTTCCGGGTGAATAGCAAACCCTTACACGCTCCTTCTTCCGGGTGAAGAGCCAACCTTGCTCACTCTTGCGGGTGGAGAGCTAACCTTCGAACATTCTTGCTTCTGGGTGAAGAGCCGACCATTGCTCATTCTTGCGGGTGGAGAGCCAACCAAATCCTCTCTTTTTAAGGTTGAGAGAAACATTTACAAAGCTTCAACAAGCCATTCCCATGCCAAGACAACTTCTTGGACTTTCACTCTCAAATGAATAAGAATTGAATTTGAGTGTACAACAATATCTCTCAATATATGGATATAGAAATTCAAAGCTCACTTCCTCACATACTTAGAGTCATAAATGAAATACTCAATTGAAAAGCTCTACTCAAGTATGAAGAATGAATCACAAGAAGAAAATATGAATGATGCTTATGTGGTGATTCATGTAGGAGCTTTCTACCCAAAAATAATTTCAAAATTGAAGCACCTCAATACCCCGCTGATGCACGACAAACCCCAAGAAGTTCCCCCTGGTAACGCTAAAAACACATTTGGCTGGGTTCATCCTCAGCTGGTAACGCTTGCACCTGTCGAATACCTTCCTTAAATCGTCAATATGGTGATAGATCTTTCATACTCCTATCTCCCTCTCTTCTCTTAACCATTTTGGCTCATATAAGGCACATATATGGTATAGGAACACAATATAGCCGTTTGGGGAAGTTTTGGAACACTTTGGATCCGAAACGAGCCGTTAGAATTCAAATTCCGAATGAGGCAGTCGACTGGGTGTTTTGGGGTTGTCGGCTGGGTCTTCAAAAATTCATTCCGAAATTTATTTGTAACTCTCTGACTCAGCCAGTCGACTGGCCTTCTTGGCCCAGTCGACTGGGTCAACAGGCAGTCGACTGGGTGGTTACCCAGTCGACTGGGCTGTTCAGCCCAATTTTGACATAGTTCACTCTTTTGGTCATAACTAGAGTTCCGTAACTCGGATAAAGGTTTTATTTATCTTTTTGGAAATAAGACTTCATGCTCTTGATTTTAGGCTTTTGAATCACTCTATTGGACCCATGGTAGAGTGCGATATGATCATTTGAATGTGATGCTTCATTTCGAACTTCTAACCCACTTGATGGTTTTTCGTGAAATCTTTTGAGATTTTTCTGAAATGACTTAGACACACTCCTAGGATGTCTTATAAACTTATTCAGGTACGTAACATGCCTAAAGTCAATATTGAGATCATAAAATGTTTTTCCAATTTAAACAAATTCTCAATATTAGACAAAAGCTTTTCATGGTTTAACAATTTTGTTCAAAGCTTTAATATGTCTCTAAAATCCATTTCAAGTGATATGAGTTAAGTTAATTGTTCTAGGACAACATCTTTGTTGAGTTCTTCCATAGCTTATGAAAGCTTGAACTAACTCAACTTTAGCAAAGACTAAATGATGTTCATAGTCTAATGCTAATGATGCAATGACTCATGAATGATATGCATGATCCTATATGCTATATGGTCAAGAGTTGAGTTTTCAAATAAGTTATTTCAAAAATAATATTACATTTAATCTTGCACTGACCCAAGACTATTTTATCCATTTCTTTGATCTTCAATTTCTTTAAGCTTTGGGTTGATGTGTCCATCCTTGTCTCCAATATCTTTTGAGCTCTAAGCACCTTTGCTTGATCTTCTCATGGATCCACTAGCTCTCTTGAGTTTATCTTGAATCAATAACCTATTAAGCATAACTCAAGTAGACATTAAATTCACCACATTCAATGGTTTGTTATCATCAAAATGTCATGTTTACCCATGGTGGAAAACCTTGGGTCAACAAAATGCTCAGACTCATCAGCCACATCGGACTTATCAAAATCACTAGTTATTCCATCATATGATCCATCACTCCATGTAACAACTAGATATTTCGTCTTTTTCTTCTTATTGGCACATTCAGTAACTATGTGACCGAATTCTTGACACTCAAAATATTGAGGTTTCTTCTTTTTAGGGTCAATCTTCTCATTCCAATTTTGGACCTTTTTATTTTTAAAATCATATGATTTACCTCCAAATTTATGTCCCTTAATCATTTCTTGACCACAAGAAGATTTTAAAAACTTATGAAACTGCTTCATGATCATGTCAATCTGACTTGGTCTACTCTCATCCTCCTCGTCCGACTCACTAGGATCCTCCTTAGTGGTTCTAAAAGCTATGCTCTTCTATTTTGTACCACTCGATTCAGAGGATTGAACACACATCTCCATCTCATATGATTTTAAATTTTCAGTTAACTCTTCAAGTTTAATCTCCTTGAGACTCATGATTTCAGATATGACAGTAACCTTAGACCGAAAACGTTCAGGGAGAGACCTAAGAATTTTCTTCTTTATGGTAGTCTCGGGAATGGGCTCTCCTAAATTGTGACAACTTGTTACTATGTCAGTTAACCTAGCCTTAAAGTCACCAAAAACTCCATCCCCCTCCATCATAATCTATTCAAAATTTGAATTTAGAATTTGGATTTTCGATTGCTTAACTTTTGAAGTTCCTTCATGAGTTACTTGGAGAATATTCCAAGCTTCTTTAGCAATTTCGCACGTGGTAATTCTCTTAAATTCACTCTCAGTCACAGCAGTGTACAATGCATTCAAAACTTTTGAATTTGAACTAGCATTGTTTGTCTCAGTAGTAGTCCATTAGTAACAACATCTTTCACAGTGGGTAGTGAGTATCCTACCTCAATAGCAAGCAAAACTCTATCATCTAGTGATTTAAAAAACGCTCTCATTCTAGCTTTCCAATACGTGTAATTGAGCCATCAAACAAAAAGGACCTAGATACGGAACCTCCTTCACGAGGTAAATCCATTGTCTAAGTTTAAGATCTAACCCTAGGTAGTAAACCTAAATCGGGGCAACCACGCTCTGATACCAATTGAGACGATCAATGAAAATAGCCTAGAGGGGGGGGATTGAATAGACTTTTTATGGATTTATTGACAAATTAATATTAATTGTGAAAAAGTCAATTTAATCCAATTCTCTATCAAGATAAATCATGCAACGATTAATCTAAGTGTAAAAAATAAAGCAATAGAGACACACGATATTTGTATGTGGAAAATCTTGGAAAGACTCCAAGTAAAAACCAGAGATACACTCAGGTATTGATGCACTATGAATCAAACACTATATAGACTCTATAAAGCTTTAGACTTACAAATCCCTCCAGATCTACCTTTCTCCACTCGACGTCTAACAACTTTGAATCACTCGCACTCTACAAGCTCTCGCTCCGCTCCATACTCTGACGACTTCACTTCTCAACGGATCAATGAACCACAAAGTCTCCTGCTCTGATCAACATACTCAGACGGCTCCGTTTCTCAAACGGATCTAAGCAACCACATTGCAATCAATGGTGTGTTGATTTTTCCAACAATTAGGTCATTCAACCGTGCATAGATATCTTCGATGTAGAAGCACAATTGAACAAACCCTAAACCAAGAGAGAATTTGAATATATATGATCACTCAATAATATTCTCTATCTGTATCTTTGTAAAAGTATATGAACGATGAAATACTACAGAGATCTCTCTAAAAAACCTTTTCTAAAATTTGTAGAGAGCCCTCTTATTTATAGAATAGGAAACCCTAGTTTTGAGATAACTTGTTCCCCACTTTGATTAGGAATCCTTCTTTGTGTCAAACCTTTCCAATTAGGAGTAAAACTGACTTATATTGATATACAAACGTGTATATAGGTCAATAAGTCGTAGCCTCATTATCAAACTTCAAGTCGGGGTCAAATTTTACAATTCTTGAAATCTATAATTTTTCCCTCTCCAGGTACCTGCGCTTTAGGCGTACCCCTTGAGCGTAGCTGCGGCAAAAGCTTGAGCATACCCTTGAGCGTAGTTTTTCACTTTCTAGCCACTTTTAGGTTCTATAAGCATAGGCTTGAGCGTAGATATTTTGGTCAAAACCACTTTTGTTGGGAATAGTACCAAAATATCCTTCTTGACTTCCCGAGACTTTTTGCTTGAATTGACGGCTTTGGAAAATACCCTTTTTGCCCTCCGGGAGACATTTTTACTCAATACGCTCACTTTTGCACTACACTTGTATTCTTCACTATTTCAATACTTGATTTTGCATTTGTCGAAACTTGTAGATGTCGTTGAAACCAAAACAACATATCTAACATTCAACATGGTTATTGTCTATAACATGCCATAAATAAATTATACTCAAAAGTGTTCTTACACATGGATAGAACCAATCCTAAATGGATTTAGTGAAAAAGAAATAAAAGAAAGTAAAATAATAAAATACTAGAGAATTCTACATCCATTCCCTAATCCTACGAATTATTCCTATATTCCACTCTTAGCCACATTCAGTAAAGTCATCATTCCATGTGTTGAATCCCTTTACCCACCACTTTCTTAGCTCATATATTGATGATCTCCCAAAGAATTGATCATGATCAATTTTCTTAGGACCTGTATGCATTGGTTCATCAGTCGCATCCAAAAATTCACCCAATTGATATTTGATTAACGCCGTGGTGAGGAAAGGAAAAAATAACTTCACCTCCGTATGTATTGAAGCACATGAATTTTGTTCAAGAGTGTGCCAACATTCCATCATCTTATCATAGATTAATTCTGGGATAGAAACCCAAAATCCCTTCTTAAAACAATAGAATGTATACACCATCTCTCGGTATAAATATCTATCTTTCTCATTGGGACATGCTTGTTTATCCAAAATCCCATAAATATACCAAAACTCCGGTTCTAGCTCCGTTTTCTTTATCCAAAATTGAGTTGGTGGATTTTCAAGCCCATCACAAATCTCTCTAACCATATCATGAAAGGACGAAATTGGATGTGGGATAAGGTGAAACTTACAGTCAAGATCGAATATTAATTCATGGGGAAGTCCCCATGCTTTTGCAATAGCCTCGGGAGTCACATTAATAGACCTTGAATCGTATCGTATAGTTGTATAAGTGATCAAACCTCCTTCACCTTGAACATCATATCTCATGTTGTAGTAGAAATCACACACAATATTAGGAAAAACTTGTAAATTCACCGGCTTATAGAACACGTGCTCATACTTGATCTTATAATCTGCAAGAGGATCACCCTTAAGGGTAACATCCTTGATTTCCTCCTTCGTCAAACTTCCAATGGCCATACTAGCATTAATTGTCTAATAGTTTTGTAGATGTGAAAGAAAGACTAGGGGATGCCTTATATTTATAGATCTTAAATCAAGTCCTTGCTAGGAGAATAATGATTCAATTTACTGCAGAAATCTGGAATAGAAATCATTAGAATGGAAAGGTTTTTAAATGGTAATCAGCTTTAATGCCTATTTTCTATGGTTGAACATGATTTCAGTATTTATGGAAACTTTTCTAGAATTCTCTTGCCTATAATATAAACATATAAAATCTATATAAAACTAGTATAATATATAAGTTAAAATCATAAATTAAGAAGAAAATAAAAATTAGTAAGTAAATTTTTTTAAAAAATAATTTTCAGGATCCACCGAGTACTCGGTGGAAAAACTATCTAGTACTCGGTAGTCCCTGTACCAAAATTTTCCAAAATTAATTTTCTTTAATCAATATATATATATATATATATATATATATATAGAATATAAATAAGAAGTTAGTATATAAACTTAAATAAAATATTTTAAATGAAATAAAATATATATATAATACATAAATAGTTATATAAAATTAATTAAAATAGAAGTATATATTTATATAAATTAGAGTTTTATAAAAAAATATTTATGAAAATCGTACCCCCCAAACTTATATCGTTATGTCCTTATAATTTTAAAATAGATAAATCAAAAAAGTTTGTTCGATAAATACCAAAATATCCATTTTCATTAATTTTCTATTATTTTTTGTTGGAGTTTGAGTACAAAAATACAAATAAAAAGAAATAAAGAAAAAAGTACAAAATAATGATTCACGGCTCAGCCTCATGTAATATTTATAAGATAAATCTATGTTGGCTCATGATCGACTACTATCAAAATCCTAAGACTCAAACGGTGGTGGTGGTGGATGAGAAGTGGAGCTGGAGACTAATCGCTCTAACATTGCTTGAAATCCACGAGCTTCGGCCTGCTCATGAAAAATATGCTCCTGACGGGCTACCAAATTTGCATATTGTTCCTTAGACAAAGTCACTGTCTCCCTCTGCCTAGGTGCCTGAGGCATCTCCTCATCAGTACCCTCGTCATCATCATCACCTCCATCTGTTGCACCCTCCTCGTCCTCAAAATCATCCCCTTCCTCAGCGTCTCTATTGACCGCCCCCTCCAGCCCTCGACTCATCTTGCCGTAAGAATGGCTAAAAATGCTATATACCATCGGCGAGTCAATGACACGCTCCTCCTCCCCCTCAGTCGGCTGAATATCGAGGTGTCATAGAATGTCGGTGATTAGAGAAGAAAATGGAAATAACCATTTTTTTGCCTTCACTACCGCCAGGTCAGAGAGGTTCTGCCACACGGTCCACATAATGTGAACTATAATGCGCCGAATCGAGACCCAATGGCGGGCATCGAAACAATAAATTGCCTCCAAAAGCATACCTCTCATCTCCGTGTCGTGGCCGCGAGGATAAACCTGGTCATGGAGCACGGTGTCGAGAAACCATAATCTCCGGGGAAAATACCTCTTCCCCGCACATGTCGTGCTCTTCGGGTCCCCAAAGCGCCCCTGGCACATCCGCTCCACGATAGTCTGAACGACGGGGAACGACTCTGGAGGAGATGAAAACTCAGCCTGTAAATCCTCCAGACACTCATCCGGAATGCCCCACATCGCTGTAATGAGGGTAATATCGATCGTGAAAGTCCGGTCCCTCATCCTCGTTGACAATCCGATCACCACATCATAGACTAGGTTGCGATAAAACTCGTAAACCATCTCCAGGTAGTACACAGGTGACATAGGTGTCAACCTCCGCTTCACCAACCGCTTCATACTTATTTTGGACTTTTGTCCGTGTCGAAAATCGGCGTAGTTGAAGATACGCTCGAGAAAAAAGTCCTTGCGTAGCCCGACCTCTCTCGCCTTTTGTCGCTCCTCGGCCTCCCATTGGGCCGTTTGTGTGAGAATTTCGGCACTCACTGCTGATGATTCTCTACCCTCTGTCATTCTACTCCTCTTCTTGGGTGCCATTTGGATGATTTTGAATGGATTTGAACGAGTTTTCAAGTGTGTAAGGGCATATATATAAGGGCGTATATATATAACTTCAAAAATAGGAGGCAAAGAGGGTATTTTAGTACATTTTGGAATGAAATAATCGGTGGGTTTTGGTCGAATTAGGGCAAGAATGAAGATATAGGGCATGATTTGAGGAAAAACGATCTAAAATTGAGGATTTGAGGGCAAAACGAAGGTATATATATATATATATATATATATATATATATATATATGGAGTGATATACGCGATTTGGGAAGGTCTTGAAGCTTGAATATTGTTGGATCGAGAGTAATGAAGGTGTAGGAGAGTTAGGGTGTAAGTTATTTGAGGGAAAATACGAGTTGAGAGTGATTTGAGAGAGGAAGAGTTGAACCTTAAAATGAACTGCCGAGTTTCCCGGTTCAGTTCGAATTTCAAGTCACCGAGTACTCGGTGAACACTCTACTGAGTACTCGGTAGTTCATAGTTACTGAGTAATTTCTAATTCTCCTTTTGTTTTCTGTTTCGTTTCTTTCAACTCCAATACTTTTTTTGTATCTTACCATATATTCTAAACTTTAATTTAAACATAAACTAACTATAATTGAATTAAAATTAATAAAAGAAGGTAAAATAATAAAAACCTTATTATTACATACCCGTCTAAGAAAACATGAACTTCCTTAGCCAATGCCTTAATTTAACGCCGTTGGCTCGACGTTCATAGATATTCTAACCGTTATCATACGTGGGATCGACCAAATCGATAGATCCCACACATCCTAACTCAGGGTTGAATTCTACGCATCTTTTGAGTCGTTGACCATTTACTTTAAATCGTTTACCTTTCTTTGGATCCTCTAGTTCCACCACTCCGTAAGGAAACACAATAATTATGTTATATGGTCCATCCCATCTTGAACGGAGTTTACCAGGAAATAATTTTAATCGAGTATTAAATAGCCATACTTTATAACCAGGCTCTAGGGATTTTCTTCGAATATTTTTATCATGGAATGCTTTTGTCCTTGCTTTATATATTTGTGCATTCTCATATGCATCATTATGAATCTCCTCTAGTTCATTGAGTTGAAGCTTTCATTTAGAGCCTGCTTCTTTTGAATCAAAATTTAGTATTTTAATGGCCCAGTGTACTTTATGTTCTAATTCAACAAGAATATGACAAGATTTTTCATAGACTAATCGATACGGTTTAGTTCCTATCGGTGTTTTATAAGCCGTCCTATATGCCTATAGTGCATCGTTTAATCTGGTTGACCAGTCTTTTCATCAGTTTGCACTATTTTTTCTAAGATTCGCTTAATCTCCTTATTTGACACTTCTGCTTGACCACTTGTTTGGGGATGATATGACATACCTACTTTGTGGGTAATGTTGTATTTAAGACATAGGTTATTCATGTACCAATTACAAAAATATTTTCCATTATCACTGATTATTGCACATAGTATACCTAATCTAGATAAAATATTATATTGTAAAATCTCAATTACGACTTCATGATCAGCTTTTGCCGAAGCTACTGCTTCTATCCATTTTGAGACATAATCTACCTAAATAAGTATATATAAATTATTATTTGACATTGGAAACAGTCCCATAAAATCTATCCCCTACATAAAATACATCAATTATTAAAATTGGGGATAATTGCATCATATCTCTCCAAGAAGTTGAACCTAATCGTTGGCATCTGTCACATGTTTTACAATAATTATATGAATATTTAAACAGGGTAGGCCAATAAAATCCACTTTACAATACTTTAGTTGCCGTCTTTTTAGCTCCAAAGTGACCTCTACATGCTAATGTGTGACAAAATTTTAAGATACTTTGTGTTTCATTCTCAGGGACACATCTCCTAATGATTTGGTCAGAACAATATTTAAATAACTCAAGATCTTCCCAAATATAGTATTTAACTTGACTAAAGAATCGGTATGTCTCCTGTTTGGACCATCCTGTTGGTATTTTACACGTGGCTAAATAGTTAACTATATCTGCATAGCATGGTAAACTATTGACTGTGTTGACACTACATATCATATCCAGGTTGTCAGTTTTAGTCTGTTAAGATGGTTCTTCAAGTTCTGGGATTGCTATTTCTGTTGGTACATAATCGGGTGGTTTATTTGAAGTAACTGGTAACGACTCTGTTGATTCTCTCCATGATTCTCCGTATAGTGCTTTTTTTATAGCTGCGATATCATCAAGATTAGATTGTAATTGCTTTTCCTAATCAATATTTGTGAAATCTTCTTTTTCTTCAGACAATTTTTCCTTTCTAACCTCTACTTGTTCTAATTCTTTTGTTAATGGATCGAGACTAAAACAATCATCTACCGTTGAACAATGCTCATCATTCCTAAACACATTCAATCTTAGTTTCATATTTCCAAATGATATATCCATTACTCCTGTTCTACAATTAATGCACGCGTTAGCTGTTTCTAAGAAATGTCGTCCTATGATTACATGTATATGTTTCTTTGGACTATGAACAGGTTCTGTGTCTATGATTATGAAATCGACAGGGAAATAAAATTTGTCTACTTGAACTATCACATCTTCAATTATCCCTCTTGCCTGTTTGATCGATCTATCTGTTAATTGAAGTACAACCGTAGTAGGGTTTAATTCTCCTAATCCAATTGTTGGTAAATTGAATACAGTAATAAATTGACACTAGCACCTAAATCAAGGAAAACCCGTCCTACTTCTTAATTTCCAATTATGCATGATATTGTAGGCGCTCCTGGATCTTTATATTTGGGTGGTGTATCATTTAATAATAACAAACTTACTTGTTCAGTTAATACTATCTTTTTAGGTACCTTAGCTTTGCTTTTACGCTTTTGCGTACATAAATATTTCAAGAATTTAGTGTAAGGTGGAATTTAAGATATGACATCTAATAAAGCCAATTTGATTTTTACTTGTTTAAATACTTCTAAGATTTCATTATTTTTATCGCCTTATTTGCCATAATAGTTTGATCCTCGGAGACGTTGAGGGAATGGTGCTTTTGGTTCATATTCCTTCTCTGTAGGTTTTTAAGGTATTTCTTTAATAGGTTCATCTATTGTTGGATGTGATGTGTCTTTAGGAATATTTTTCAAGACTTCTTCTCGTGCTAGTCTTTTTTCAAACTTCTCCTCAACTCTATTGTCCACTATCTTACCACTCCTTAAGGTTGTAATTGATTGAACGGTTTCATAGGTTGGTTCTTATAAAGTACCTAACTCAATCATGTGTTGCCCTTTATTATTCATCACTGGTTGACTCGGTAATTTACCCTATTCTCTTTTATTAAGCGTGTTAGCTATTTGTCTCATCTACACTTCTAATTTTGAAATAACTTGTGAATGTGTATGTAATAGTTGAGTATTAGCTTCTAAGTTACCAAGGGCTGCTAAGAATTTATCCTCAAAACTAGATGATCTTTGTGGTGGATTAGGGTTTTGAATTTAATTCCTAAATTGAGGTTGGTTTGGTTGAAAAGATCGAAATCCTTGTGTATTATTTTGAAAATTTTGATTACTATTGAATGGTCTTGGATTTTGATTGAAATTTTGAGTATTATTGAATGGTTTTCGATTTTGATTGAAATTTTGAGTTTGGACAGGATTTTCTACGTTTTGAGAACGATAAGATAAATATGGATGGTTCCGCCAACCTTGATTGAAAGAATTTAAATATGGATTATTATTGGTAGTTGTAAAGGCTGCATTAACCTCATATGGTATTATATCTTCTTGGTATGTCATTGGACATCCGCTAGCTAAATGGGAAGGATCATAACAAATCGAATAGACTTCTCTAGGAGTATTTTGAGTGAAATTTATAAAGTTGTATAATTTTCTATTTATCTCAGCTACTTGATCCATAACGTCGTCAGTTCTTTATATTTATTTAATAGTTTTCACTTGTCTAAGGTTATTAAGTATTGATCTAGCCCTAGCTTCTGACACATTTTGTTATGAATTTTCACTCAATCTTTCGAATATTTTCCATAAGTCGTCGACTGGTTCTAATGAAAATGTTCCTCCTCATGCCGCATCTATACGATGTTGTTGTATCTCGCCTAGGCCATTATAGAAATTACGCACCAAATCGTATTTTGTGAATTTATGATGTGGACATTTTGCCAAGATTCCTTTAAAACGTTCCCGAATTTCATGTAATTGTTCACCCGGAATTTGGGCAAATTTCATTATAGTTGCTTGGGCTTCATGTGTCTTTCCAATAGGGTAGTATTTATGTAAAAATCCTTTTTTAAGGTTCTCCCAATTAGTTCTCACTCGTTCTTCTAAACTATTATACCATCTTTTAGCTTTTTATTTGAGTGAAAAGCGAAATAATCACACACGTAAGGCATCGGTAAACATCCCATTCATCTTAGTTGTCGAACTAATTTCTATAAACTCAGTGATATGCTTATAAGGATCTTCGTGTTTATATCTATAGAATTTAGGTAACATATTCAAAATACTAGCTTTAATTTCAGAATGAGATGCTGTTTCGCATGGTATTATAATGTCAGCTGATGATTTGAAATTAGAAGGTGTGTAATAATCTTTTAAGGAACCTAGTGATTGTAATTGAGGGCGCCTATATCGTTAAAATTTAATGTATCTTTTTCAATCATTTATTTATTAGTTCTTAAGTTTTTACGATAAGTTCTATCAACTTCAGGATCAAAAGGAGTAAGTTCTTTAGATACGGAACGCAAACTACTCATAAAACGATGAAATAATTTTTATAAAAATAAACTAATATAAATAATAAACTAAAAATAAATAAACTAAATAAAAGAGAAATTAAATAGGAAAATTCAAGATAAGATTGAACAATAATTTAAGATACGATTAAAACTCACAAACGGTTCAGCAAAGTAATCGTTGCTGTTTTTCTGGTTCCTTCTGCTAATCTTAATGCACCTATCAAAAATCACACAATCTTGTCTCTTAAAAGAAGAAAATAAAAACAAAGCAAGTAAATAATCAAGCTATAATAATTATTTGAATGTATAGAAAATCATTAGTCTCCGGCAACGGCGCCAAAAACTTGATTGGTGGCTAAACCTTAATTAATTTAGCCTATTAGGCTTGGGTAATAAATAATAATAATAATAATAATAATAATATTGTGTGCAAAGAAGCCCTTAAATTTGACTTAGTTTTCCTTATCGCAAGTGCACGAATCAATTCTAGTATAGTATATATGAGATAGGGTATATCGTATCTACAAAGACTAATGAATTCATAACTTCTTCTATAATTATTGTAACTAAATTATGAAAGATAATTTGTTTGTTTTATTTTCTATAACTAATTTGACAAGAAATAAAATAACATAAAAGTAAAGATAGATTTTGGTTTTAGTGTTTGAAAACAGTGGAGATATAGATCTAGGGTATTTCTAACTCCACCACTAACCACATAATATATCATCCTAATCATTTAATTATAAAGGGCGGTCCAGCATATATGAATCAGATATAGGGTCGCAAGCATTGGCAAACCCTAATCCTAAAAAAAGAACAATTAATCCATAAATTACACAATCCATCACTGAACAAACATAACTAGTACATGCATCTACTCTAAACTACTCCTACGAACATAAATTAAAAGCATGTCACTAGAATTTTTTATTTTTTAATTTCTTTGGTGGATCTTTGGCTTCCACATAATTTTTAATTGTATCTAGGGGTATGCCCCTAGTATTTTGTAGGCTTTTGGCCTTTTTTATTTAATGAAATTTTACTTACCATTAAAAAATAACAAACATGTCACTCGGAGTCTTTTCTAGGAATGATTTGTCTAAATCAAGATTGCATATTAATTACCACCATTATATAGAAAATCATGAGTTAAGCATCCGATTTCTAGCCCATATTGAATAACCATGATTGTGCAAGATAAAACATTCATTCAAGCTAAGACAAAACATATAATAAATGAAGCATATTATATAAAATCAAACATAATCACTCATCTACACAATCATCACATACGTGTCCTTCAGTTTCCCCTTATACAATTAAAATAAGAAAGAGTCTATATTACTTAGCTAGAGTTTTATTAAAAATCCTAGATACCGGTTTAGTTGTTCATGGTAGTGACAGTTTGTATTGTTGATGGAGACGCTCCCTACATGGTTGATATTCTTGCACAATTCTCCAACAACAGTCTATCTATTCAACGTATCAAAACTCCAATATAACACACCATACCGTAAGGGAAACCCCTATCTTTTATAGAAAAAGAGACGTATTTCTTTGGTAATCTGATTGCTTCACGGTTAAGTCAATAATATGTATCATGCTATTTCTTGAATACTGGTATTAAATCTCATCAAATATGGTCAATATTGTGTCCAAGATAGCCTAGAGATCATCCCATATTGATTCTGGCCGAAACATGTCTCACTATTGTATATACAAGTTGTTGATGTGGCCTGGCCGTTTTTTATCTCATCGAGTACTCGATGGCTTCTGAATGTTGCGCAAGTGGACACAATTGCGCCAAAGGTTCTGGTGATTTTTCTTGATTTGCGCAAGTTCACACACTTTCGCACTCTACCGAGTACTTGATGAAGGCACTACCGAGTACTCGGTAGTTCTTCACCTTGTATTATCTTGTTCCATCTCCTTTGCTCCATTTCTCTTCTTGTCTTCATTCTTCTTCACTCATTTTGCATCCTTGACTTATTTTTGGTCATTCATAGGTCTTTTATCCATGGTTTTAGCTCTTGAACAATCTTGAGTCACAAATTCAGTTATTTTATCGAATTAATCTCGTTTGACATGACATAGCCCTGAAATGTCTTAAAACACGAAAACCGTATAAAAATACCAATATAATGATATATATATATATATATATATAACAATGTATAAATATGAGCCTTAAATGTATGTTATTTGACTCCTATCAAACGGCCATTTAGGACACTTGTGTCCTTAGTGATTGTGTTATTCCTTGGAGTTGTAGTCACTCTTATCAGGCTATCATTTAGAAACAGCGTTATCCCAGATTTATAAATAAATTTTTTCGTATTTAAAAGAAAAACCCATTTTTGATCACCCCCGTAGCCATGACAAGTTTTCGTACTTTAAAAAGTGATCTTAGGATATTCTTTAAAAATATTTTTAACTTCTAAAAGTCGGTGATGGCGAATGACGGACTCCGGGGGCAAGACGGTCACTTTCCCTGTGTGAATTCTTAAAGAAAACCTACTTTTTAACATTTCTCGAGATTCAGAGACTTCTTTCTTAAGATCTTGACCTGCAGTGTTTTGAAATGTGTCTTCTTGTTTCACTTTTGCTTCTGATCATTTCTAAGTCTCAAGTATGAGACTTTTTGTTTAGTGCACACACATAGTGTTGCCTTTCCCTTCTCCTCGGTTGTTTGATGTCACCATCTAGGTGATTTAGGTTTTTACACATGTTAGGGGCATGGATGCAAAATGGATTGGTTCGAGTTTTAAAACATTTTTCTTAAAACTATTGAATCCTTTTGATTAATCTTTTTTGTGACTTTCAGTCTCGGCCATTCGCTTTTTATTTCTTTTGTTTGGGTGTCTTCCTAATCAATTGTGGTTGTTCTTAACCTTGACATTGTTGTCTTTGTTATCCGTTGGTTTAGTTGCGACCTCTTCTCCCTTGCTTTGTTTCTTGACCCTTATGTGGTTCTTCATGAGAGTAGTGTTCATGTGCCCTCCGTGATTTGATCGATTAGCTTTCCTCACCTATAGTGAGAGTGTTGGTGGTTCGATTGACCTTATTGAGGATAATATCATGAGTTTGAGGTGGTAATGTGGTTAGTGGCATTGATGAGGCGATATGATTGAAGTGATTTAGTCATTGAGAAGTAGATCTCCTATAAGAATGGGATGATGGTTCTCATATATACATATATATTATACATATATATTGATAATGATGATGTTAGTAAGGAAGGATATGAGTTATTTCCCTCATGTGTTCTCGGGAAGTGGGTTATTATTAGGAGCCGAATATTCCATATTTTAGGCAAATAATTTGGTATTGTTAGTCTCTATATCTTATTACCTTGGTATTTTTATGCAATTTGTATGTTTAAGCATATTTCAGGTTCGGTACGTGTAAAGTGAGCTAAATCCGGTGAATTAACTGAAGTACTAGCTCATAACCATTCCAGAACCAAGGCTGATGTATAATGAGGTGCAAAAATAGACTAAAAGGGAATTAAAAAGGCAAAACAAGTGAATTGGAGGCTAGCAGAAGCAACTGAGACATATGGGGCGAATTGCAGACAAGAATAAAACAATTGTCATTTTATGGATTGATCCACATTCTTGGGATCGATCCCATCCTTGGACGCTAAAAGCTGCAGTTTTAGGATCGATCCTAAGATCCCACATTCTTGGGATCGATCCCAGCCTCACACATTGGAATTTGTAAAATCCATTATGGGATGAATCCTATATCTTGGGGATTGGTCCCAGCTCCCGAATCAGATGGATTTTTATGGGTCTAGTTTGATGTATTGCACACTCCAGAACATGTTATGGTATATTTTAAATGTATTTTGATTAATATTAAAGAGTTTTGAGTCTATATACAAGGATTTGACACCAATCAAAGAGTCCAACTTTTACAAGACTCCACATCTATAAATACAAGTTTGAGATCATATTTGGGGGATCTCTGGATCGCCTCTTTTCTCTGCAACAAAATTAGTGCGTAAAATACATATCAGGAGAGCAACAGAAGGAAGAACAACGAGATAAAATAAGATAGAAGAGAATACCGGAAGTTCCATGGAGTCGAGTTCATCATCAACAACGCTATCACCGACATCCATGGGCAACTAAACGATAACTAGAGTTTCTAGCAAAACCCTAGACCAAGTAATGTAACCTACTGTTTATTTATTTATATTGTGAAAGGGGAAGCTAAAGAGCCCTCCTATGATGGTTATGTAGACCAGAGATTTATACTCCATGTTTATATAATAATTTCCATTTTTTTATTCTAGATTGAATTTATGTTAATTCTTGCACAACTACACTTAACTGCTACGAGCTAGATGTAACGTCCGATATTTTTACGTCCTAATTAAAAATTTTCTTAACAATTAAGTGCTTATGTGATTGTGTGTTTAATGTGTTTATGTGATTAACATGACTTGGATGATTTATTTGAGATTAAATTTGTAAGTTGCATGTTGTAATTTAAATTTGAGAATAATGAAAAGTGTTGAAATTGAATTTGGGAAATAAATGACCAAAGGGTAAATTGGTATTTTCATATTTAGAAGACTTAGTGGAAATTGTAGAGAAATGACTAAGTGTTGGTGTATGAGTCGCATGGTAGTAAATATAGAGGAAAACATAGGTTAAAAGGGTAATTAAGGGTTATGATGACACTCTTGTAATTAATCCTAAGTTGAGAAGTATTTTGTCTTTTCACACTTTGAAGTGTTGTCTCATTCTCAACCATTGATCTTGAGTCTTCTTCCACCTTTGCTCACAACCCTTAGATTATAGGGCCTTGTTTGGATGACACACAAATGCATGAATGCATTATTCTTGGTCTTTCATTTGCAAGACTTCCTTTCCACCCTTAGATCATTTATTCATTTTATTTGCTTTATTCTCAACCCATTGTGAGAAATGTGAGTGGGGAATCTCTATATTTCTTAAGTCTTCTTCACTTTGCAAGACTTCACATTTTCTTGCCAACACTTTTCTTTCCCCTTCTCCATAGTACTTCACTATCTCTTGCTCCATGGATGCTAAGGTTTGATCATCTCTTTCTTGGTTGGTAGTGAAGATGTTCTTGAGCTTGTGTTGTTGCTCATTTCCATTTGAGTTAAACTTGGTAAGTTCTTTTCATCTCTCTTTGATTCTTGTAGATTTGTAAACCCTAGCTTTCATTATTTTGGGAAAACTCTTTGAAATCACATGGATTCTTAAATTCCATTATTGAATTCATTATGGAAATCATTGTGGAGATCTTATTTATTTCCCCCATTGATTTGTTGTTGCTAGATTGGAGGAGATTTGGTTATTAACTCTTGAAGAGTTGTAAATGTTCTTGATCCCTTGGTGTTGGTTCTCTCTTTGGTTTTATTTTACTATTGATTTATTGGTAAGAGTTTCATCTCTTGATTCATCTAAATTACGAAATTCTAGTTAGCTATCATTAGGGTTTAGTTAATTCATGTGGTTGGAGCCACTTTTATTAATTTGGACTTGTGGTAACACCATTGTAATATTGATTTATTTACATGGTGTATTGATAGTTTTTGAGGAATTGTGAATCAACCCTTGAGTCTCTGAGAAACTCTCTTTGAACACTTGTAATTAGGGGCTTGCTTGGACCTCATTACAACCTTGAGATTAACTTACTTGGATTGAGGTACGGGAAAAATGAGTTGTTTTAGTTTTTGTACGAGGGTGTGTGCATCTATGTACATATATGTTGTATATATATATATATATATATGCGAGTTGAGTCTTGACAACTTAGATGATGAACTAGACCATTGAAAAGTATGATTGTGTGATATTAATGCTTGTTGTGGATTTATTGCTTATAAGTGTGAAACTATTAGCATGATGTTAAATTGAATACAATATATTGCATAGTGATAAAAACATGTATTGTGATGGAGTATGGTTGTTATTGAAATCCTCGATGCATATTGAGTACACCATGTAATGTCGAATACATGAGTATTGGTCTATACGGGTTGTGTGACAATGTGTGAGTTGACTTGTGTTGGATCGTTTGTGTTTTATGAAATTTTACAAAATTTTACGAAATTTTAGCGAATTACAATACATGCTTTTATCACTATGCAATATATTGTATTCAATTTAACATCATGCTCATAGTTTCACACTTATAAGCAATAAATCCACAACAATCATTAATATCACACAATCATGCTTTTCAAGGGCCTAGTTCATCGTCTAAGTTGTCAAGACTCAACTCACACATATATATATATATATACACACATAGACGTACACACCCTTGTACAAAAACTAAAACAACTTATTTTTCCAGTACCTCAATCCAAGCAACCTAATCTCAAGGTTGCAATGAGGTCCAAGCAAGCCCCCAACATGAAAAACATTTAATAAAAATATTTTTCTTTCCATTTAAGTTCGGTAAAGCGTTTTTCATTCCATTTGAGTTTGGTTCATTTTATACTTGAGCTTATATGATAAAATCGACGCATAAAATTTCCTTGTTACAATGATCGCTCCCCAAACTATCTACCCCAAGTCTTGAGTCTTCAAATTTCGCCTTTGCCGTTGAATTAATTGATTTTCCATTTGCGCTTCAGTTTCTTTCACAACTTTTCGCTTTAAATCAAGCTTTCTTTCCGAGCTTGCTTTTCGAGTCATTTCACCTATCTTTTGTTGAAAATATAAACTCGATAATTCATTAGTATCAAACACTTCTTCAATGGTTTGTTATCATCAATTTTGGAATTGTTTGCCGAAAGTAAATTTCAAAGCCAACAATCTCCCCCTTGATGATGACAAAACATTTTGTGTTTGCTTGGCATTTGGTGAAACATCAAGTGATGCTCCCCCTCAACATGTGCATAATATTTTGTTCAAATTCTCCCCCTTAGTAGATGAAATTTGCAATTAATAAGCATTTTGATACAATATATAAATAGGCGCACATTTGAGATAACAAAAATAAACAGCATATCATAGATGTTTCAATTTAGTACAAGACGTTTATACTAATGAAAAACATGGAAATAACAAACAAGTCGCAGATAACCATAACAAGCCACACAAAAATAGAAATTGCTAACGTCGGATACTGAAATACATGAAAATACGATAGCATAATTTATCCCCCTTTTTGTCAGCGTCGAGGGGTGCGTGAGCGATGGTGCGTGAGTCCAAGAGTAAGATCATCAAGTGACCCGGCAAGACCATTTATACGGCTAGACATTTCCTCATTAAAATGAACAAGGCGCTCGTTGATCATTCGAATTGCTTCCGTATTTTTGTTCACGGTTGCATCAAGGCGCTGAAGAGTCTCCGCATTATTATGAACAACCCCAAGAATTTGGTTGATAAGAGCAACATGAGAAATCGAAGCACTGTCCAACTGAGGAGCCGAGGAAGAGGCTTCCTGGTGCGGTGCAGAACCGCTAGGAGTTGGGCGCGAACGAGGAGCAGGTGCACTTTCAGAAATGAAATTTCCTTCCGCATCAGAAGAAATATGCATATGTTTGACATGAGTGGTGTCAAGAAAAATAGGGTGATGCTCGGACATTTTATTCGGAAATGAAAAACCTTTCCATTGCAGTAGATATGTAATATGCGCGGGAAAGAAAAGCGGGCCGGATGGCTTGCGCTGACAGGTAAGGATGACGAAACGGAAAATATAAGCTAAATCAACTCGGGTTCTTGTCATGACGCAGTAAACTAAAAATGCCCCCATACGAGATACACTACTATGACTACCAGTTTTAGGCAAAATAGAGTAAGTAATGACATTATGAATTAATCTTGCCTCGGGTAGTAGTATAGAGGAGATAATACCGGCGTTCTGCGAAATTTCCTTGTCGACGCATATAGTCCGAACTGCTTCTATACAGTCGAACCCATCAGCTTTATACCAATCCTTAGAGAAATGGCGGATACCGTCAGTCGGAAGTGAGAAAATGCGCTGGATATTTCGCCATCATTACCACACAAATTGAAATGAAGATGATGAAGGAATTTCTCCTTGTGATTTTCAAGAGAAGTGTAGAAAACTTTGACAATTCGCGGAAGTACCGGAATGTCAAGAGAAATGAAAAAATCCCAACCAATTGCTCAGAACAACTCGAATGTTCGAGCCCTAATTTCACTGCACAAAGCTTGTATGACAATTCGGCAAGGTGTAGGAGCACGATGATAAAAAATTGTGATGAATTGATTTCTATCATCATCATCAAGAAGAAGCACTTCAAGAAGCAGAGGTTCATTCGAATCCTCTTCCTCTACAACAGTAGGAATGCGTGGATTGGTGGAGCTTTGACCTCCATCAATTCGTGAACGTTTCCAGTGTAGACCACGAGTTTTCGATGGCATTGTAGAAAGATGATGCAAAAATATATAGATATATGATGGAGTATATATATATGTGAGAAAGTGAGTGAAAATGAAGAAAATTGGTCAGGGAAATGGGTGGAGGATGATGGAAATGTGAAAATAATGAAAGATTTGTGATGATTTGAAGGTAGAAATGGGAGTATGAGAGGTATTGAGATGGGATAAAATGAAGGTGGGTGAAGATGGAGGGAGGCAGATGGAGAAGATGGAGGGAGTTTTAGGTTTTATAGTGGTTTGAGTCGACTAGGTCTAGGTGAGTCGGTTAGAGGGAGGGGTTTGAGTCGACTAGGACATGGTTTGAGTCGGCTAGGAGGTTGTTTGAGTCGACCAGGAGAGGAAACTAGTCGACTAGAAAAACATTGAGTCGACTAAATGGGAGAAGTAGTCGACTAGAAAGAATGAAATGCTCAAGAGTGAGGCTACTGACCAAAGTAGTCGACTAGAATGAATAACACTAGGTGAAGTAGTCGACTAAAACAAGAAAAATGAAAAAATAGGTGAAAAACTTTGAAATAAATACATGAAAATAGCAAAAAAATATGAAAAATTAAAAATTATGAAAGATTTTAAGATAAAATATCAAAATCCATGGCCATTCCGATTTCTCGACGAATTTTAGAAAATGATTCTTCCGCAAGTGGTTTTGTAAAAATATCCGCCAATTGATTTTTAGTGTCGATAAAAATGAATTCAACGTCACCCTTAGCAACATGATCACGTAAAAAATGATGCCTAATCTCTATATGCTTGGTGCGTGAGTGATGAATAGGATTCTTTGAAATACAAATCGCACTCGTATTATCGCATTTAATAGGCATGTGAGAGAAAGTAAGACCGAAATCAAGTTGTTGTTGCTTAATATAAAGAGTTTGAGCGCAACTACTACCGGCTGCCACATATTCGGCTTCGGCCGTAGATAATGCAATGAAATTTTGCTTTTTACTTGACCAAGATACTAGTGAGTGTCCTAGAAAATGACAAGTGTCGCTTGTGCTTTTTCGATCAATTCTACATCCCGCAAAATTGGCATCCGAATAACTAATAAGATCAATTGAAGTTCCACGTGGATACCAAAGCCCTAAGTTAATTGTACCACTTAGGTAGCGAAAAATACGTTTTACCGCAAGCAAATGAGATTCCTTAGGACATGATTGAAATCGGGCACATAAGCATACACTAAACATTATATCCGGTCTACTAGTGGTTAAATAAAGCAAACTACCGATCATGCCTCTATAATTTGTAATATCAACACATTTACCATTTTCATCTTTATCAATTTTAATAGAGGAACTCATAGGAGTTATGGCATGTTTGGTAGCCTCCATACCAAATCGCTTTAGCAAATCTTTAGTGTACTTGGATTGGCTAATGAATAAGCCATCCGAGCTTTGCTTGATTTGCAACCCTAAGAAGAAATTCAACTCACCCATCATGCTCATTTCAAATTCATTTTGCATACTTGTAGCAAATTTCCTACATAAAGAATTATTTGTTGAGCCGAATATGATGTCGTCAACATAAATTTGGACAATCAACAAATTATCCTTAATGGTTTTTGTAAAAAGTGTGTTGTCAACTCTTCCTCTTATAAAACCATTTTTAGTCAAAAATCCGCTAAGTCTCTCATACTAAGCTCAAGGAGCTTGCTTTAAACCATATAGAGCTTTAGCTAATTTGAAAACATGATTTGGAAAAAGATTATTTTCAAAACCGGGTGGTTGCATCACAAAGACTTCTTCTTCTATGACGCCATTTAAGAAACACTTTTGACATCCATTTGATAAACAGTAAAATTTATATATGATGCAAATGCAATAAGCATTCTAATTGCTTCTAACCTAGTTACCAGAGGTCTCATCATAGTCGATGCCTTCCTCTTGATTATATCCTTGAGCTACCAATCTTGCTTTATTTCGAATAATTACTCCATTCTCATCCTTTTTGTTTCGAAAAACCCATTTTGTGCCAATTATAGTTTAATTTTCGGGTCTAGGAACTAAATGCCAAACTTGATTACGTTCGAATTGATTTAGTTCCTCTTGCCTTGCTACGATCCAAGAATCATCACATTGAGTTTCGTGGAAGTTCTTGGGTTCGATTTGCGATACAAAAGCCATGTGGTTGCAAAAATCTTTAAGTTGAGATCTAGTACTAACCACTTTTAATGGATTACCTATGACTTGATCAAGAGGATGATTGTGAACAATCCACCATTCTTTAGGCATTGAGTTGGTCAATTCATCATTGGATTGATGTTCAACTTCCATCATTTCCTTTTGGCTACTTGATGAATTGGAGATATTGAGAGTATTAAAATTATCCTCAATCCCAACAACCTCATCGTCCTCTAGGTCAATTCTAGGTGATGGTGATGAGGGTGATTCATCAAAGACAACGTGAATAGACTCAACCATAGTTAAAGTCCGTTTATTAAAAAATGAAAGGCTTTACTCCTTGTAGAATATCCTAGAAAAATTGCTTCATCCAATTTGGAGTCAAATTTTCCAAGGTTATCTTTATCATTTAACACAAAACATTTGCACCCGAAAACTTTGAAATACCCAATATTGGGCTTTCGACCATTTCACAACTCATAAGGCGTCTTCCCAACTTCATCCGAATAATAACATGATTAATTATATGGCAAGCGGTGTTTACCGCTTCCGCCCAAAGGCTTCGGGGAAGGTTGTGCTCATTTAACATGGTTCTAGCCATCTCTTGTAGAGATCGATTCTTTCTTTCAACTACACCATTTTGTTGAGGGGTTCTAGGGGCCGAGAGATCATGAGAAACACCGAGGTCATCACATAATTTCTCTAAGTCTTGATTTTCAAACTCCCTACCTCTATCACTTCAAATTTTCTTGATTTTCAAATCTTTTTCATTTTAAATGACTCTATAAAATCTTTCAAGAATGGAGTGAGTTTCATTTTTATGAGCAAGAAAGTGAACTCAAGTATATCTAGAGTAGTCATCAACTATAACAAGTATATAGAGTTTCCCGGCTAAGCTGGCCGTTCTCTCTGGACCAAAAAGATCCATGTGAAGTAACTCTAAAGGTCTAGAAGTGGTAATGTCTTTATTTCTCTTGAAAGATGACTTTACTTGCTTTCCTACTTGACATGCGCTTCATATTTTTTCTTTCGAAAATTTAGTCTTTGGGAGGCCCCTAACTAAATCATTTTTGGATAAACGATGAATGATATCCATACTAGCATGTCCTAGACGTCTATGCCATAACCAACTATTTTGCTAGATGTGACAAAACATTTAACATCTTGTTCATGCAATTCACATAGCAACAAAGTATACAAATTTCCATTTCGTTTGGCATTGAACATTTGCTTCCCATCTTTCTCGATTATGCATGCATTTGTCCTAAATATAACATCATAGCCCTTGTCACATAGTTGACTAATACTAAATAAATTATGCTTCAAACCATCAACTAAAAACACATCATCAATAAAGAGAGAAGAGGAAATACCGATTGAGCCAATTCCTATAATTTTGCCTTTAGAGTTGTCTCCAAAAGTTACGTTTTCTCCTTCATATGGTTTTAGTAAGATAAACTTTGATTTATCTCCCGTCATATGCCTTGAGCACCCGCTATCAAGAAACCACTTTTCTTTTGATGCGGACTTCAAGCTTACCTACAAAACAAGTTCAAGTAACTTTTATTGGTACCCAATCTGTTTTGGGTTCATTTTGGTTAGATAGAGAGGCAATAGTTCCTTTTGGAACCCAAATTTGTTTTGTTACAACATTCTCTTTTCTATGTGAGCATGCTATAGTCCCTTTCGGAATCCAAACTATTTTTGACATAATTTTCTTCTTTCTATGAAAGCATACATTTGATTTGTGTCCTTTTCTATTGCAATAGTAGCAAGTACCATGTTTATAATCATTTGAAGATGCATGAAATGATTGTCTAGTAAATGTAGAGTTAAGTGATTTTCTATTTTTCAAAATGATAGCATCTCTGTCAAAGGCATCATATCCTAGACCACATTTATCAAATGATCCTTTTTGTCTTCCTAACATAATACTAAGGTTCTCTTTTTCTTTTGTAAATTTAGCTAAGACATTTATTTGATCATCTATAGTATTTTTCAACCGATTATTTTCCTTTTCTAGCTCAATGCTTTTGTCATTACAAGAAATTTCTAAGTTTGAACTAGTGAAGTTACATGGGGTTTTAGCTTTCTTGAGAAGAATATATTTTCTAGCTAATTTTTCAAATTCATCATGTAATTCTTCAAACGCATCTTGCAAATCATTATAATCAAGGAGAAGTTCATCATATGATAGTTTTGATTTATGTACAACATATGAATTTAAATGTACCTCTTCTTCATTTGCCATGAGACAAATGTTTGCCGTTTCCTCGCCATTTTTATCCTCATCCGAGTCGCATGAGTCATAGTCATCCCATGTGACATTCATTGCCATCTTGCTTGGTCTTTTCTCATTTTATTTTTTGAGCTTGAAGCAATCACTTTTGTAGTGTCCCGACTTTCCACAATTAAAACATGTTGGGGGTTCTCTTTTTGCTAGGCTCGCCTTTTGGTTCTATTCTCTTCATGAATCTTCCACCATTGGCTTTCTTTCTTTGAAGGTATCTCTTGAATTTTTGGGTGAACAAGGGAATGTCTTCATCCTCTTCTTCTTCACTTGGCTCATTGATTTCATTTTTGGTGGAGGCTTGCAAAGATATCCCCTTTCTTGGCATGATGTCATCCTCACGAGATTTTAATGTGATTTCCCAAGTGAGTAGAGAGCCGAAAATCTCATCAAGACTCATGGTGTTGAGGTCATGAGCTTCTTTGATTGCCGTTACTTTTGCATCCCATTTGACCGGAAGACTTCTAAGCACCTTTCATGATGCATCGGATCTAGGAACAATTCTACCATGATGCTTTAGTCCATTCAAAATATTTGTAAAACGAGACATCATAGAATTCACATTTTCATCATCTGTCATAGCAAATAATTCATATTCATGCATGAGTATGTCAATTTTTGATTCCCAAACTTGAGATGTACCTTCATAAGTTCAAGTTTATCCCACATTTCTTTTGCCGTAGAACATGTAGATACACGATTAAATTCATTTGGGCTCAATGCAAAATTCAAATTTACTTTGGCTTTAGCATTGTAGGACATAAGCTTTCGGTCATCATTATCCCATTCATTTGGTAATTTGGGGACGGTTTTTCCATCAATGATTTTGGTCAATATAAATGGTCCTTCAAGAACAACTTGCCATATTTGGTAGTCAATAGCTTGAAGAAAATCTATCATCCTAGTTTTCCAATAGCTATAGTTTGATCCATCAAACCATGGGGGCCTATTATTCGATTGTCCTTCAACGTGAGTGACTAAATTAGATGACATGATCGTTCTCTAAGACGGTTAAGTCTACAATTAATAGAAATTAGGCTCTGATACCAATTGTTAGTCACTAATTAACCCTATAGGGGGGGGGGGGTGAATAGGGTGTTCAAAAATAATTCTAATTCTTTTCGAAAATGGAACACACTCTAATCAAAAATCAATTTATCAATAAACAAGTGGATGATTCAATTTAAACTTCTCTAATCATTAATTTCAAGATAAGATGGCATACAAGATATTCAAGCAATTATAGCATGCAAATTAATCAAGTAAAGAGAAAGAGATAGAGAGATTGACACCGTGATTTTTTCGAGGTTCGGTAACTCCTACTCCTCGGCTCAAGAACCCCTTCTTGAGACTTTTCCCGATCCTTTCACTATGGCATTTCCTTCACAGGTGGAATGGCAAACCTTTACAACACAAACCTCTCGAGCTTGTCTCTCAATCAAGAGAACAACCCTCTCTTGAACAATTGGTGGACTTCACTTATCCGAGATTACAAATTCGTATGTAATCAATAAAATCACTCAAAATAAAAAACACTCAAAACCCAAAGGTTTTTATGAAGATAAATCAATATAAGCTCAAGTGTTTTTGGTAATTTTTGAATAGCTCTAGAAATATATTCTCAAAGGATATAATCAATGAATGATGTTTGGAGAATAAGAAGAGATACTAGAGGTTTTGATTTTCAAAGAAACTTGAAGAAAATCAACTTTTCAAAGCTTGGTTTCAATGGCTTTTGTAGAGAAAAATTTATGCAGAATTTTTGATAGCTTTCCTTTATCTTTGTATTTCAATCTCTTAGTCTTCAATATACACATCTCATTCTATATATAGCATTGCATTAGGGTTAAGAGAATGAGTAATGAATTATTTGAGTCAAGAGCCGTTTGAAATCCATTAAACACAATCCACAAAACATGGAATAAGTTTTCTGAAAAACTGCAGGATTTTGAGGAGCTTCTAGTCGACTACTTTGATGTTTTAGTCAACTACTTTGCTTCATCTAGTCGACTAGATTGTGATATAGTTGACTACTTCATATAGTCTAGTCTACTCAAACTCATTTCAGTCGACTACTTTGATGTGGATGAAAATCATGTAGCTACTGATTGTTTTAGTCAACTACTAGAAAATACACATGGTTATTTTAGTCGACTACAACATGAAAAACATTTAATAAAAATATTTTTATTTCCATTTAAGTTCGGTAAAACGTTTTTCATTCCATTTGAGTTCGGTTCATTTTATACTTGAGCTTATATGATAAAATCGATGCATAAAATTATCTTGTTACAATTATAGTTCCCCGACCTATCTACCCCAAGTCTTGAGTCTTCAACTTTCGCCTTTGCCGTTGAATTAATTGATTTTCCATTTGCGCTTCAATTTCTTTCACATCTTTTCGCTTTAAATCAAGCTTTCTTTCCGAGCTTGCTTTTGAGTCGTTTCACCTGTCTTTTGCTGAAAATATAAACTCGATAATTCATTAGTATCAAACACTTCTTCAATGGTTTCTTATCATCAATTTTGGAATTGTTTGTCGAAAGTAAATTTCAAAGCCAACACTTCAATTTTTGATTTTTGTCGTCATTATCCAACACCGTTTTCCAACTTTCATGTTTTGAGTTTCATTGCTCCGAATTGAGTCCCGTTTGTTCCTACGGCTTAATCTAGGTCCAAAATTTGTAGTTGAAACTTGAAATTACTACTTTACCCCTAAAATGATTATTTTACCCTCGGGTGAACATGGGATGTTCAAATGATTCTTTTAAGGTGCTGATTGATTCGTTTCAGCTTCTTTTCGATCCCGAGTGATCTTTTTGGTATCTTTTAGGCATGAAATGACCTTTTTACCCTTATGTGGGTGTTTGATGACTATATGTTATTTTTTCTATTTCTTTTCACTTCCGCATCATTTCCTTAAGTCTTAGGCTCGTGTTTCGGAATCCTAGGAAATTTGGGGCGTGACACTAGAACTCCGAAAGTTAGGTTGCTAGTGATCTACATAACAGTGCTTAAAACATGAAACTTTAGTTTGGACAATTCATGATAAGGGAATATGAAACATATATGTCTTTAATTTAACGCATAGTAGGAGTAGTGTAGGGTAATTGCATCTCTGAATCATATTTGTTCTGAAGATGAATTGTGACTGAATTCGGTTGAAATGTAATATTTGTTGGGGACAATTCAGACTAGTGTTCGCTTGTAGCAACACTAGTATGATTCGTTGGAGGTTTCTCTCCCTTTTATAATAGAATGAATATCATGTTTATATTACGAGGCTAGTGGTGGCGTTAGATACACCTTAGAATTTCTTTATATTAAATTTTATCAATTTATCTTAATTATTTTATTTAGTTTAGTTATTAATTTAATTAGTTTTATATAAAAATCAAAATCAAACTATCTTTACAATTCAAGAATATTATTTTATTAGAATTTAGAGTACGACTTAGTCTCTATGGGATCGAGAACCCTGTCTTAAGCTATATTATACTATGAACTAACTCGTACGCTTGCGATAGGCAAAATGAGGTCATATTTAGGGTCTATTTTTAAGCATATTTTTAGCCGACCTACTAAGCCGAACAATTATGAGCCTTCCTTGGTACTAGTTGTGGATCCTTTCTCCTTTGGATATTAGAGGTGATTGTGATTCTCCCTTTTTGGATCCTCTGGTTAGCGTTGTGAGCGCTTGGTGATTTGTTAGCTTGAACTTGGGTGTCGTGTACTTAGCGTACGTTTGTGAGAGTAGTGTAGACTACCGATGTTAGTACTTAGAGTACAAGTCTTGGTTGTACCTTATGAGACTGATTATGTACTTATATGTATGTATATATATATATGTACTCATATATCATGATATGATTACTTACCTTTATGGTATGTATATACGTTTATATATATATACTCGACTGTGTTTTGTACATGGATACGTGATAGTGATTTATCATTAGCATTATATTCTATGCTTTGTGCCTTATCGTGCTTCCCTAATATATGATTGGGTTATTTGGGGTCTTCCATTGGAGTGAGTGCTATATGAGATGATAGACCGACCTAGGATAAATGTATGCATCCGGGATGGTTAGCATTTCCTGGACGGTTAAGGGTGTGTTTATTACAGGTTTTATTATGAGTCGAGGTTTTGCTCACCCCCATACAGACTGCAGGTGGATGCTGATGATATGTATAGTGGCGATGATGGCACGGGTGACTTGGGACGTTTTTAATTACATTTGTTCCTTTTATCCGTAGTTATTATTTTATATTCCTGTTTCGCCTCCTTTTGTTATCCGGAGGCTATTGATATAGTTTGGGAGCCAGTCTGTTGGCATATTCCCTTTTGGTGTATTTTTTATTTCCTGTATCTATTATTTCAGGGTGTCATTGTATCTCTTCTGCACCGTCATGTGCCTTTCTGTGTTCTTATTCGAGCATTATGGCTCTATAAGTTTTAGAGCGAGTTGTGTAGAGGTAGCGGTGGTTTTCTTTCCACTACCTCGGCCCTAGTAGGTTTCTGGAATGTTGGGCTGCGTGCCATTTCTAGTATTGAACTTGTTATTAACAGGTTATTCTATTCTATTGTGGTTGTGTATCCGGATGTTCCATTTACAAACGGAACTCTGCCAGATTTTTGTTAGATTCCGCTTTTGAGTTTCTATCACTCAAGTGTGCATGGAATACATTATTTTCATCCTTATTCCATGTATTTCCTTTTTATTATTGATTCTAGCGGTCGCTTCCACTGACGTCACACCTTGGAATTCGCTGATTCTTCGAGGGGCGTGATAGTACGATATCAGAGCACACTATTGTGTTTCTATCACTCTGTATGTGTGGAATAAATCATTTTTATCATTATTTCATACGTTTCATCGTATTCGATGTTCTTAATTGGTTGCTTTTTGTTTGGATCACAACCCGAAATTCTCGGATTTCCCGGTTCGGGAGTCTTAGGAATTTAGGGGCGTGACAAATAATTACTTGAATGAATCTATCATGATGCCAAAATTATTGGTGAAAAGAGGAATTTGGATTTTTTTATTTTTGGAGAGGAAATAATTAGTAGCTTTGAAAGGTTGCTTTGGGAGTACTAAAAGCAGTTTTGGAGGTTAAAGTCGAGCGTAAAATTCAAGTCTAATTTCGACCGACTAGAATCGAGACCGAACTCAATATGAACCATTGTACTTAAAATTGAGAACTTGGATATAGTATTGAAATTGTAGGGAAAGAAAATGACATAATTTGGTATTTAATATTCCTAAAAAAAATGTTCCTAAAAAAATATTAAATTTTGTCCTTTTCTAATTACATATTCAGATCGGATTGGATATTCGATAATAAAAAAATTCAATAGGGATCAATCCAAAATAATTTTATCTTACTAATGGATCGAATCGGATCGCCTAATAATTTTATCTGATTCAGATCGGATCAGGGTTGGTTCGAGGGAATATGGTCCATTGACAGGCCTAGTCATAATAAATTTTTCACATTAAACCTTAACATTTGACACATTAGTAAAAAAATTAGGGAGGTCATTCTAATCAACTTCAATTTCTCCACCGGTGTTAAATTTGTTTAAACTTCAGGCGAGGTTAGTGTAATTTATTTTATAATTTGTTATCAATGATTTAAAACTTTAAATTTATACACAAGTTTTCCCTAATAATGGAAACTAGAGATTATTTGAAAAAAAATGAAAAGTTAGTATTCCAAATATAAGTAATTATATATATACACACATATCTTAATATTTAAATTAAATTTACACAGACTTTTTTTGTTTTGATAAATTACACTCATTACCCTATCAATTTTCTTTCCTTTATAGGTGCAAGAATTTATAAACCAAAGTAGATTTCTTCCCCAATGTACCCTTAAAGAAGAACTAGTGAAAAATCAATGAGAAATGGTAATGAGAAAAGAGAATGAGACTTGTTTGGTAATCAAATTGAATATTTAAACGGGGTATTTACCCCTAATATTGTACTTATTAGGCCATTTGGGCTATGAAATCCTTTTTAGATCAATTCCATCAACAAGGGTCACAAATTTGAGTTATGAACTTCTCAACAAATGTGTGAAATATAGTATCGGTGACGTCCCACATGTCCTAGGTATAGTGATGGTGAAGTGCTTATATCTGCACGTGTGTCTCCAATTGATATGAGGCATTTTAGGGGAATGTGGGACACCCCGCTCCAACACTTGGTACGATATTGTCCGCTTTGGGTCCAGCCCGCATGGTTTTGTTCTTGGGCTCCTCCCCAAAAGGATTCATAGCAATTGGAGACAACACTCAACATATAAGCACTTTACCATCAATATACCCGAGCGATGTGAGATATCACAAACACCCCCCCTCTTGGGACCCAACGTCCTCACCGGCGTGACCTGTATGGGCTTGTGCATACTCCCACACTTTTGGTCAGGCTTCGAAAGTACTTATATGTGCATGTGTGTCTCCAATTGGTATGAAGCCTTTTGGGGAGGAGCCCAAGAACAAAACCGTGCGGGCTGGGTCCAAAGTGGACAATATCGTACTAAGTGTTGGAACGGGGTGTTACAATGGGTATAAAGTCCAGAGCCTGATCGAAATTAAGTGTGGAGTGTGTACAAGCCCGTGGGTTATGCTAGCGAGGACGCTGGGTCCCAATAGGGGGTTATTGTGACGTCCCACATTGTAACGTCCGGTATTTTTACGGGTTAATTTTAAAAACTTTATTTAAACAATTATGTGCTTATATGCTTAATGTGCTTAATTGTTTTAGCATGCCTTACATGTTGTACGTGATATAAAAATTGTAGGTAGCATGTTGTATTTTTATTTTGAAATTAATAAAAATTATTGAAAACGATTTCGGGAAAGAAATGACCGAGGGGTAAATGAGTAATTTCACATTCGGAGTAATTGGTGGAAAGTGTAGAGATTTTGGGTAAGAAATAGGGCTTGAGTGGCATTTTGGTAATTAGAGAGGATGGCAAGGGATAAAAGAGTATTTAATAGTCTTGATGACACTTTTGTAATTAACCCCAACTTTGGAAGAATTTGGTCATTTCCACTTTTCATGTGTTGTCTCATTCCTAGCCCTTGATCTCATTCTCCCATCTTTGTTTTAGACTTGGATCATAAGGCCTTATTTGGTTGACACTTAAATGGAATAATCCATTATTGTTGGTCATCCACTTGGCAAGACTTTTTCTCAACCATTGGATGGTTATTTGATTTCCATCTTTATTCTAAGCCCTTGGATGATAAGGCCCCGTTTGGCAAATTAATGAGTTTTGTGAGTTGTGTCATAAGCCTTCCACTTGGCAAGACTCATTTCTAGCCCTTGGATTCATTTCCTTTTTCCTAGCTTTATTTTGAACCCTTGGATTTGAGAAGAGTTAGTGGAGAATCTCTACACTTATGAGTTTCTCTCATTTGCAAGACATTCTCTCATCCACACAAAAATATCTATCTTCTCTCATAAGGTTCTTGCTAAGTTCTCCCTCATTTCACTCCTTCTTCCTCAAGTTGTCAAATTCTCTCTTCCTTGTGATGAGAATTTGAAGAAGGTTTGTGCATGAAAGTGGATGTTGGTGCTCCAAGCTTCCTTTTGAGCCAAAGCTTGGTAAGTGATTCTTCCTCTTCTAGAATTTCTAGTATCAAACCCTAGTTTCTATTATTGAATTCTTGTCTTCAATTTTTGATTTATGGAGTTGTCTATCTATAGCTCTTGCTTAGGACTCCATTAAAGCTTAGCTATCGATTGAATTGAGCTTATTGTTGGTTTGGAGGAGGTTGGGTTGATTCGGTTCACCTTGGAGGCTTTGCTTGTTCTTGGTGTTCTTTCTTGGAATTGAGGTAGGGGAAAAACGATTTGTGTTCGTCTTTGTATGAGTGTGTGTGCGTCTATGTATATATATGCCGTATATATATATACGAGTTGGTCTTGGTAGTTTAGACTATGAAATATGCCTTTGAGAACATGATTTGTGTTATAAATTATGTTGTGATTTATTGCTTAACAAATGTTAAATTGTAAGTCTTGTGAGAAATTGAATACAATATAATGTTATTTGATGGAAGCATATATTGTGATGGCATGTGGTTATGATAAGAACTTTTATGCATTTTGGGGTACACCATGTAGTGTAAAAAGCATGTGTGTACGGTTTATACGGATTATGTATTGGTATGTGTACGTAGTCTTGTGTCGAATCATAGCAACAATTGGCCAAGAGGTGTCTCCCACCTATGAAACTAAAAAGCCAAAAGGTGAATAGAGTTGGTTGTTGCCCCATCGTGGTGGTATGCGCCACTCTCGGATCTTTAGAATAGGGTTGGTTGTTGCCCCATCGTGGTGGTATGCGCCACTCTCAGCATGGGAGTCGTGAGTAAGGCTCTCGTGCAACCGCCTTCCTTGTTGAAAGTGAAGTGTCAAAAACACTTGGGAAGAATCGGTGTGGTACTCTTTCTCGTTATAAATGAGTAGGTTATGTATTCGTTAACCCATAATGGGCAAGCGCATATTATGGGGTGTGTTGAGTCATATTGCACTTGAACTATCCCATATGTATGATTATGTTATTGATGTTGAAGCATGCTATAATTGTGGTAAATTATGTTGTGAACATGTTGGGGAAACATATGTGTTGGGTTCGATGGGGTTCCGGATTGGCATGAGAGCCATGTGGGACAAGAGACCGACCTAGGGTTAGTGACATGAACCTTGGTTGGGTTGAACCGCTCGGACTACCGAGATGGAGGCAATGACGCTTCCTCTACTGGGCTAGTGAGCTCACCCCACGCCTTTTATATTTTTTAGGTGATGATCCCGTTGGGAGAGTTCCATAGTCTACCCGTGGACGTGTGGATGTATGTCCGCCCTTTTGTGCATGGGAGGCCGACCACACTTTATTTTGTTGGGCATTAGGCCGATAAATATGTTCCTTTTTCACATGTAAACTAAACTTGTAAAACCATGTTATTTGGACCCGGCTAGCATGTTAGCCGAGGTGTTATTGATTATGTATATCCCTTGGAGCGCTATGTGCGGGGATTGTGTTCTTTTGGTGCACTTCGGTGCCGGATTGTGTATTTTGATCAAATTATAACATGTTCGCCTTAGAGCGTTTAAATGTCATTCTTGAATATTATTACTTGGAGTTACGAATTTAAATTGGATGATTTTCCACGAATTGCAAATATTAGGTGTTTAGCCGAAAACGATATTTTTCTAGGTTTTCAAACCAACCCTTTTCGATTTGAATGGAAAAACCCGTTTTCACCTACCCCCGTAGCCCCGGTAAAATTTCTTGTTTTAGAAATGATTTCGAACTCATTTTAAGAAGATTTTGATCTTTATAACCCCGTGGTCGTTAAAACGGAGACTGGAGGCAAGACGGTTATTTTTACGGATTTTTAAGAAGCGTCTTTGATAAAAATAACCATTTTTCTTCTTATTCCGGGTTAGGGGGATTTTTACTCATTTATAAAGTCCTAAGGACCAGTTGAGATTTTTCTTGATAGTTTCTAAGGGTTTGGGGCTGTATGGGAGCCAAATTTGAGGTTTTCTGGTCCAAGCAGTCGACTGGTCCTTTCGGGCAGTCGACTGGGTGAAACAGAGGAAATTTTCTTCAAAATCTTGAGCTCTCTGGTTCATCCAGTCGACTGGGTCAGCTAGTCGGCTGGGTCACTAGCCAGTCGACTGGGTGGTTCAGCCCTGCTCCGACCTGTTCCACTATTTCGCTCATATCTCGAGATACGAGTGTCGGATGGAGGTTTTATTTAGCGTTTTAGAAAGCTGACTTAAAGATCTTGATGTTAGGATTTTGAATCGCCTCATTTGAGTCGTTTTTAAAGGCGCAATGGTCGATTGAAGTTGACAGTAGATTTCTAACTCTAACGTAGGAATGCCGATTTCAAAATGTTGTAGTTTCCATTTCGTACCTTCAAATTCGGTTCCGTTTGTTCCTATAACTTCTTTTAGGTCCAAACCTTGTATTTATACCTTGGAATCACTACCTTATCCATGTGATGACCAACTTTCCCTTTTGTGGGCGTTAAATGATTGAAGGTCATTTGTTCTCATTTCTTTTTACTTCCGCATTCACTCCCTTAACTCTTAGGCTCGGGTTTCGGAGTCCTAGGAAATTTGGGGCGTGACACACATTGTCCGGGGTATAGGTCTGGTGATATGCTTATATGTGCATATGTGTCTCCAATTGGTATGAGGCCATTTGGGGGAGGAGTCCAAGAGCAAAATTGTGCGGGTTGGGCCCAAAACGGACAATATTGTACCAAGTGTTGTAGCGGGGTGTTACAATGTGTCTCCAATTGATATGAGGAGTTTTAGGGGGAAGCCTAAGAGCAAAACCTTGCTGGTTAGGCCAAAAGCGGACAATATCATACCACGTGTTGGAGTGGGATGTTACAGTACTAATGCGCGTCAATTGGGGTTAAAAATAGTGTTTAAGAACATACCCTTATGATGATAAGGTTTTACCTTTCGCAAGTGCACAAATCGTATTGTAATACATTTCGGCTTGAGAAAGGGAATATCAATCCCATAGAGACTTGAATTTATTCACTTTAGTAATCTAAAAGTACTAAATTATGGTTTTGAAAAATTATTGTTTGGATTAAAATCTAGAACTAATGAAACTAACTAAAAATAGTATTTAAATGAGTTTGTGATTCAGAGTAGAGAAAAATTAGGGTTTTCATGTTCCACCACTAATCGCATAATATAGCTATCTACTTGATCAATTGTAAGAGGGCGATCAATCACTTGTGAATCAGATTGTACCACAAATAGTCGAATACATCCAAAAAAGGATACTGTCCACCGGATTCGCTATAACTCATCTTCAGACAGAGTGTGATTAGTGCATGCTATCTAATTTACTCTATTATATTCCTACAACATGAAATTGAGCTAAAGCATATCTATATCACCTCGTCGAGGCATGACCTATGTAAATCTAGGGTTTCGGGTGTTTAAGAACCATTGTGTAAAAAATCATGATATGCTAGAGAACAACAGATAAACATGATTGATTGAGATAATGCATTCATTTATTCTAAGACAAGAGTAAAATAAATATAAAATCCCTTATATTAAATAACTACGGTCATGTATCTACACAATCATCACAGGTGTGGTCTTCAGTTTCCCCTCGTTACAATTGAAACAAATAAATAAACTACATTACTTGGCTAGGGTTATGCTAGAAAATCCTAGATACCGGTTTAGTTGCTCATGGTGGTGGGAGACTACATCGTTGATGTAGAAACGCCCTCCATGATCGTTTGTTCCAGATCTCTAAGATCTGAATGGCTCTCTTCTTTAAAAGATGTAAATCTACAGAGATAGTGCTCTGAAAATTATATAATTAGAAGTTCTTTAGGTCTGGTCCAGACTTGTGTATTTATAGAAGAAGTTGAGAAGAGTCCTAGTTGTATTAGACTTATGGAGTAGGATTCTTCTTTGACAAGACAGCTCCATAAATGGCTATCCAATACCCTTCCTCTCCACCACACTTTCCCTAATTGTAGGACAAAATGTAGGAAGTGATTCTCTAAGTTCTCTCACATGTGGACAATTGGCACTACCCATGACATCGAATAGTGAAATAATCATCATCATACAATGTACCTCCTCTGTCATGTTCCAACTTCACCCCATGTATGATCAATGTTTCCAACGAATCCTCCTTCAACACCTTATGTAATGTTCCCTCCACCAATTCATCACTCTCCACTATAACGAAGCATTCATCACTTTCTTGTCTTCCATAGTGAGATGGCTTATTGAGATATTTGGGAAATGGTGCTCTAGGTTCATATGTTATCTGAATTAGTTCTTGTGGTGGGAAAATAGATTGCTCATACTCCTTTGGTGAAACTTCTTTTGAAGCTTTATGTTCTTCATCTTCATCCATAATCCTTTCTTCCATTTGATTATCAACTTATTTAAAGTCCATTAGCCTTGGAGGTGGGTTTAGATTATAATGTATGAATTGAGGTTGACTTGGCGGTTGAGAACAAACAAAAGAATTTGTTTGACTGTTGAAAGGTTGTGGATTTGTAAGGAAGATCTGTTTTCAGTTTTGATTTTCCATACCCGATTTGTGGTATGAGAAATTGGGATGATTGCTCCAATTCGGATTGTATGTTTTAGAATATGGATTATTGGTCGGATTGGTAAAGGTAGTATTGAATTTCTCTAGTACTACCTCATTGTTCTGGTACACCATTGGACAACTGTCGGCAAAATGGGAGGAATAAGAATATACGGGACAAACTTCTTTGGGTGAAGAGAGAGATAAATTATGTTGGGAATTCTCACTTAAATCTTCAAACAACTTCCAAATTTCATCTATCTATCTAAGATAAAATGTTCCTCCACATATTGCATCTACTAATTGTCTACAAGAATCATCAAGCCCATTATAAAAACTCCACACCAATTCAGATTTTGGGATTTTATGGTGCAAACAGTTCCTCAAAATTTCATTATATCGTTCCCACGCTTCATGAAATTGCTCTCCCACAATTTATGAAAAAGTGAATATATCCTCCCGCATCTCATAAGTTTTACGGGTTATCATTACCATATCCATAAAATTTCTGTAACCAATGAATTATGTCCATGTTGATCTCAAAATGATCTGCCGTAACACCATACAATTCAATCTCAAATGGGAAAGTGTAACTTGAAGAAGTGTAGTAATCTCTAAGTATTAGTGGTTGTACTTTATGATCAGTCATGTCAACTATCACTAGATTCTCTCCACTTGAATTGTTATTTTCTTCCTCATGTTTCAAGGGATTAATCAAAATCTGTTCAATTTTTGAATCCAAAGGAAGGGCCTCTTTTGACGGTGAACGACGACAAAATATACAAACAACTAAATACCTAAAAAGAAACATACACTTAAAAATTAAATTATAATATATGACTCGATCTTATTAATATACAACAAATTTTTTTTTCTTAAGTAGTGACTGTGCGATAATTCTAAATATACTAAATACAAATACACAAACGGTCCAGTAAAGCAATCGTCACGGCTCCTCTGGTTTTCCTTTCGCTTGTTTCGGTGTACCTCGCAAAAACAAGCAATCCAACTTTAGATATAATAAATACAAATACACTATTCAAGTATACTAAATTACTAAAGTTCAGAATATCCGTTAGTCCCCGTCAACGGAGCCAAAAACTTGATGCTGTCAAAATAGGGTTTAAAATAATGATTAAGAGTGGACCCTCACAGTGACCTAGTTTTACCTCTCGCAAGTGCATGAATCGTATAGTAATATAGTTTGGTTTGAGAAAGGTTATCGAACCCAATGGACTAAGTCATACTCTGAACTCTCGTAAAGTGATACTCTTGAATTGCTATGAAAGTATGATTTTGGATTTTGATTATCAACTAATTAACTAATAAAGCAAGTAAAGATAAATTGAAACAGGAACAATAGAGATAAATTTTAGGGTTTTTCATAACTCCAACACTAACCTCATAATGTAACAATCTAC
This sequence comes from Cornus suecica, assembly GCA_963922005.1. Classification (NCBI taxonomy): domain Eukaryota; kingdom Viridiplantae; phylum Streptophyta; class Magnoliopsida; order Cornales; family Cornaceae; genus Cornus; species Cornus suecica. The sequence continues at coordinate 72,312,191 of OY998242.1, forward strand.
TCATTCAATTGTAAATGGGCGATACATCACATGTGAATCATATTAGAATTGCAAATAGTTAATTCTAATCCCGAAAGAGATACAATCAACTAGATTCGCTACAACCCATCTCCGGATGGAGTGTGAGTAATGCATGTAAACTAATTTACTTTAATATACTCCTATTTTATGAAATTAAACTAAAGCATGTCTATGTCACCTCGCCAATGCATGGTCTGTGTAAACCTAGGGTTTCATGTGTTAAGAACCATTGTATAGAAAATCACAGTTTAAGCATCCGAGTTTTAGCCCATATTGAATAAACATGATTGGTTAAGATAAAACATTCATTTGATCTAATAAAAGTGTAGAATAAACATAGAATCTTGTTTCAAGAATAAATCCGATCACTCATCTACACAATCATCACATGTATGTTATTCAGTTTCCCCTCTTTACAATTGAAATAAATAAATAAATCTACATTACTTGGGTAGGGAAAACCCTAGATATCGAATTAGTTACTCATGGTGGAAAAGATCTGCATCGTTGATATAGAATTGCCCTCCATGGTCTTCTTCTATGGATCTCTAGGTCTTGAATGACTCTCTCCTTTGAATGATGAGAATCTATGCTATGAGAGCTTTGAAAATAATGTATTTGGACTGCCCTTAATTCTAGTACAGACCTTGGTATTTATAGGCAAAGATATGAAAAGTTCTAATTCAACCATACTAAAATTACCTAGACAATAGTGAAAACAGCCTAGAGGGGAGGTGAATAGGCGTTTTGTCAATTTTATGATCAATTAAAATTATTTAGCAGAAATTCAATTTTAATTAGTCACAAACCCTAATTATCAATTCAATTCTCAAAAACAGATCAATAAAACAAATATGAATATAAGTACAGAAAATAAATAATGAGAAGACACATATTTTTTACGTGGAAAATCTTGGAAAGACTCCAAGTAAAAACCATGGATACGCTCGAGTATCGGTGCACTATGAAATAGAGAATTTGTACAGACTCTATGAAAATAGAACTTACAACCACTATAATTTGTTGTTCTTCACTCGGCGTATAAAAGTCTAGATTCACTCGCGCTCCACGAAGCTTTCGCTCCGATCTCCGTACTCTAATGACTATACTTCTCAACAGATCAAAATCACCACGAAGCCTCCTGCTTCGATCTCTGCACTCAGACGACTCCGTTCTTTAACGGATCAATGCAACCTCGTTGTAATAAGCAGTGTGAATTTTTCAGCAATTATACCATTCAATCGTGCATAGAAATCATCGATGTAGAAGCACGATTGAAGACGTCCAAAAACAAGACATAACTTGTGTATCTCTAATCACTCAATAATATTCTCTCACCATATGTATATCTCTGTAGAGGAAGAAGATGTTATCGAAAATTTACAGAGAATTCTTCAAGACGTGCCTCCTCTTGTTGTAGACTTGGGTATTTATAGACAATGATGATCCAAATCCTAAGTTTGCCCTTTTCTCGTAATTTCACGTCCAAACCCTATATTATGGTGAATATATTGTATAGAACGCACTTTGATGTATATAAGTCGTGGTAATATCATAAAACCAATCTCCGAACAATTTGGACATCGCAGGCAAAAATAGGCAAAAACTTGCTGCAACTACGCTTCAAGCGTAGCAGGGCCTACGTTTCAAGCATAGGTCCAAGCGTATCTCCAAGCGTAAAAATGTGTTTTCCAGCCACTTTTTGAAACTAAAAGCGTAGATATATTTGTCAAAACCACTTTTCTTCACAACTGCGCTAAAATGACCTTCTTGAACACACGATACTTTTTACTTGAAGTGACGGCTTCGAAAAATGTCGTTTTCGCTCTGCAGGAGATATTTTTCCTCAATATGCTCACTTTCGTGCTTCACTTGTATTCTTCATTACTTCAATGCTTGATTCTGCATTTGATGAAGCTTATCGATGTCATTAACACCAAACCGACCTATCTAACACTCAACATGGTTATTGTCTAGAACATGCCATAAATAAACAATATACAAAAATGTTCTTACAATCTCCCCTTGGCATTTCTGAGACAAAATCATATTTTACAATATAACCTCACAAATAACAACATAACATCTATACCTATGAATACACACCAACAAAGATAGATATAAACTGTCACATTGCTTTAATGACGATCAATCCTGTAAGCACAACACTGAACAAACAATTAAATGCAAGTGTGGAAAATAAATATAAATCAACATAATGATCATCAGAAAATTATAACAACAATGCACACAAAATGATCATCATTCTCCACCTGAGAATAAACTCCCCCTTGCTAAATACTTCTCCCTCTTAATCAATCAAACAATCTTAACTAAACAATCTCTCCCCGTTACTTAATACTTTTCCCCCTTTTGTCACTGAAATGTCAAGCAAATAAAGCATATGTCATAGCAATAATGTAGAGAGATGCAATGAAGTACTCAATGAAAAATACCAAGATATAGAACTCTTATCAAATCATATCCAAATTCTAAGGGTAACATACATCTCTACTATGCATGACCCTACAACTAATGCATGAATGCAAAATGTCATGAATAAAAATAAAATAAAATATTTTTGTTTTTAGAAATCTGTTAGCAAGACATTAGAGACACAAAGCCAATCATTAACATCATATTCTCAGATCTATCTCAACCATTATACACACGGTATAGAAGAAAATCAACACACATACCTTATAGATTCAAGAATGCACAAGTCAAGTTTTACAAATAAATATATATATGAAGATTCTCATGTGCAAGCACTAAGGCAAGATGAAAACAATACATACTAAAACTGATAATCTCTCATCAACCGTGATGATAATTCAATCCAAGATCCAAACTAGAAGGCAAAAAAATAAAAGATACTTTCTCTTTGACACACAATTTCCTCATTTTCATTTTTTTCAACTTTTTCACCATATCCCTTTTTGTCTTTCTAAGCTCTGGACTTTCCAGCGAGGATTTTTAGTCTCGACCAACTGGGCCTGAGCTTCTTCCATAGGATTTTTGCTCATTAGTCTTCTCCCCTTTTTACGCGAACACTCAATGTTTACAGAGGCAAATTGAAGAACTACTTTTTGCATTTTTATATTTTAAACATCTCATTCTTTTTTTTCAACAATACCACAACATTCATACACATGAAAAACATATTTCATGCATAGACCAATCTAGCATAACTCATGAACCTTCATACCACTTCGGGTTAAATAAAACATTAACAGATTCAGTAGGCATTATAATCATCACCTAACTAGCATCTAAGATTAAAGTTTTATAACATAAAATAATCATGCCAAGTGATCATCCAAAAATATTATGTCAAACTGATACCTCTACTTGACATATGTATAATGAGACAAGTAAATGTGAAAACTTTTGAGTAAAATATGACAACTTTTGTACTCTAGCTAAACTCAACAATCTCAAAAAATTTATTATCATTTATTTCAAAATAAAATGCATGCATGAATAAAAATAATACAAATGCATGATTACCTATCGATTGTAGGAAAAAAATGCAATGTGTTCCTAGAATGATAGATAAGAAGATATCTATTGTAAAGAAAGCATATCAATAGATTTCCTAAGACTAACATGCTTTTAAAAATCTAATGGTTTTGTAAAGATATATGCCATCTGAGAATCTGTGGATACGAACTCTAGAGACACTATACCATCTTCAACAAGATCACGAATGAAATGATGTTGAATATCTATATGCTTTGTCCTAGAGTGTTGAACATGATTTTTAGAAATATTTATTGCACTCGTGTTATCACAGAACACAGTCATTATACCTTGAGAAAAACCACAATCTTGCAACATTTGACGCATCCACAAAACCTGAGTACAACAACTACCAACAACTATATACTCAACCTCAGCAGTGGAAAGAGAAACACAATTTTGATTCTTGCTATGCCAAACAACTAAGCAATTTCCAACATAAAAACACCCTCCACTGATACTTTTTCTATCTTTAACATTACCGGCCCAATCAACATCATAAAAGGGTGCGATATCAGTATTAGTACATGATGGATACCACAGTCTGTAATTCACTGTCCCTTTAACATACTTGATAATCCTTTTCACAATAGTAATATGAGACTCCTTAGGACTTGCCTGGTAGCGTGCACACAAACCAACACTAAAAGCTATGTCAGGTCGACTGGTAGTCAAATACAACAAACTCCCAATCATACTCCTATAGAGTGTAGGGTCAACATATTTGCCTTTAGTATCTATACTAAGCTTGACACTGGTACTCATAGGAGTGTGAGCATCCTTAGCCTTTTCCAAACCAAACTTCTTTACTAATTCCAAGGCATAACGAGTTTGAGAAATGAAAATCCCATCACTTAATTACCTAACCTGAAGCCCTAAAAAGAAGCTCAATTCACCAATCATGTTCATCTCAAATTCATGTTTCATTTGATCTCCAAAATAATGAGCAAGCTTATCAGAAGTGGAACCAAAAACAATATCATCAATCTAGATTTGAGCAATAACTGTATCATTCTCAATTTTCTGAATAAATAGTGTTTTGTCCACTCCCCCTCAAGCAAAATCTATTCCCAACAAGTAATCAGTCAACCTTTCATGCCAAGCTCTAGGAGCTTACTTTAGCCTGTAGAAAACCATTTTCAGCCTGTAATCATGATCTAGAAAATAAAGATCTTCAAATCCTTTGGGCTGCTCCACAGATACTTTTTCATGAAGAACACCATTCAAAAATGCACTATTCACATCCATTTGATACAACTTCAATCGAAGATGACACGCAATAGCAAATAAAATCCGAATAGATTCAAGTCTCGCTACTGGATCAAACGTCTCATCAAAGTCTATACCCTCTAACTAAGTATAACCTTGAGCAACAAGCTTAGCCTTATTCTTAACTACTATACCATGTTCATCCTTTTTATTCTTGAATATTCACTTGGTACCAATCACATTTATCTTCTTCGGTCTAGGCACAAGATACCACACATCATTCTTAACAAACTGCTGAAGTTCTTCTTGCATAACATTTATCCACTCACTATCTTGAAGAGCTTCTTTGACATTTTTAGGTTCCAAGGAAGATGTATAGCATGCATACGAAACCTCATTCTTTGCCTTTCTCCGTGTCACCATCATCTGATCAACAAATCATATAACATTACCCAAAGGATGGTATAACTTTACCCTTGCAGATGGTTCTTTAGAAGGAGTAGGTTGAACATCATAAATTTGATCATGTGATTCTACAAGACTTGAAGTATCATCATTAACCACATTGTCCCCTTTCTTAATCTCAGAATAATCATTATCCAATACAAAGAATGGCTCACTATCTTCCCCTCAACAGACATTGGAGATTCATCAACACATAAGTCATCAACCATTACATTCGCAGATTCCATCATAGTTTGAGTTATAAGGTTAAACACCCTATATGCTCGACTAGTCAATGAATAACCCAAAAATACTCCTTCATCAGTCTTAGACTCAAACTTCCCAATAGATTCATGATCTCTAAGAATATGACATTTTGCTCCAAAAACCTTGAAATATTTCACATTGGGTTTCTTGCCATTCCACAGTTCATAAGGAGTTTTTAAGGTGCCAAGCCTAAGATAAACTCTATTTGAGGTGTAACACGTTGTGTTCACCGCCTTGGCCCAAAACTACTTAGGAACATTCCTACCTTGTAGCATAACATTGGCCATTTCCTGAATAACCCTATTCTTCCTCTCAACTACTCCATTTTGTTGAGGAGTTTTAGGTGCTGAAAATTCATGTTTTATCCCTCTCTATTCACAAAACACTTCAATTTATGAATTTTCAAAGTCCCTTCCATGATCACTCCTTACTCTAGAAATGGAACAATTCTTCTCAGTCTGAATTTTTAAACAAATTCTCTTAAAACTTTCAGGAGCTTCAGACTTTTTCACTTAGAAATCCAACACATGCAAACCTTGAGTAATCATCCACCATGACAAAAATATATTTATTTCCTCCTTTGCTCATGGTCCTAGAGGAACCCATTAAATCAATATGCAACAGCTCTAAAGGTCTAGAAGTACCAATGACATTTGTCCTTTTGTGCTAACATCTTACTTGTTTACCCTTCTGACATGATCCACACACAATCCCTTTTGCATAACCAAGCTTAAAGACTCCCTTAACAATTTCACTCTTAGTAATTTTTGTTAATTCAGAAAAATTAACATGTCTCATCCGCTGATGCTAGATTTCAACTTCATCAAGTTTAACTATATTGCATAACAATTCAGAATTAAGAATAATGCAATTGCAATTATCAGTTGAACACATACCTTCCATCACACAATTCCCAGAAGAGTCAATGATCGAACACTTATTAGGTGAAAAAGTGACCTTATGATTGTTATCACATATCTGACTTATGCTCAACAAATTTTCTTTAAGACCCTCTACATAAAACACATCTTCTAGTTTAGGTAGACTGTGAATCACAACAGTACCTTTTCCTTTAACATTTTACTTCTTTCCATCGCTAAATGTTACTATCCCTCCATGACACTCCTTGAGAAATCCAAAAAATGAGTTATCTCTAGTCATATGCCTAGAACATCCACTATCCAGATACCAAGAAGTAGATTTGCATGCTTTAAGAGCAGTATGAACTACAAGACATTGTAGCTCACCTTTGCGAATCCATTCCTTCTTCATCTTCGGAGCTCCATCCGTCAATCTTGACAAATTTTTCATTTCTTCATTCAACATTCGAATTTGATCTTGAACATGATCTCCATGTTGAACTCTTTGTTCATTCATTGACTTCAACACCTTCCCTCGCAACTTAAAACACCTCGGTCGAATGTGACCTCTAACACCACAGTGGTGACATACATGAACAAACCTCTGAACTCTATCAGTCAACCTCCTATGATATCTAGTGGTAATAGAAGGCTTTCTTTCAATAGGTCTTTTGACATAGGCTTGAACATCAGGATTCCAATTTGAATTTCATTATGAAGAACTAGACGCTACATGGGAGGTCTTTACAAAGGTGGTTTTTGCAACAACATTCAAATTATGCCTTATTCCAACAAAACCCAAACCTTTTGTATTTCCTACTGATTTTCCCTTACTCAACATCTCATCAAACTTAAGGGTTCCTTCAGACCATTTACAAAGACTTAATTTAGCATCTTTTCGTTTTTTTTTTCCAAATTCTCAATCTTAGTAGATTTCTCAACCACTTCTTTATTAAGATCATCTACCAAATTCAATGCCTGAGTTCTTTCTAGTTCAAATTTTTTCAAATCCTCAACCAACTTGGCCTTTTGAGTCTGTAAGAGATTTTGAGTTTTAGAACTATTGACTAATTCATCTTTTAAAGAATGTAATTCTTTTTCCATATTATGACTCTTAGTCAACAGTTTCATGTAATTTTTATGAAGTTGTGCGGTCTTATCAAGTAATTTATCTTAAGACTCTTGAAACGTATCATCACAACCTTCATCACTCTCAAAACCTTCTTCTTCAGACATAGCCCAACCTGTAGCAACTTCTCTAATCTCCTTACTCTGTGTAGCAAACATGGTGAAGTTCTCAAACTTATCACCTACCTCCAAGTATGTTGCATCATTAGTTGATCCATTGTCAGAGTCATCATCCCAACTGACAGCTAATCCTTTGGATTTCTTCAAAGTGTTTGCACACTCTGCAGCTATGTGACCATATCCTTGTATTCAAATCATTGGAGTTTCTTATTTTTAGGATCAAACTTGTCCTTCCTAGTTTGAATCTTATTTCTACTTCTAGACTCACCCAACTTATCTTTAAATTTTTTTCCTTGACCATTATGTTTAGCCTTAACAAATTTGTTCAACCTCTTAGAAAACATGAGTATATCATTCAGACTCAACTCACTTTCCTCATTAGGTTCAACATGATCATCCCTAGTGGTGTTGAAAGATATGTTTTTCTCTTTTGTGCCACTAGCCTTCTTAGGGGTTTTTTTTAACATCTCCATCTCATAAGATTTTAAATTTCCTGCCAATTCTTCAACCTTAATTTCTTTAAGACTCATGACATCTGAGATGACAGTGACCTTAGATAAAAAAACGTTCAGGAAGAGACCTAAAGATTTTGTTTACTGTGGTAGTCTCATGAATAGGCTCACCTAGGTTATGACAACCTGTTACAATATCAGTTAACCTAGCCTCAAAGTCTACGAAGACCTCGTCCTTCTCCATCTTCAACTGCTCATATTGAGAATTTAGAATTTGAAGCTTTGATTGTTTCACCTTCAACGTTCCTTCATGAGTGACTTGGAGAATGTCCCAAGATTCTTTGGCAATTACGCACGTAGCAATCCTCTTAAACTCACTTGGAGTAATAACATTATATAACGCATTCAACGCATTTGAGTTCCAATTCGCGCTATTCATCTTGGCAGCAGTCCACTCGCTTGACGGTTTTGCTTTCACTTCATTAGTCGCATTGTCTTTCACAATGGGAGGTGAGTATCCTACTTCTACAACATTCCACGCTCTCTCATCTAAATATTTCGAAAACGCTCTCATTCTCGCTTTCCAATATGTGTAATTTGAGCCATCAAATAAATGGAACCTAGATATGAAACCTCCTTCACGAGGCATCTCCATCGTCTAAGTACATAATCTAACCCTAGGTAATTAACCTAAAAAGGGGCAACCATGCTTTGATACCAATTGAAATTACTTAGACGATAGTGAAAATAGCCTAGAGGGGGGGGGGGGGGGGGGTGAATAGGCGTTTTGTCAATTTTATGATCAATTAAAATTATTTAGCGGAAATTCAATTTTAATTAGTCACAAACCCTAACTATCAATTCAATTCTCAAAAACGGATTAATCAAGAAAATATGAATATAAGTGCAGAAAATAAATAATGAGAAGACACAGAGATTTTTTACGTGAAAATCCTTCGATAAGACTCCAAGTAAAAATCACGGATACGCTCGGGTATCAAAGCATTATGAATCAGAGAATTTGTACAGACTTTATGAAAACAGAACTTACAACCGCTATAATTTGTTGTTCTTCACTCGACGTCTAAAAGTCTAGATTCACTCGTACTCAACGAAGCTTTCGCTCTAATCTCCGTACTCTGACGACTGTACTTATCAACAGATTAAAATCACCACGAAGCCTCTTGCTTTGATCTCCGCACTCAGAAAACTCTGTTCTTCAACGGATCAATGCAACCTCGTTACAATAAATGGTGTGTGAATTTTTCAGCAATTATACCATTCAATCATATATAGAAATCGTCGATGTAGAAGCACGATTGAAGACGTCCAAAAACAAGAGAGAACTTGTGTATCTCTAATCACTCAATAATATTCTCTCACCATATGTATATCTCTATAGAAGAAGAAGATGTTGTAGAAAATTTACAGAAAATTCTTCAAGACATGTCTCCTCTTGTTATAGACTTGGGTATTTATAGACAATGATGATCCAAATCCTAAGTTTGCCATTTCTCGTAATTTTACATCCAAACCCTATATTCTGGTGAATATATTGTATACAAAATGCACTTTGATCTATATAAGTCATGGTCATATCATAAAACCAACCTTCGAACAATTTGGACATCGCATGCAAAAATAGGTAAAAACTTGCCACAGCTACGCTTCAAGCAAAAACTATTTTTCTTCACAACTATGCCAAAATGACCCTCTTGAACCCACGATACTTTTTGCTTGAAGTGACGGTTTCGAAAAATGTCATTTTCGCCCTGCAGGAGACATTTTTCCTTAATATGCCCATTTTCGTGCTTCACTTGTATTCTTCATTACTTCAATGCTTGATTCTTCCTTTGATGAAGCTTATCGATGTCATTAATACCAAACCGACTTATCTAACACTCAACATAGTTATTGTCTAGAACATGCCATAAATAAACAATATACAAAAATGTTCTTACATAAACTAACGTCCTTTTCCAACTAGAATTCCTCTTTGTGTACTCCTCTTGCAATTAGGAGCGAATCTACCCAACTTTGGATAAAATATTCATTATACACGTGTTGGGATGTCTTAGAGTGCACATAAAGTCAACCCGGGTCAAAATGGATCAGTTCGGGTCAAACTGGGATTTTTAGCCGAATTTGCAATTTTCATCTTTTTTCTGGAAACACGTCTCACTCTTTTTGTCATAACTCGAGCTACGTAACTCCAATTGTGGTGTTCTTTGACTCGTTAGAAATCTGACTTCAAGCTTTTCAATTTAGGCCAGTCACTCAATTTAAAGTTGTTTTGACTGAGTTATGGCCATTTGAAATTAGCTAAAATTTTCGCTTGCGCAGACGAATGTGCGCCCACCACTACGCGTAGGCGTGGGTAGGCGCAAAAATGGACTTTCCAGACACTTTTTGTTTGCTGTATGCGCTAGTAGGCGTAGCAAAAATCATGAAAACCAAATTTTCCATTTTTTCGTCCATTTAGATCACATTCACTCCTTTAACATGTTTTTCAAAGTTTGTGACTTGAAAAATGTCCGTTTTGCCCTTCAGAATGCATTTTTGGCTCAAAAACTTCATTTTTCTTCTCTTTTCAAATGGTCACAAACACAATCTTGGTTAATTCACCAAAGTTAGCTTGTTTTATTCGTTAAGCTTCTGAAACACACTTGGACATGTAAACCGGATAAAAATGTCAAGTAATGTGATGATAAGACTTAACGATATCAAGTTAGGGGCATAAAATGGATAACATTCGGCTCCTATTAGTCCCCCATGTCAATGCCCAAGCTAAGTGCCGCCCGTGGCAGTCTCATCACCTGAAAAATATTAAATAAAGGGGTGAGCTACACAAGCTCAATAGGGAAAGCGTCACCTGCTTTGTCCCTGGTCGTACGAGTGGTACCAACCCATCCCAATGGTGCATGAAACTACCCTAGGTTGGTTCGTTGTCCCATATGGATCTCACACCAATCTGGGACTCCAAAGTGCCCCCCACACAACCCCAACAAGTGCAATAGAGCAATAAACAATAAAGGTATCAATAACTGATCAACGAAACATAATAACATGTAAATACAAATGCAATGCAAATGCCTAAGAAATTCCCGAATAACTGGATATATGCGATGCCGGTGTGATACAATTACCCCTATTTGTAAGTACACCTCTTTCTATTTAGGGAGTTGAGGCGAAAAAAGGCTTGATGAACTGTTCTGGTCGCCACGCACCGGCCCCACCTCATACAATCTAATCTGCCCTTCTCCTCTATAGCTATCACTTGAGAGATCTTATTTGATAGAATCTAGCCTAGCTTGGTATTACCCTTAGACGAAATAGATGAATGGATAGGACGCAGGTTCGGGCCATTTCCTTTCGAAGGATTTTACTTGTGTCACCGTTGCATTATTAGGCGTCTTGCCTCTTTCAAAGAGCAACCCTTAAGAATTAATGCATTTCACATAGCAAGCACGAGTCGTACACCCGTGCAAGAAAAAATTTGTTTGGACTGAAATTCCCCACGACCCCTCTGCTTTTTCGAATTACTAGTCCGCTGATAGCAAGGACACCACTTGACCAGTTGTTACGACTATCTATAAAATCCCACCCATAATGATGGATGTACTCAGACACTAAACTAACAACAAGTCGTAATATCAAATACATGAGTTGAAGGTACAATGATTAGGCATGATTGATCAAGTCTCATAATTTATCATTAACCAGCTATTTATCCACAAGAATCACGTATATGATCCAATGAAAGAATTTAAGCATGTCTTTCAAGCAAGTACACAAATTGACAATGAGACAAGACAAGTTTACTTATATATTCATATGTAGAACCGGATAAAAGAAGGTTGTTCTTCCCCTACCACGTATCAGAGCTGGAGTTCGGGCGAAAGTGTGGACGCGTGCATAGGCTCATGCGGGTCAGGTCAGCAAGGACGCTGAGTCCCAAGAGAGGGTTATTGTGACGTCTCACATCACCCGGGTATAATGATGGTGAAGTACTTATATGTGCATGCATATGTGCCTCCAATTGATTTAAGGAAATTTGAAGGAAAACCCAAGAACAAAACCGTGCGGGCTGAATTCAAAGCAAACGATATTATACCACATGTTGGAGCGGAATGTTACAGTACCACATAACCTTTGAATTGAAAAACCACTTAAAGGTGTTCAGCGTATATAAAAAAAGGAAAGAAATGTTCATGTCTTTACACAATTAAATTGATCAAGAGTAAAAAATCGCAAAAGGGGCGTAACGTTGGTTCTATTATTTTTTTCCCCTTTGAAAAACAATTAAGTAGGCATGCTTAATATACAACATATCCTTAAATAATATATGTTGGAGAGATCTCATTATGAATCAATTAAGAAGAGTCTGAAATGCCGCAATGTTCCAGTAATCAATAGCTCTCTTGATGATGTCGTTTCATAAAATGTTAATTTGGTGATGACCACACCACAGCCTAGTAGAAAATGCATTAACTATTTCATCCCATAATCATGCAAGTCATGGCACACAAAAAGCACATAAAGGATCTCCTTATTGCTACCCGGAAGTTACAATTTTAACTTAAAAGTGCTTCAAATTGTGAACCATTAATATAGATGAGTAAATAACGTTGATGCAAGACACTTTAAGCCTTCAACCTTCTCCCAAGTCCAACGATAACTAAATCACACCTAAAAAAAGGAGGTTCTTATTTAATAAACACTATTAATCCAAAAATGTTTATCTCAAGAATTCTAAATGGCAGATGCCAAGAAAATAATAGGCAAGATAAACTCCTCTAATTATTAATACTCGTATTTAACACCGAATTCATTGTACTGTTACTACAATAAATATCACTATCGGGAACTGTTGAAGTATATAAATACTTAAGTTATACCCTCTCTAACAGCTTAAGTTCTTAGAATAGTTGGGGTGTTAACATGATATCAGAGCAGGAAGTCCTATGTTTGAATGTCACAGTCACACAGTTAAAAAAATATTATTTCACGTGTTGCACCAAAAAATAGGCCACACGTGAGGGTGCATGTTAAAGTATATAATACTTAAGTTATACCCTCTCTAACAGCTTAAGCTTTTGGAGTAGTTGTGTGGTTAACTGGAACTATATAATATATATATATATATATCTATATCTACTCCACTATTAAAAGTGTGAAGAAGTTTTGGTGTTTTAGTATATATAGTCAAAATTTCATATCATTTTTCAATCTAATTTTTACTTGAATTATAACTACAAAATTTAGTTGGATTATATAACTCCAATCCAATTTCTACTTCAATTATAACCACAAAATTTAATTGAATTCTATAAATCCAATTCAAGTAAAAATTTGGATTGTGATAGAATACTAAAAGTTTAAATTATTTTTTATATATTATTTCATTTTCTTACTATAATTTAATTAATTGTTATTCATAATGCTAATCCTAATTGGATAAAAATAATAATTATATAAACAATCTCATCTACAATTGTATTTAACAATCCTAATCCTAAATAGAGTATATTACATCTACAATTATAATTAATAATCATTGTAACTATTGATCCTAATCATAATTGTGTAAGGGATAATAAATGTCATGGCTGATCGAGGAGTTATTTAGCTGTTTGGAATCCGGAAAGGGAATTTGATTGTTATTTAAATATGATTCCAAATGGTAACCCTATATATAACCCGACGTCTCTCTTTAAACCCAACGATTCTCATGCCTCTCTCAATCCCCAATTGCAATTCTTTTATTATATTTTAACGTATTTTAAATTTTATTATTATAATTTGTTATTTCTTTTGTGTACTTATTGATTCATCCCATATTATGATTTTTTTATATTTTTTCTTTTGTTGTTGCTCGTATGATCTTACATTATATTAATTTGGTATTTTTATATATTCATCTTCACATGGAGTGAATTTGAGAAAAGAGAGAATAAAAGGTATTTATGTAGTTTTGAATTTTTGTTTAATTTTTTTATCTTGTGCAATTTGTTTTGTATAGTTTTTTTTATGTCATAAGTTTATATATTTTTTTAACAGGATCACATACTCTTTAACTAGTATATGTATATATATATACTGATTCATTAGGAAGTCATAAATTAAAAATTATTTAGAATATAAGGACATCCGATATGCTAAGTCAAAACTGCCTAACTATGCAAGATAATTTGGCTAGTCTTTCTTGGTGGTATGATGTTTGATAGTTTTTTCTTGGTGGTATGATGTTTGATAAATTTTTCTAATTTGTAGGGTCATTGAATTTCTTTATTAAGTGGGCTCTCTTTTTTCTCTTTAAAATAATATTAAAATGAATTATTTTCTCTTGTGCAACCCTTTCTCTAGCCAAGAAGTGGAACCCACCAGACTCATTCCATACCATTTGGCCGGCCAAAAACATCACCCCCAAAACGCTATCACACCGGATGCCCTAACAAAAGGAAGATCATTCCCGAAATACAGTATATAATAGCAATATGACACTGCTGATATATATATATATATATATATAAATATATGTATATATTAATTTGACATGTGCAGCAGAGAAGAGAGAATATAGAAAGAGGGCGACAGTGCAGTGCATGAGCATCAATTGCTGAAGCAAGCAATATGCACACATGTTTCGATTAGACATTTTGTTCCTACTTCCAATTATATAATTATTTTAGTAAACGAAGGAACTTTTCAAAGAATTATTTGGTGCCACACAGGTAAAAAAGGAAACAAGGGGATGCTATATTTCTATATATACACACACACACATATTGCTAAGATGCTTAATTAATTCCATCTACAAATAGCTACTTTCTAAAGATGCTTAATTAGGAAGTCTAATATTAATAATTATTACATATATATAATGAATATCAAATATTAAGGCTCAGTATACATGAACTCGAAATTCGTTGTATATATATATATATATATATTGCTAATTAGAATATAAAAAAATAACACTGAATTCATCATGAGTTACGTAGGTCATGAGATGATGTCAAATAAATATGAGCTAATTAGCAATTTAATTAATTGATTCTATTTGGAATCTCCAAATAGGAACGATCCACCAAAGGGAGTAGAATGGATGAAAATAATTATTCTATATTTAAATATTGCAAAGTTGATAGCGTTAATTGCTAAAAGGTTTGATGTGATTTTTTTATTAAAGCATCTCTAAATATTCCCAATACTTTTGGGAGGACCTTCCATTTATGGCCACTGAGGTTGATATATGTGTATATATATATATATATCTATGTCTACTGCAATTAATGCATTTTAAGAAACCAAAGAAAAACTAGCTAGAAGGAAGAAAATGAGTTGTTATGAGCAGTGGAAGCCGGCTGTGGCAATGGTGGGTGTTGATATTGCTTTGGCCATTGTCAACATACTTCTTAAGAAGATCCTTAATCAAGGAATGAACAATCTCCTAATCATCACTTATAGACAGGCAATTTCTGCTATTTTCTTGTTCCCCGTTGCTTATTTTCTCGAAAGGTACGTACGCTGTCATCATTTACCACGTACATTTGTTTCATTTTTTTTTTAACCCAAAGTGTTCCGGATCTTCTTGTCCCGCTAATATGAGATTTATAGGAATCAAGTAAGACTCGGACTATATCATAATCATTATTGCAGTTAATTATATATGAAAAGTAATTATTAGCTACACCAATATACATACCCTTCCTCTGCTAATTATAATATTTAGTACATATAAATAGGCTAATTAATCATTGCTCATACATAAATTTTGGGCTTTATTATAAGGGTTATTCCAAATATGTATTCTCTCTTTCCCAATTTATTTGTCCATGTTTGACCAAAAAGCACTCATAGATTTTGGTCAAACTCGACAACTAAAACGGGATGGAGGTAATATATATATATATATATATATATAGTATATCTACCGTAGCTTGAAATGAGGAAGTTTAGATAGTGAATTTAATTAATGTGTTACAGGAAAAGCAGACCAAAGCTTACAGCTCGCATATTATGTTATCTTTTCTTCAGTGCGCTGGTTGGGTAAGTTTATTTATTATTAATTATTACCTCTACAATATTTGTTTTTATATATTGTCTGAGATAGAAGATATGAGAGTTGATGCTTTTTAAGGCACCAGATCCCAAGTTTTACCATTACTTTACGATATTGTTTTGCATTTGTGTGTTTAATACTGTTTTATATTTGTGTACGTGTATAACTAATTAGGGCAACATTAACTCAATACACCTTCCTTGCTGGGCTTGAATACACATCCGCAACGTTCTCATGTGCTTTCATAAACATGGTACCTGTGAACACATTTATAATGGCATTGCCTTTAGGGTACGTAAATCCATCTAAGCAATTCTATATAGCAACTCCTCCCCATGTATATATATATATATATATATATGCATGTGTATATAATTACTATATGTACATGCAGGCTAGAGAAAGTGAAGTTTAAAAGCAAGAATGGGATAGCCAAGATGGTTGGTACAATGGTTTGCATTGGAGGGGCATTGTTACTCACACTTTATAGAGGAATGCCATTATTCAAAGGTAGAGTTGAGAACACAAAGCATAAGCATAGATGGGGCATTGGGTCCATATATTTGAGTGCAGGTAGTTTAATGTGGTCCTCATGGTTCCTCATCCAAGCTAGGGTTGGAAAGACTTACCCATGCCCCTATTCCACCACCGCCATCACCTCCTTCTTCAGTGCCATCCAATCCGTTATCTTCACTTTCATCGTCCGCTGGAACGCTTTTGCTCCTGCTTCTGCTTCTGCTTCTGCTTCTGCTTCTACGTGGATTGTCAAAGGAAAGTTCGAGATCGCTACCATCTTTTATGCCGTAAGTATCAGTATTTCCATTTTCATCAATGCTATAAGTACTCTTGAAATTTATTTCCCATAAAACAAAAATCGACAAGCTATATAGGTTTTTATATTATTTAGTGAACCTCACTAATTAACTTTACTACTATTTTAATTTTACTCCATTTTCCACTTACCAAAACTAAAGGATAGTTTGGACACTTTGATATTACTATAATTCATGCATCATTTCTTTTTTAATGTTAGTTTTTGAGATTTTGGATCAATATGTGTATTTTAATGGGCGGGTATATATGTGAATATCTACATGCACATATATATATATACACACACACAGGGGATGGTGGGATCAGGCTTGTGCTATGTGGTGATGGCATGGTGTGTCAAACAAAGAGGACCCGTCTTCACTGCAGCATTTAGCCCTTTTATACAGACTTTTGTTGCCATTTGTGACGTCTTCATTTTACATGAGCAAATCCATATTGGAAGGTATTTTTAAATTCGCTCATGTATGTACATATATATATATATATATATATATATATATATATCATGCATATTATCAATTTTCCTAGCTTATGTCTAACCATAGATCTGTTATATAAATTGACGTGTGTTATTTATAGGAATAGTATGTCAGATCCTTCTAGATATAACCGTAGATGCCCCGGACCAAATAATTACTGTTATTTATTTTTCCACTTTTGTGTTAAGCTTATTAATTTTAACTACAGAAAAATGTTTATGTAAGAACAAAAACTGAGTGGAAGCTAAAATTATCTGTCACTATTGCATAAGAAGTTGACATTTTTATCTAAGCTTTTTATTCACTGTCACTAAAGTTCTTACAATTTCCTTTTTACTACATGAATTGTTACCAAAGAGTTTTCTTTTTTAATGAACATGTCACAGTTTACTCCTAATATTTTTCTACCGTTACTATGTGTATATATATATATATACACACATAAATTTGATATATTTATCTCCTAAATTTGCATTGGCAATGTTACAGTGTTATGGGATCTGCCTTGGTAATCACGGGTTTGTATGTTCTTCTATGGGGCAAAAGTGAAGAAGCAAAACTGTCTGCATTGAAGATCAATGGAGATCACCAGACAATATTTGTAGAAGAGAATGGAGATTCTACTCCTTCAACACAGCTTCATACCATCTCATAGAATCCCACATCTAATTATATATATATATATATATATATATATTACAAGTTGTTAAACGGATCAAATTTCTGTTCTACACACAAATACACATATATATATATATACACACATATATATATATATATGTAATATGTTAAACGAGACTTGATTTTCGATAAATTTATACAACGTCTGCAACTTGGGTTGACAAACCTTGCACCAATTTCTTTGCATCAAGAATTTTGTTTTTTCTACATGTCTTTTAAGGAAAGAATGAATAACATTACACATGTAATGTGAGAGAAATGAAGAAAAAAGAATAACTAAAATGTTTAACTATTTTAAAAAATTACGAAGGAAAAAAAAGGAAAAAATAACATTTTTGTTTCAGAAAGTAAATGACAAAAATCATTATTATGTTTAAATAAAATTTTATTGCACATGTAGGAGATACTGATGAGAGATAGAGATAGAGATAGAGATAGAGAGTGACCATAGACACTTTATAGGTAGTTGAGCTTCCAATCTTGAACCCAAAAATACAAAAACAAAAAGGTCTTATTGTTGGGAATGGTCAAATCTTTGTTGATCATCCCTTCCTCCTCAACCGAATCTGACCCGTATAAAAATACCAAGTCAAGCTCCAAGACCCATAAAAATTTATTACAGTATCCAAACAGAGCATATAACCCCTCAAGGAGTTTTGAAAACCCCATACCAATCATTTTTGGTGCAATCGAGGATTTGGCGCCAACTATATTTTCTGAGCGAGAATGGAGTGTCTGTAATACCCTTTTATGTGTTAAAAAAAATTTACCCTTTGAACAACAGGAGAGAAAACTTGATTCTTGGAAAAAGAATGAGGTTTGGGTTTGAGAAAGTTCGATACGAAATCACAGAGAAATGAGAGACTGACAATGGATAGAGGCAGGGGTGGGAATGAAGGTGAACGTTATGCAGACTATCTGATTAGCACATAACCGGAAAGTAACGTCCATCTTCAATGTATCACCAACACTACTTGTTCTATGGTCATGTCATTGATCAAAATTAAACCAACAAGATCAATACGTGTTCCACCCAGAAAGTATATATATATATATATATATATATATATATATATATATATATATATAGTATACAGCAATTGCCACCCTAGCGAAGAACAGACTGTACATCTTCCAAGCTTCGAAAGGTAATTGACATTAAATTTGATCGGATACAGAAGTCACCATTTTTGGCCTAGCTGATCCAATGGAATCGCTCCATCCAAGTCCTAGTATCATTGCATTGGTGAGGATAAGAGCCAAAAACTTGTGCGCGTGTGTGGAGGTGTATCAACATTTGTACACGCTAATGATGATTACAGTTGCACCCCAACGACAAACTTTTTCTGGTAACCCAAAACTTCCAACCCATATACTACGATGGGCAGAGTAAGTTGAGGAAGAGGTGAAACAGGAAAGTTTACTACACAAGTAAAACAAGATATTTACATGCAATGTTTGCTCGCTATCTGCACTTGGATCTGAACAAAAATGCTATTTGGGCTATTCGCAAATAAACGAGACCTTAGGCCAATTGTTTCTATGACCAACAAAAATACTCTAGTCTCGGAGTTCTTTTTAACCTTCCGAACATCCTTTTCTTTCTAGAGAAACCAAATGAGCAAGAAATACCCAAGCATGATAGAAACCAAGTGCAGCTAATCAAGGAATTTCAGACCATAAATAGATACTTGAGGTCTTCAACTGTTAGGCGAGCTGCAGAGCCCCCACTTTGATCCTCACCAAAAGCAGATGCAACCATTTTCCTCTTTTCTTCCTGCAAAGACGGTCAGAAATACAAAAGGTGTAAAACTAAAGGATGATGTTTTCTGTACGAATTATAAGAGTATGGCTAATGGTATTAGAGCTAATTGAGAGCCTAAACTGTAACTCAAACAGAAACAAAATATAAAGTACTTCATAATCACTAAAGATGGAGCATAAAACATTTCATAAAATTTGGATACCCGTTTTATCCTGTCATAGAAGCACTCACTAGGCACGTCAGGTTTTGCTATTTGCCCATAATATCAAACCGAACAGAAGTGTTAGAAGAATCTTAAATCTAGAGTGGAGAGTTTAAGAGAAACAGAAAGTAAGTGAAAATATGGTCTATAACTATGCAAAAAACAGAACTAGAGATAATATACATTGAAGATTTAAGAAAACAGTTCCATTTTATTTTATTTTTTACCCAACTAAAGTTGATTATTTACGAGGGAGTGATAAAAGATGATGTTACTCAAGAACGAAGGAAGACAAATTAAGTAGATGAGTGTTTCTAATGGGTAGGGGTGCACACGGTTCAGTTTGATACAGTTCTTGATAAATTGGGAGCCAAACCATTCTCTAAGGTTCTTTGAAAACAGAACCAGGACCGGAACCATTAGTGAAGGAACCAAATCGTAAAAGATCAATTCGGTTATGTTAAAAACCACAGTTCCTTAACATGTTCTTTCAAAAAATATATTACATATATGAATATAAGATGTGACAAATAATTCTGCCACTTTCAAAACTAATATAAGAATATCTTAAACTTAAAGACTACTGATTTTCCGAATTAGAATTTTATCATATTATTTCAACATCAAAACAATAATAGCTAAGCACTATCAAATTCAAAAAGAAAAAAAAAAAAAAATTTTGAACCTCCTTTCAAACACAATAGAGTATTTCGATACTATCCTAGGAGAGTAGTAATTGTTTAATAACAAAGAAAACAATAGAGAGAGTAATGAACCTTTTGTAAAGGCACCAAACAGGTGGTGACTGAGGAGAAAGGTTATAGTGGCCGACGGCGAGGGTGGATGTGAGAGAGGGCATAAAATATAGGAATTTATGCATATTTGTGTAATATTTTTGTTTGGAAGTTATATAATTATTAGGGTGAACTTATGATTTATTTAAGATATTAATATGAATTTATTTCATGTTACAAACTTGTGTGAACTTAAAATTATATTAAATAAATTATATCTATATAGGTGAGTTATACATTAATATATGTATATATATAGATATCGGTTCGATTCAGTTTGGTTCGGTTCCAGAGAGTTTAAAACCGGAACCAAATCAAAATATAATGGTTCCACTATTTTGAAACCCGAACCAAAGCACTGGTTCAGTTCGGTTTGGACCGGTTCTACGGTTTTTTATGTGCACCCCTACTAATGAGTAAATTTTACAGAGCAACTAGTAGACCGTCATGCTTCACGCAAGAATGCAGGATGGGTACAAACTAATATGGTCATAAAACAAATTATTCACAAGGGAGTAACTAAAGATGATGTTACTAAAACACAAAGACGAACCAAGTAGACGACTCGCTTCTAAAAGGTAAATTTATATAGCAACTAGGAGACCGTTATGCTTTATACGAGGATGCCGGATGAGTAAAAACTAGTATGGCCAAAAAGCAAGTGTAATTGCAATATTTATTGTGATATGGCTGTGCAGGTATGCAAGAAAGATACATCATAATGCGTCATTCCACTGTTGCTCTTATTAATGGAGGGGGCTAGAGCGACAGACTAGACAGACTCAATAATTCACATTGTCTCTTTTATTTTATTATTATTTTATACTATTTTTTTTATTTTTTATTTTTATTTTCCCAAGCAGTTTACAATTGCACTAGGCCATAACCTCCATAGACTTGTTTGATATCCCCGATTCAGCACTTAATTTAGAAATTATAAGCACTTGCTTAATTAGGTGCATTGATAACGCAATCTGAATATGACTAGAACAAAAAAGTGCCACTTAAAATGAGGTGTAATTTTTAAAGTGACGGAGCCACCACTTATGACTGAAATCTAAAGACTGAAAATAAAAAAATAAAAATTATGATTTTTTTTTTCCAGTTCACTTAAAAACTCAAGAGTTCTTATTTGAAGTTTTATCAAAAAGCACCGACAAAGGAAGAAATTATAAAATAG
Organism: Cornus suecica; assembly: GCA_963922005.1. Classification (NCBI taxonomy): domain Eukaryota; kingdom Viridiplantae; phylum Streptophyta; class Magnoliopsida; order Cornales; family Cornaceae; genus Cornus; species Cornus suecica. The sequence goes on from OY998242.1 coordinate 72,334,214, forward strand.
ATACATTCTTGGGATTAAGTCTTTCAATGAAGATAAAATGAAAGAACGGAATTTAGCAGCAGATTTTATTCATTATTCACTGTCTGATGTAGGACAGAAGAAGGGCAACTAAGTCGTTAAAGATCCGTAGATTCTATTTTATTACTTTATTTTCTTAATCTTGTTAGGAATTACTTTTGGGAAGTTCCCATTTAATTTTCCTACTCCCTATTTGTTTTAGGATTATGTTTAAGGAAGATTTTATTTACTTTTTCTATTCCTATTCGATTTAGGTTTCTGTTTTAGAAAGTTTCTATTTTTTTTTTCCTATTCCTATTTGGTTTGTGATTTTCTATTTTAAGGTTTGCTTAGTGCTATTGTAATAGTTTAGAATTCATTCCTCACTTTAATATAATCAAGAAAATCGAGAGGTTCTATGAATCTCTTCTCGTGGACTCAAGTGTTCTAAAGAATACGGTGCTATTCTTATTTAACATACTTGCTTTCATTGATTTGTTGCGTCAAGTTGGTATCAGAGTCATTCTTCATGGACGGTGATCCGGGAGAGCGTACAGTGACCATGAAAGAATTCCAACAACTATGTCAGGAGATTATGACGGCAGTTGAACCACTGACTGAAGCCGTGAATCGTGTGCAGGTTTATGATAGGCATGATCGGGACAAACCTGCCACGACAAAAAAGTGGATATCAACGTGATAATCCTGGAAGTGCTAGAGTTGTTCTGGCAACCAACCAAACATGGGTCGTGTTCCAGTTCATGTACACAGGCCTCCAATTTATGTGGATTATTCTGGTGATGGGGCAAGTTATGAGTTTAAAACAAAACTTTATCTTCACAACTTTAATGGAAGTTTTATTATTGAAGGTGTTGGATTGGCTTGAGGAAGTTGAAGAATTTTTCGAGTATTATGATATACCCGGACACAAATAAGTTCCACCGGTAGTCTTCTAGCTTAAAGGATGGGTTTCTGATTGGTGGGAACAAATACAAAATAATCGGAGGCAAGGAAAACAAGTGGTGAAGTCTCGGTACAAGATGAAAAGTCTATTAGAGGCTAAATTCCTACCACCAAATTATGAGAAACTTATGTATCATAAATATAAAAGTTGGAGACAAGAGGATTCGTTTGTCAAAGAGTTATAAAGAAGAATAGTAATAGTTCAATTGAAGCAATAGTAGATTCAGAAGATATTGCGGAGCAAAATTATGTTGCTTCACCTATTGTAGTTGAAGTTGAAGCCAGTGATACTCCTATGAATGCGGCTGAAGAAGAAGTAGTAGATGTGGCTAAAATTCAGACTCTTGGACAAAATTGCAATTTTCCCGTGGTCAATGACAATTGTGAAGAAATTGATGCTAGTAAGGATTTGAATTTTGATGAAGTTGTCATCGTGGCCCAAGTCGATGACGAAAAACAGTTGATTTGGAGAAAGATCAATTAGAAGAAATAATGGTCGACTCTAATTTGTGTTGTGAAGAAATTCGATTTCTTTTTTATTCCCTTGGGACTTCAATTCAGACAAGTAACTATGTTGATCCATATTTGAATGATCAGAATAGAAACAGTCAAAAATTTCAAACAGTTTGATATCTCAAATAATTTCATTCTTCTTGAGATACTAAGGGGATTGAAAGTTTGTTTCAATTGGTGTTGGTTTGGAATTGGACAGCGCAAAAGTATACGAAAAACTACAATCAAGTTCTCATTGGTATGAATTATTATTCATTCTAGTATATGATGCACCGTAAACTCGAGGATTTCTTTTTTAAAGAAGGGGAGCATAATGTAGGACAGAAGAAGGGCAATTACGTCAATAAAGATCCTTAGATTCTATTTTATTACTTTATTTTCTTAATCTTGCTAGGAAATACTTTTGAGAAATTTTCATTTAAGTTTCCTACTTCTATTTGTTTTAGGAATATGTTTTAGGAAGTTTTTATTTACTTTTTCTATTCCTATTCAATTTAGGATTCTGTTTTAGAAAGTTTCTATTTATTTTTTTTCCTATTCCTATTTGGTTTGGGATTTTCTATTTTAAGGTTTGCTTAGGCCTATTTACAGGTGCTATTGTAATAGTTTAGGACTCATTCTTCACTTTAATTAAATAAAAAATTCCCAAAAGTATTTCCTAGTAAGATTAAGGAAATAAAATAACAAAGTATTCCCAAAAGTGTTTGAACCTCCTTTCAAACACAATAGAGTATTTCGATACTATCCTAGGAGAGTAGTAATTGTTTAATAACAAAGAAAACAATAGAGAGAGTAATGAACCTTTTGTAAAGGCACCAAACAGGTGGTGACTGAGGAGAAAGGTTATAGTGGCCGACGGCGAGGGTGGATGTGAGAGAGGGCATAAAATATAGGAATTTATGCATATTTGTGTAATATTTTTGTTTGGAAGTTATATAATTATTAGGGTGAACTTATGATTTATTTAAGATATTAATATGAATTTATTTCATGTTACAAACTTGTGTGAACTTAAAATTATATTAAATAAATTATATCTATATAGGTGAGTTATACATTAATATATGTATATATATAGATATCGGTTCGATTCAGTTTGGTTCGGTTCCAGAGAGTTTAAAACCGGAACCAAATCAAAATATAATGGTTCCACTATTTTGAAACCCGAACCAAAGCACTGGTTCAGTTCGGTTTGGACCGGTTCTACGGTTTTTTATGTGCACCCCTACTAATGAGTAAATTTTACAGAGCAACTAGTAGACCGTCATGCTTCACGCAAGAATGCAGGATGGGTACAAACTAATATGGTCATAAAACAAATTATTCACAAGGGAGTAACTAAAGATGATGTTACTAAAACACAAAGACGAACCAAGTAGACGACTCGCTTCTAAAAGGTAAATTTATATAGCAACTAGGAGACCGTTATGCTTTATACGAGGATGCCGGATGAGTAAAAACTAGTATGGCCAAAAAGCAAGTGTAATTGCAATATTTATTGTGATATGGCTGTGCAGGTATGCAAGAAAGATACATCATAATGCGTCATTCCACTGTTGCTCTTATTAATGGAGGGGGCTAGAGCGACAGACTAGACAGACTCAATAATTCACATTGTCTCTTTTATTTTATTATTATTTTATACTATTTTTTTTATTTTTTATTTTTATTTTCCCAAGCAGTTTACAATTGCACTAGGCCATAACCTCCATAGACTTGTTTGATATCCCCGATTCAGCACTTAATTTAGAAATTATAAGCACTTGCTTAATTAGGTGCATTGATAACGCAATCTGAATATGACTAGAACAAAAAAGTGCCACTTAAAATGAGGTGTAATTTTTAAAGTGACGGAGCCACCACTTATGACTGAAATCTAAAGACTGAAAATAAAAAAATAAAAATTATGATTTTTTTTTTCCAGTTCACTTAAAAACTCAAGAGTTCTTATTTGAAGTTTTATCAAAAAGCACCGACAAAGGAAGAAATTATAAAATAGATACATTCTTGGGATTAAGTCTTTCAATGAAGATAAAATGAAAGAACGGAATTTAGCAGCAGATTTTATTCATTATTCACTGTCTGATGTAGGACAGAAGAAGGGCAACTAAGTCGTTAAAGATCCGTAGATTCTATTTTATTACTTTATTTTCTTAATCTTGTTAGGAATTACTTTTGGGAAGTTCCCATTTAATTTTCCTACTCCCTATTTGTTTTAGGATTATGTTTAAGGAAGATTTTATTTACTTTTTCTATTCCTATTCGATTTAGGTTTCTGTTTTAGAAAGTTTCTATTTTTTTTTTCCTATTCCTATTTGGTTTGTGATTTTCTATTTTAAGGTTTGCTTAGTGCTATTGTAATAGTTTAGAATTCATTCCTCACTTTAATATAATCAAGAAAATCGAGAGGTTCTATGAATCTCTTCTCGTGGACTCAAGTGTTCTAAAGAATACGGTGCTATTCTTATTTAACATACTTGCTTTCATTGATTTGTTGCGTCAAGTTGGTATCAGAGTCATTCTTCATGGACGGTGATCCGGGAGAGCGTACAGTGACCATGAAAGAATTCCAACAACTATGTCAGGAGATTATGACGGCAGTTGAACCACTGACTGAAGCCGTGAATCGTGTGCAGGTTTATGATAGGCATGATCGGGACAAACCTGCCACGACAAAAAAGTGGATATCAACGTGATAATCCTGGAAGTGCTAGAGTTGTTCTGGCAACCAACCAAACATGGGTCGTGTTCCAGTTCATGTACACAGGCCTCCAATTTATGTGGATTATTCTGGTGATGGGGCAAGTTATGAGTTTAAAACAAAACTTTATCTTCACAACTTTAATGGAAGTTTTATTATTGAAGGTGTTGGATTGGCTTGAGGAAGTTGAAGAATTTTTCGAGTATTATGATATACCCGGACACAAATAAGTTCCACCGGTAGTCTTCTAGCTTAAAGGATGGGTTTCTGATTGGTGGGAACAAATACAAAATAATCGGAGGCAAGGAAAACAAGTGGTGAAGTCTCGGTACAAGATGAAAAGTCTATTAGAGGCTAAATTCCTACCACCAAATTATGAGAAACTTATGTATCATAAATATAAAAGTTGGAGACAAGAGGATTCGTTTGTCAAAGAGTTATAAAGAAGAATAGTAATAGTTCAATTGAAGCAATAGTAGATTCAGAAGATATTGCGGAGCAAAATTATGTTGCTTCACCTATTGTAGTTGAAGTTGAAGCCAGTGATACTCCTATGAATGCGGCTGAAGAAGAAGTAGTAGATGTGGCTAAAATTCAGACTCTTGGACAAAATTGCAATTTTCCCGTGGTCAATGACAATTGTGAAGAAATTGATGCTAGTAAGGATTTGAATTTTGATGAAGTTGTCATCGTGGCCCAAGTCGATGACGAAAAACAGTTGATTTGGAGAAAGATCAATTAGAAGAAATAATGGTCGACTCTAATTTGTGTTGTGAAGAAATTCGATTTCTTTTTTATTCCCTTGGGACTTCAATTCAGACAAGTAACTATGTTGATCCATATTTGAATGATCAGAATAGAAACAGTCAAAAATTTCAAACAGTTTGATATCTCAAATAATTTCATTCTTCTTGAGATACTAAGGGGATTGAAAGTTTGTTTCAATTGGTGTTGGTTTGGAATTGGACAGCGCAAAAGTATACGAAAAACTACAATCAAGTTCTCATTGGTATGAATTATTATTCATTCTAGTATATGATGCACCGTAAACTCGAGGATTTCTTTTTTAAAGAAGGGGAGCATAATGTAGGACAGAAGAAGGGCAATTACGTCAATAAAGATCCTTAGATTCTATTTTATTACTTTATTTTCTTAATCTTGCTAGGAAATACTTTTGAGAAATTTTCATTTAAGTTTCCTACTTCTATTTGTTTTAGGAATATGTTTTAGGAAGTTTTTATTTACTTTTTCTATTCCTATTCAATTTAGGATTCTGTTTTAGAAAGTTTCTATTTATTTTTTTTCCTATTCCTATTTGGTTTGGGATTTTCTATTTTAAGGTTTGCTTAGGCCTATTTACAGGTGCTATTGTAATAGTTTAGGACTCATTCTTCACTTTAATTAAATAAAAAATTCCCAAAAGTATTTCCTAGTAAGATTAAGGAAATAAAATAACAAAATAGAATCTAAGGATCTTTATTGACGCGTTTTAAAGAATACGGTGTTATTCTGATTTATTATACTTGCTTTCATTGATCGGTTGTGTCACTATCACTAAAGTTCTTATTTCTTATAGTGAATTTCCTTTTTATTACACGATTTGCTACTAAAGGGCTTTTTGCAATGAACATGACACACTTGCTCCTAATTTTTTTCCTACCGTTATTATGTATATATATACACATGCATTTTGATATATTTATCTCCTAAATTTGCGTTGGCAATGAATCAGTGTTATGGGACCTGTCCTGGTAATCATGGATTTCTATGTTCTTCTATGGGGAAAAAGTGTCACGGGATCTGTCCTGGCAAAACACACCTTAAAGCTCAATGGAGGTCAGACAATATTAGTATAAGAGAATAGAGATTGTACTACGTCAACACACCTTCAAAGCATCTCATAGAATCTCACACCTAATTATATATAACCATCTCCCTATATCAACCTATATTATGGCTTGTTAAACGGATCAACCTTTCCTTACACACACACAAGATAGATAAATTTATGCGCTATGTTATTCAAGGATGGTTTGTAACTTGCACCAATTCATTTCCATCAATTATGTTTCTTACATTACATATGTAATGTTAGAGAAATGACAAAAAAAGAAGGATAACTATTATCATTAAACCCGTACATGTCATTTTTTTTGTCTTTTTATTTTTATTTTTTTAACAAAAAGCCTTTCTCTCGAAATCTTCTTACTTAGCGTGGATGACCCTTAACCAATCGAAGCGAAAAATTTCTTCAAATAAAATTTTTATTGCACATGTAGGAGATACAAATGAAAGATAGATAGTGACCATTAACAAATGCAGCTTGATTTGTAAATAGATGAAAATAAAACTCAACGAAGTGTAGAATATGTAGTTGTGATAATTTGAGCCATGTTAATTGACACTTAATAGGTAGTTAAAATTCCAATCTTGAACCCAAAACTACAACTGAAAACATTCTCGAATCCGACAAATGAAGAAGCCAATTCCATCATGGTCTCGGATAAAACAACTAATGAACAACAGGTTTTTACCGGCTAATGATGATCAGATTTTATTTCAGCAGTACCAAAATTGTCGACAAGGGAGCTGTTTTGTTCGTGTTTATGCTGAAGAATTTTATCGGTTATCCTCTTGAAACGATTTGTTGGAAACTCAAGCACAATAAGTGGCACGGTTTAATAATGGAGTGCGGATGGCCATTTAAAACAGAGTGATGTTACAAGTGACTTTCACCCTTGATGCTGCAGTTAAGTTAGTCACTCGAGTAGAAGCCCAACAAGATAAAGCCCAACAAGATAGACCAAGTGTTCGAATTCAGAATTTTGTGCGTCCTTCTACACAACAGATTGAATCCACTAAACCACTCCCGCAACAAAGCATCAATCAGCAGTGAATCACAACATCGGAGTTGGATAGCACTAGTATTCAACATCGACAAACGGCAAATAATAGCAAACAAAGGGTACTAGCTCCCAACCTCTATGCTCCACAACTTTCAGACAAGTGCTATCGTTCTTAAGAACCTAGACATCACTCCAATAATTATCCGAAGCGTGTGTTGCTGCACTTGGAGAGCAAATTGATGAGCATGAAGATGTTGAGTATGAGGCCGAATTGGGTGAGGAAAATTTTCAAAAAGAGGAATTCATTGAGGCAGATGAAGGAATCTAGGTGGTGGTGCATCATATTCTGTATACCCCCAGACAAGAGCTTGAGTCACAGAGATACAATATCTTTCATACTAGATGTACTGTGAAAGAACGAGTTTGTGATCTAATAATTGATGGGGGTATACTGAAAATACAGTTTCCAAAAAGATGGTTGAGAAACTTCAATTACCAACAGAAAAACACCCGAATCCCTACAAAATAGGTTGGATTACTGATGTGGGCGAGATTAAGGTGACTAAACGATGCTGAATTCCTTTATCTATCGATAAGACGTACAAGGATGAGGTAACATGTGATGTGATAGACATGACAGCGTACCATATGCTTTTGGGTTGGCCTTGGCAGTATGATGTTAATTCCACCCATGGTGGTCAATTGAATACTCACTTTTGTAGAAGATAGGGTTAAGGTAACCTTGGTACATATGAATAGAGAAAGTTCCCATAATAGAGGCTCAAACATTCATGGTGGTTTCTGATTTTGAAGTTGATGCCGAGGAGACGGGTATTGTTTATGCTCTAGTTGTAAAAGGAGAAAATGTCCCTTCAACCAACATTCCAGCTCGATTGCAACCTTTAGAGCTTGTTTGGTAGAGGGTTTGGAGCCCTATTTTTGGGTTTGGGTTGAAAATTGTGCACCAAATCATGTTTGGCAAACTTGGTGTTGGAGCAATAGTGTTGCACCATTGGAGTGAAATCCATCATTTTTGGCACCATTGAGATAGATGATTTGGATGGAGTTGGTTTGGTTTTCTCACACCAAAACTATTCTTTAACCCAAACCAATTCAATTTGGTGTACCATTGTTTAACCCAAATCAATTCATTTATAATATTATATATATATATAAATTCGAAAAATAAAATATTTATGAAAAAATAAAATATTTCAAAAAAATCAAACGAAAAAATATATTTCATAAAAAATAAAATATTTCGGGAAAACAAATATTTCTAGAAAAAATAAAATATAATAAAAATATATTTATTATTTTTTAAAAAATATACAAATTATATGTATTTTTACTGAAATCTTTTATTTTTTCAAAATATTTTATTTTTTTGAAATATCTTATATAAAATATTTTATCTATAAATATTTTGAAAAAATTAAATATTTATATATTTTATTTTTGAAAACATATATATTTACAAAATATTATTTTAAATAAATAAAATGTCAAACTATTCCAAGTTACCAAATATGATTGGTTTCAGAATTTCCGCTCATACCAACTCTACCGAACATAGTTTGGTTTTTCAGTTTCATTTTTTCTCACATCAAAACCATCTGCACCAAACATGGTTTCAGTTCAGAATAAAACCACACCAACTCCAACCAAACCAAAACCAAAAACCAACACCACACCGGTTGCTAAACAAGCCCTTAGTTGATGAGTTTAATTCAATTCTAACTCCAACTTTACCGGATGAACTTCCACCATTGCGGAATTGTTCCTGGAGCTCGCTTACCTAACAATTCCCATTTAATGAGTCCAAGAGAGTATGCTATTTTACAAGAACAGGTTCATGACTAGCTTAAAACGGAATTTATTCAGGAAAGCATGAGTTCGTGTCCGGTGTCTGCCTTATTAACACCAAAGAAAAATGAAAGTGGTGGATGTGTGTGGGCAGTCGAGCAATAAATAAAATCACTATCATGTACTGATTTTTCATTCCTCGTTTAGATGATATGCATGATGGTTTAGCCAGTTAATCAATGTTTAGTTTCATGACTGATAGGTTGATTTTCTTGGGGTATGTGGTAAGCTCTGAGGGTCTACGAGTGGATTTAGAAAATGTTTGAGCAATTTGTGAGTGGCTTATCAGATGACGTTCTAGCTTCCATGGGTTAGCCCCGTTTTATCGTCGTTTTGTCAAAAAATTCAGCAGTGCTGCTGCCTCATTAACTGATTGCATTAAGAAAAGACAATTTGTGTGGACAGATAAGGCTGAACAAAGTTTTGCTTTACTTAGAGAAAAATTGTCTTCAGCTCCTGATTTGGCCTTACCTAATTTTGAAAAATTATTTGAATTGAAAGCTGATGAAATTTATGTGGGCATTGGGGCAATTCTATCTCAAGAAGGCAGACCAGTGATGTTTTATAGTGAAATATTAAATGAGACAATGGAGTGGTCAGCTTATGAGATTGAGTTGTCTGCAGTGGTTCAGGCATTACGACCTTGGGAGCAATACTTAGTGCAACGAAAATTTATTTTACACTCTGATCATCAAGTACTGCAATATATAAATAGTTCTGCTTCAATCAACAGGATCCATGCTCGGTGGGTTGCAAGATTGCAGGATTTTACCTTAACACTGAAGCATAAATCAGGTCAGCAAAATAAGGTGGGAGATGAGCTCAATCGTCGTGTCTCTTTACTCATTCTTATGAGCAGTGAAATTTTGGGGTTTGAATATTTAAAAGATTTGTATGCTGCAGATGAAGATTTTAGAGGCATATGGGCGCGCGCGGCGTTATTCTAATATTTCGGGTTGCGACGGTTTTTTGATTCATTCATGATGGCTTTCTTTTTAAAGAAAATCATTTATATATACCTTAAACTTCTCTTCATGAACATCTCTTTAGAGAAATACATTGTTGTGGCTTAGGCGGTCATTTAGGTCGTGACAAGAACGTAGCACAGATGGAGGAGCGGTATTTTTGGCCGCAGCGCAAATGTGATGTGGGAAAGTTGTGCAGCAATGTTATAAAAAGGCACTCCCAAAATACAGGTTTGTATATTCCTTTACTAGTGCCTTCTACTTATTGGGAGGATTTATCAATGGATTTTGTGATTGGACTTCCAAGAACTCAGTGAAGCATGGATTTTGTTATGGTAGTAGTTGATCGGTTCTCCAAGATGGCTCATTTTGTTGCTTGTCGAAAAACTCATGATGCTTCAAATATTGCAAATTTATTCTTTAAAGAGATAGTTCCCTTACATGGTGTTCCCAAAGAAATTACTTCGGATCGGGATAACAAGTTTCTTTGCCAATTTGGCGTACTTTATGGAAGCAGTTCAACACTTCTCTTCAATTCAGTATCACTTGCCACCCACAGACGAATGGGTAAACAGAGGTGACCAATCGTACTTTAGGCAACATGATTCTTTGTTTTGTGGGAGATCATCCTAAGCAATGGGATATTTACTTGGCCCAAGCCGAGTTTTCATATAATAATATGGTTAAGTCCCCATTTCAGATTGTTTATCGCCATGTCCCATCTCACTCTCTCGATCTTGTTCCACTACCAAAGCTGTCAGGGATGAGTGCTACTGCGAGTAGTATGGCAGACTTGATTATCGATGTTCATGCTAATGTAAAAAAGAAGTTGGAAGAAAGCAATGGTAAACATAAGGTTGCTGTTGATACACACCGTATGAGAAAGTGTTTAAGGTAGGAGATCTGGTTATGGTACACCTTCGAAAAGAAAGAGTTCTAGTGGGAACTTATAATAAATTGAAGATGAAGAAAATTGGACCATGTGATATTTTGAAGTACATCAATGATAATGCCTTTGTGGTTGATTTGCCTTCAGGGAATGAGATTTCTAGCACTTTTAATGTCAAAAATTTGGTTGCATATCAACCACCGACACTTCTGGCAGTGTTGAACTCGAGGGCAAGTTCTTTTAAAGAAGTGGAACATGATGCAGTACCAAAGGGATCCTTAGTTTATGTTTTCCTACTTTATTTCCTAGGAATCTATTTTGGAAGTTTCTATTTACTTTTCTTACTCCTATTTGTTTTAGGATTATGTTTTAGGAAGTTTCTATTTACTTTCCTAATTCATATTTGGTTTAGGATTATGTTTTAGAAAGTTTCCATTTATTTTTTCCTATTTCTAGTTGGTTTAGGATTTTGTGTCGCTGTGTTGGTTTATGATTTTCTATTTTTAGAAGCTTAGGCATATTTATGGATGCTATTGTAATAGTTTAGGATAATTCTTTGCTTCAATAAAATCAGAAAATCGAGAGTTTCTCTCAACCTCTTCTCGTGGATTCAAGTGTTTTTAAAGGATACGGTGTTATTCTTATTTATCATAGTTACTTTCATTGATCCGCTGCGTCAGGTTCAGACTTTGGCATGGAAAGATTTTAGCAATGCAATGCAGCCGACTTTATTTACCTACCCGATTAGACTTAATAATACTTGCTAAGACCCAAACATGAGGTAGCATTGGAACTTTTGCATATTGACGAAGATAACCACGAACATAAAACATAACAAAGCTGCAAATGGACCGACCAGAGCTGCAAGAAGCTTTAAGCTTTTCGAGCTTAGCTAAAAAAATTAGAGGCTTCTTTGAGCACACCTAGTGATCAGACGATCTTGGCTTAGCGAAGTTCAAAGCTCAACCTCGGTTTTTTCCCTTGGGCTTCCACGTAAATTCAGTGTTCGTTGCTTTACGGCTCTATCTGTTGTTATTGTATGCTCTTGATTGAATCATATTTATTTTTCTGTTATGAATCGAAATAAAAATAATGAAAAATAAGTTTTGCTTTCAAAATGTAGTTAAATTTGGTAATCCGCTTGACCTAATTGACCCTCTTCAAGGTTTCAGAGCTTACACGACTCTCTATAAGAGCTTTTTATTGAGATCCTTACTATCATAGATAGTGATCAAGCAGTTTAAGAAGATTGACCATGTTGGTAAGCCATGAAGTGGTTATTTTACATAACCCTCAACACAATTTCATATAACACTATCATCGACTTAATTTTAGGAAAATTACTACTATTTTACTAAATATTACAAATAGTGGATCATAACTCTTTTGGAAGAGCCCTCGTGTTCAAGCCGAAAACAACTTCTTCTGAAAATCTACCAAAGGTTATCTGCATCTCTAGTCTCATCTTCTATGCACCCAATGTAAAAAAGGCATACACTCAGAAAATGCAGAATTTTTAAACCAATACATCTAACTTGGTAGTCATGTTCCACTAGTTTCTAATGAATTTCATAAGACTCGGTTTTTATCAATGGTTTCCCTTTTGGTTTCTTTTATAGTTCTCGAGGGCTTCGCCAGGAGATCCCCTTTCTCCTCTCTTGTTCTTGATAGTCACAAAGGCTTTGAGCCGTTTGATGGGGAGGGTACTGGAGTTGGGCTTTATTAGAGGCTTCAGAGTAGAGTGGGTTCTACAAGGACTCAACGGGTTGAGATCTCACACCTTTTTCCTGATGATACCCTTGTTTTTTGTGAGGCGGAGGAGGTTCAGTTGCGGTACTTGTCTTGTGTCCAGATTGGCTTTCCAGGAAGTTTCAGGTCTGAAAGTCAATGTAGGGAAAAGCTCTTTGGTCCATGTGGAGGATCGCCAGGATTCTTGGTTGCGGTGTTCGTCAATTCCCGATTATATACTTGGGCATGCCTTTGGGCATAGGAGGAGATGTTGGAATTAGGTGGTTGAGCGGGTGGAGAAGTGGTTGGAAGAAACAATATCTTTCTAAGGCCAGAAAATAGACCTTAGTTAAGAGTGTTTTGCCTAACCTAGAGGAATTTTCTTTTTGTACACGTCTGTGAGGGAACGGGGTTTGGGAATTAGGAGGATGGATGATTTCAATAAAGCTTTGCTAGGTAAGTCGTTGTGGCGGTTTGGGCTGGAGAAGCAAAGTCTATGATGAAGGGTGATTGTTTGTCGTTTTGGGGAGGAAGCAAGGGAATGGTGTTTGAGAGAGGGGTGTGTGCGTGTGTGTTTGGGGGGGGGGGGGGGGGGGGGGTGCCGAGAGACATAGGTTTTCTGAGCATCACATGCATGTTGCGAGGAGGGGAGGCACGTTTGTATCTTGGAGGTTTGGTTTGGTGGTGCGGGGAGTCATCCTTGGCTATTTTGTTTCCGCAACATTTTGGCATCACTCATGATCAGCACGCTATGGTGGCGGACTGTTATCGTCATGATAAAGGTAGACCATTGTGGGATGTGCAGTTCGTGTGACATTTTCAGGTTTGGGAGTTAGAGGAGGTTTCGACACTCTTCGAGCTTCTTTACAGCCATGTACTGATTCTCCTATTTCATTGATTTCCTCTCATGGGAGATTTGAGGTCTCTTCCAGGTTGTCTGGTCCGAGCAGGCCCCCCTTTTCCTTGGAAGATGATTTTGCAATCCAGGCCCCCTACGAAGGTGACTTTCTTTTGTGTGAGTCACCGAGTCCTATCCTCACTTTAAACAACCTACGGAGGAAGGGTGGTTGTGTAGTTAACTGTTGCTTCCTTTGTACAAGGAGGGTGAGTCCATTGATCACCTCATTCTCCATTGCCAGAATGCTCGTGATTATTGGTCCCTGCTGTTTAAGGAGAACTCTTCCATCCTCTGTTAGTGTGAAGGTGCTACAAGCTATGAAGCACGGATACAGACACGGGACATAGACACAGACACGACATGACACGACACGACAAATTCCAAAAAATAGGACACAACACCCCAGACACGACTGTAAAAAAACATAAATAATGAGAACAAATAATTTATATTATATTGCACAAACACTTCATTTATCACTTAAATAATGAGAATCAAATAAACTTACAAAACAAAGATAAACAAATAGGTTAAAAGAAAATATTTAACATGTCCAAAATCCTTCATTCCACTATCTTCCAAGGAATCAAATGTCTCTCCCCCAATATCCCACATCTTAGTCTCTCGCTCGTTATATTTTAAAAAAATTCTTAATATAATACAAATAATGGAAACAAATAGGTTAAAAGGAAATATTTAACATGTCCAAAATCCTTCATTCCACCATCATCCAAGGAATCAAATGCATCTCCCCCAACATCCCACATCTTAGTCTCTCCCTCGTTATATTTTAAAAAAATTCTTGATATAATACAAATAATGGAATGTAAAAATACCAAATCTTCAGCTCTTTGTAGTGTTATCTTGTTCTTCTTAGAGTGACTAAGTGAATGTGATTTAATTCATCTCACAAGATGAGGAGGAACAAGGATGTCCAAGTATCTTCAAAGCCAAATACTGGAATAGGGGTGTTGATGTTCCATAAGTAACACCAAATTACCGGGTCCATAAGTCCTATTTTTTATGGAATCAACCGATCCACCGTGTCTCACTCAAGTCTCCACCGCATGTCCGATTTTAAAAAAATTGAGGACACGTTTTTGGCGTGTCGGACACGTATTTTTTGTGTATCCGCGTGTCCGACATGGACACGGTGACCCTAGATGAAGTGTTTGTGCTTCATTGGCTACAAGTTATCAATAAGTTACTCCAGAGGTCAAGTCCTCTTAAATTTGAGAAAGGACGACAGACAAATGACCCCCTACATTTATTTCTTTATTTACATCGAATGCTCCCTTTTGGATGCTTCTTATTAAACAACTCATTTCTAAAACAGAATCATATCCTTGACTAATAAATTGCATGAATTTTTTAAATATAATAATAATAAAAAAGAATACATTAAATATGGTATTCAAAATTAGTTGAACATAATTAAATTAAAAAAAAAAAGGTATATTAGAATATTGTAAACATCATATGCACATATAAATAAGTGAACACATGCACACAAACACTCCAAAGACACCAGTTCTGAAATTTTTTATATTGTTGTATCCACACACTCCCATAATCATTCTCCCACCCGCTCTCACTATACACGACTTGGGAACAAAAATAACAAATCCCAAACATGATGCAGAAGAAAGATAAATAGTAAATGTTATACCTGCAGAGCTAGTATCCGATCCTCAACTGTGTCCTTGATAGTGATCCGTGAAACAATAACAGGACGAGTTTGTCCTATTCTATGTGCTCGGTCAACAGCCTGATCTTCGGTAGTTGGATTCCACCAAAGATCCAAAAGGATAACACGACAAGCGGCAACCATGTTTAGACCAAGGTTTCCCGCTTTCAAAGACATAAGCATAACAGTCACCTGCAAAATATTTAAAATATTATAAGAATGGAAGGTTGATCTGGATGATGACAGGAAACAAATTGTTATGCTAATTGCATCACGTTACCAATTAAAACACCATGGCTCCAAAAACAAAGCTCATCTTATATAATGTTATCCCCAGCAACCTCCAAGATCACAAACGGGTCCCCATTCCCCACCATAGATGCAAATGCACACACAATATAACACACAGGTATCCAACAATATGCATTGCACCAAATGGCACATCAGGAATAATTAATATTCCAATTTTCACTTCACAAAAGGTCATAATTAGTCTCCCTCCTTTAGTAGATTCCAAATTTCACTTCACAAAGTTTATACTCAGTTTCTCTTTTACATGATTCCAAGAGTATGTATTCTGCTGCTGAACTGTATTAACTGTTTGTTACCCACAAGGGTCGAGTTCTCTCTCCTTTACAAGGTTGCAAACTTCGCCAAGTTCATTATCAGTTTCTCTCCTTCACAAAATTCCAAGTTTTCGTGATCTGCTGCCAAACTTATTCCATGGAAGGACTAGGGGAGAATTAGATTATCCAAGCTATCTTGTCGAATTGTGCAGTCAATGAGCATTTGCAGTTTGATCATTTCCTAGAAGACTCATATATTTTCCCCACTTTTTTCTCTCTTTCAGTTTCTACAAAGTGGTAAGTGGTTTCTTATATTCTAATTAGAAGCTGGCAGAAAAAGTAAAAAAAAAAAAAGAAGGTATAATTATCAGTAGACGGAATACAAACAGTCAAACATACACTACAAATGTTTCAGAGGGTAAATTAATACAATTCTTGCCGGTGATCTTTTATGTCTCCTATAAAACATTATGATGCATCAGTATGTTACATGACATTCAACTGCTCTGCATATAAGACACAAAGTTGATAACTTATAATCCTGGTATAATATGGTATGGCATACACTCCCAGCTAGAGACGGACAATATACGACAACTGTAATTCTCAGATACCTTTTTAAAGAACACATCAGACTTTAAACGAACTTCAAGAATGATTTCAACAAAATTGATGATTAATTTCACACACATGAAATAGTCAAACCTCAGGATCAGTGTTGAATTCTTTGACAGCCCTGTCTCTTGCACCCAATGTCATAGTACCATCTAGCCTCCTGTACGGTATACATGACTCATTCAACGAAAATTCTACCAAGTCCAACATGCGAGTCCACTGGGAAAAAACAATAGCTTTAATTGGTCCTTCAGCCTGTGAGTCTGAGTATACTGTTGTGTCTTTTGCAGCATTAAAACCACAATTGGAGCTCTCTGAGTATGCCCTCCCTGAAGATGATGAATTTCCATTGCAACGCACCAGACTATTCGGTTCCGAACATGGACTCTTCGCTACACAATGTGTCTGGAGAATCTCAAGAGCAGCTCTGATTTTAGCAGAACCATACTCACTCTGCATAACTATTGACTTCTCAGTAAACTCAAACGAACTCGAGGGATTACTATCAGAATCATTGGATATACAACGCCTTAAAGTAGCTTTCGAAAATACGACATCATCACCAAGTTGTTCTTTGCATTCTGCTGCAGGGCACGTATTGTCATCTCCAGTCAAAAACTCTGATACACACTGACGGCAAAAAACATGTCCACACATAGTAACAACTGCATCTTCAGGTGGATCCTGTAAAAGAATCAGATGGTACAAAATTAGGTTGCAGGGTCATACGTTAACACAGTCATTTTTCACATGCTAAGGTGCAAAAGAAATTTAAAAGCCTAACCCATGGTGCAACATAAGGCATGGAGCTCAGCGAAGTAAATTGGATGTCATATAAATGAAGGGTCGTATTTCTTGAGACGGGAGATGATTAGAAGAAGTGGACATCTGAAAAAGTTTTGCTAGTTGAAAAGACGTAACGCAACGCGGCACACCTTTAGCAACTATATCTTAGCACATTGGTTATTTTTTGCTAGTACATACTTTCAATGTCATAGAAAAAACCCCTTTTTCAGATGCTATTTAACCATTGATTAAGTGACAAATATAGTCATGGGATCCATTCAGAGTGAAAAAAGAATATAAAGGACATCGGGAAAATGATGCAATTTTTTGTCCTCCTTTTGGCTTCTGTAACTGAGAGATTAGAAAGATGCCTTCTAAACTGGATTATGACAGATTTAATTGTGGCTTCTTCACATAACAGACAGCACAACTACCAACCAATTGGGCTCTTCTGGGAAGTAGAATCGAAATTTAGTTTAGGACGTTGTGTATTGGTAAGTCTAGAACAGAAATATGAAAACAAGGACTCTTAAGACAGGATGGAATCCAATAGAGGTTTGGAAGTTTCAGATGATAGTGACTTGGATAACAAATTTACTCAATAAGAATAACTCTGAAAAAGACATGGTGGCGCAGCCTGTTAGTACCACGATATGATAATACGGAATATTAAACCAATGAGTCATGCTATAAACTTTGCAGGATCTGTTGAACAACTACTAAGATGTGAAAATATAGCATTTAAAAATCAATAGTGGACTTATACCAAGAAGGTCAACAACAAAAGCTCTTCACTGAGGTGGATTGGGGCTTTTGTAACAACCCCCTCCCTATCAAGACATAATATTGACAGCTTTTGGCTCACCAGGACAAGCGACTTCCCAGGGGGTCACCCATCCCGGTACTACTCCAGGTTAAGCACGCTTAAAATTGGAGTTTTGGTAGGTTCACGACCATAAAGGCTTTGAAACGCATTGTGTCATAGAAGGATATGAAACCGACATATAACAATTCACCCACCCAAGCGATGTGGGATTGTGCACCTGTAACTTGCCAAGTGTTGTAGTCTGTCAGTGCCACTTTGCCGGCTCCATGACCCACTCATCCCCAAGTTTCCACCAAACTGCTGCTATATGGTAAGGGCAGTAACTGTACAAAATCCTTGCTTTCGTATCATAAGTTTGATGGTTATATAATTATTGCATACTGAATTGAGTAGTTTTATCAATTCTTAATGATGGTTTCATTATAAACTTTTAACTCTAACTAATGTAGATAACAACCTTGAACTAACTCTACAGGAGAGCATTAGGTAACTTTCCTAGTCATCATGTTCAAAGGAGCTGTCCGACAATCAATGGAAACAGATTAACTTTTTAAGATTACTATATGGACACTATTTCAGATTAAGTCGATCATTCATAAACAATCTGACCAAAGACTAGTCTAAATGGAGCAAAGTTGTAAACAAAATAAGACAAAGCAGAAACCCTACTACACACCTAATCCCCATGCAAGTACCCTGCATGACATGCTTTTATGGACGTGTTAGGCTATAAGCTCAGAGTTTAGACTGCTTTCTTTAGAGATTAGCAAGATTCAGGAAGTAGTTACAAAATTTCAATTCACCATATATTGGGAGTAACTTATTATCCCATAAAAGGCCTTAGGAAAACCATGCCAAACAGGGACGTTGTCTAATCCATGCATATTATTGTAGTAGCTCAAGTACAAGAACAAGTTATCATGAGAACTGATAGAAAAATTTAAATACCACCTTAGCCAAGGAAAGAAGGTTCAAGAAAAATTTACATTGCATATACGACAGATGGTCAAGGAAGTTTCTAAACGATTGAATAAGTTGACCAGCATATCCCTTGGAAGTCTTTTTGCCATGTCTAAGGAAACCCTTTCGACGGAATTGGAATCGAATCCTTTGACAAGTAATGGGTGGTCACAAGCTTGGCGAAGGCGTAGAAGCATCAATAGGATATTTGCATAATTTTGATTCAGAGTACCAGCTGCAGCATATGCCTGCAAGAAGATGGTACATAAATTTGTAATACATGTCACTAAAGCTCACAGAAAACATATAAACCGGAATTTGATCCTCAAGAATTTCAGGACCATACTCTGAAGGTTGACGATGATTCTTACTCTTAAGCATTAAAAATTAAAGGGTAAATCCCACCTAGACCCCTCCCTTTTTCATATTCCCACCCAGACCCCGTGGTACTAACTTCCGTTAGATTTACATTGAAATGACAATTCTGCCCTAGAAATAAATAACACCTAGACCCCCTGAGGTTTGCGCATATCCCACCTAGACCCCCTAACACAATTTTTCAAAATATATTTTTTATATTTCAGACCTAATTGTTTTTATATTTTACCCAAAATGAAAAACAATTAAATAATTATGTTTTTTCCAATCAATACATCAAATATATTTTTTATATGGTAAAATATAAAACAAATATTTTTCAAAACAAAAAATATATCTAATTGGTAGCTCGAAATATTATTTTATATATATTTTACCCTAATTGATAGCTTGGAAAAACATTAGGCATTAATTTTTATTTCGGCATAAATTAATTATTTTTTGTTTACAGTAAAATATAAAAAAATATTTAAAAAATGAAAAAAATTCTAATTGGTAGTTCAAAATATTTTTTTTATATTTCGGACTTAATATTTTTTATATTTTACACTAAACGAAAAAAAATAATAATAATTTATTTTTTCCCAACCACTACATCAAATATTTTTATGAATGATACAATGGGCCAAACCTCAGGGGGGTCTGGGTGGGAATATGAAAAAAGGGAGGGGGTCTAGGTGGGAAATGCGCAAACCTCAGGGTGGGAATTACCCAAAATTAAATTAAATTTGTTTCAAAAAAGGAGCAACATTAATAATAAAAATTGGAATTATTTTATATAGTAATTAAGTCATCAAGCAACAAAAGCAATATAACACTCATACTGTCATCAACACTTAAGCAATCATTTAACAGATGACATTGTTGTTTCTAAATTACCATTTACAAATCAGTCAATAACTAGTCAGGAAATCAAGGAAGATATACAAGGTAGATAGAAAAAAGAGTTAAGAATTGATAAGATACTTGATAAGATAAATATAAGAACATAGGCACGCAACAATAATAATTAATTATTATAAAGTAGATTCTAAAGGTTGTTAATGATGTGGTGGTACGCAGAGGTAATTCATTACAGTTGAAAAGAACCTCCACACATCATGGCTCAATATCTAATGCATTTAACTGCCAGTAGAAGATTAAAATTGCAAACTAAATAAATCAAAAGCAACATCTAGTTTAGGTCGAAGAAAAATTCTAAATGAAACACGAAATATTTAACACTGGTAAAAAGCAAGTAATTCTTCCCATGTTTGAAAACTTAGCCAACCATAAGTTCCTTAGAAATATTGAAACTTATATTTCGGCTCTTCATTGCCGGAGATTGGTAAACAAGTCAAGAGGGACACCTTGTTTGTTACTAGAGGCAAAACTGATCTTAAATCAAATCAAGAAATGTGATGGTTACTGAAGTCTAAAGGAACACCTTGTTTCTACTCCATGCACTACATTCTTATAACATTACTTAACACCCTTATGTACGGACGCATTTCTGGAAAATGCTTGGGGCAAGCTAAGGGCTGAGCATCAAGAAGATTGTGTACAATAAAGACTTTTCTGCAAAATGGTTGGGGAGATTTGCCCCCGAAACAGAGAAATATTGGCGGGAACTAATATTTGTCTGGTATATAAAAGAACAAGAAATTTTTTTTTGAAAGAAATGAAAATTCATAGACATTTATTCTTCCAGATAGGGCCCATTCAGAACTTGCATTATCTAGCTGACTCCGACTTAAAATCAGCTTAACTAAGGAAAGTGTTAGTTTTACAATGATTTCTGTTTCTCTGTTTTAGACATGGGATATTTCTCTTATATCCAGATTATCCGTGCCTTGTGGTCTTTGAGTTACCCCTCAAGTTAAATTGCGAAAACTAGATCGGTCTTCTTTCAGATAGTAGATCGACGTGAATCTTAAATTTTAAATATCAAGTCGAAGGCATTGTAGAGTTAGATTTACTACATATATGATACTGCTTACAATTCAGTAGAGATCAGAAATAATTCAGAACATTTGAAACTCTTCAGCAACTGTGTGATGTAATTTGAGGCTACCAGCCCTATATGTGATGCCTAGAAGGATCTAGATGTGATACCTAGCATCTTCTTCGATTTATTCTTGTTCTTTTTTCACTCCTAAACATTTCTGAAATTCCACAAAAAGATTTGACTACCCTGTTTTGAGGTAACCTTTGATTACTCAAAGGATCAGTTAAGGTATACTTTGATTACTGGAAAATTGTGTTAGTAACTTACACTATTTGATTAGTTCAGAAATTTGAGGTCCCAATTGAATTCATTTGATTGTTGAACCCCTTTAAATAGCTTTAGTTGCGCCTTATAATTATTCATAACATTACAAACCACATGAGAAAGAAAAATCCAACTTTTAGAAATTGGAAATAGGCTTCTTCAACCTCCATCCTCACTTAATGAGCTCAAATTGTTTAACAAAGTCGATCACTTACTTTGCAAGGCACACCAAGAGTCTTGCGTCTCAATGCAAGTTGCACTCTCACTAATAATGAAGGCTTCAATTGCTGAACCATTCGAATTGTTCGTTAAAATTATAATAGCCTCCTTCCTTAGTGAGTTAACAAGGATTACGGCACCAAAGTTTTCCTACAATGAAAATCAAATCGAAATAGTATTTCGCGTGATTGTATCTTCCTTCCAAAATCTATACAAAAATTAAGTATTTTGTACGGTAAAAGGGTCAAATTTGTCAATACATTTGCAAACGTCAAGTCGACTTTAATAATGCTAGATTTGGATTGTGAAGAGTTGATTGTGCAGATATATCAGTAATATTCAAGAAGAATAAAAGATAAAATTTTGGAAAACATTTTTAAACACATGGAGCAAACAATAAGCACACCCAATTAGAGCACATTACCTTTTATACATTTTTGGAAAAAGAGAAAGAAAAGTATAAAACTCGTACGTTAAAGAAGTATCAATCGGACATCTCAAATGCCGGGAGAATCAAATTAGGCCATTTTCCTTGGTGGTATAATTTTCTGTCCAAATGGGCAAAACCCTCCTGCCCGAAGGGAAAAAATATGTGGGTAAGTTGTGTACCTAAAACCCCCAACCACCACGGTAAAAAACTGTGAATTTGTAAAAAAGATAAAAAAAAAAAAAAAAGAATATCGCCTGTCAACAGCTGCTAAAATATAATAGATCGGTTCTTTCTTATCATGAATCACCATGACGTATTCCAAATATTCTAGTAAAAAACATTACAACTCCAAAATTGGCTTATAATTTGGTGATGGTATGCAAAATTTCCAATACCATATAGCAGCAATGACCACTAAACCTTTTGGAAGTTGTTGCCTTATGACTATTTCGGTGCAACAGCCTTCACAACTCAACCCCTGGCTTGGGTTAAAACCATCTTTAACCATCACATCTTACGTACTCTAGAAATATTAGTAGGACTCACTGTATTATCTGAATTCCTGTATTGTGCACAATGTATCACTATGCTAAATTGTTTCCAAAATAGGACTTCACTAAAACAAAGAACTGTGTGCAATGCTTGTAGTCATTTTGGTTGATGAAGATATGCAATAGGCTAATCCAAATGGTAGACTTTCAAAATGCAAGTCATGATGCCTATGCTAGTCTAAAACTCCATAATGACAGACCCAATATGGAAGGCACCTGATATTCAATAGGGGATTGTTAAAATGGATGTTCCAAATATGTGAGGGGTGAAAATAGCAAATCCCTACATTGTAATTTGACCCTAGTGTAGCCTTACACAATAGTCCCAACTTTCCTCAGAGCAAGCCAAAGACTAGAAAAAGCAAGGGAAAACCCTAGTGTAGCCTTACACAATAATCCCAACTTTCCTTAAAGCAAGCCTAAGACTAGAACCAGCAAGGGAAAACGAAATAAAAAGGAAGAAGAAGAATGGTACCTTAAATTTTGACCGTGATTCAGCTTCTAGTTTTCTGTAGAAGGTCCGTTCCTCTGCAGAGAAGTCCACCTTCATCAATTGTATTGTTTTCGGTGGTAAATTAATTATAGGCTCTCCGTCAATCAAAGTACCTAGGCCACACAAGCTGATAAATTAAGACCAAAAAACAAAACTAATCCAAAGTAAAAAAGCCCTAAACATTTGAACAATTAAATCGGGTTCACAACCTAAAAATATAACATTGAAAAGAAAATCTATAAATTAATAACCACAATCACATCAGCAAATGATAAAGATAGGAGCGACCGACAGCGACGACTTAATGAAGCAACAAGCCACAACTAGATAAGAAAACTGACGGACGAAAAATGTAAGCCTAAACTTCACTGATGACATCTGACAAGCTAAGAATTCAGTTAAATGCAAAAAAATATCCTTTTAGGGAAGAAAGACAAATATTGGCTTGAAACGTAATCACTGCACAGTAAGAAAAAAATAAATAAATAAAAAGAAAGATATTTTCCTCGTCATTCTGCCTAGGGAAATTTTAAATGGAACACTAAAAAGCTTAGACAATGAAAGACTTCAGTACAATGAGTTGTGTTCCGCATCCATCTTTGCCTCCCAGAACCATGAGTCATTCCAGTGACAGTGTGATACAAATAATTGTTGGTCTCTAGTCAGGATTAAGGGAGCCAATAGACTCTTAAAAAGTGTTTAGTCAAAATTTATTAAGTAGTAATTCTGGTGTGGAATTTGAAAATGTCATGGGAATAATAGAAGATATCCTAAATGCTATATGGCTTCAAAGGTAGTCTAGAGAAAATGTCATTAATGATTCTATCATACATGGGACAGATATTGAATCTAATGATACGTGTAACTAATTTTTAAATCAATATAACTTTGAGATATCAGCTTATAAAGTATTCCACAAGCTTTTCTGAGATTTCCTTCAGAAATCTAGGCTCCAATGGTGATTGGAGTATCGTAAGAAGCCTTGTTTTCATTCTGTTTGCTTCACAGTGGTGGAAAGGAGCCATGGGAGCCATTTGGTGTAACAGATGTGAAATGTCTTTGTGAAGGTAAAGGAATGAAAGACATACTTTGGAGGAGAGTGGCAGAGAAAAGTTAAGGGAGTGAAGGACTGGATTGGTATGCTTGTACAACAACTTATAGGTTCGGTGTTTGGAAGAATATTTCAAATGGTTAGAAAGAATTCTCAAAGCACATTAGGAAGAAAGAAGGGGAGGGTGGAAGGAAAGGAACTTAAAAAGCAGGAAACTACTACGAAGTGATCTCTGGAGAAATATATCTTTCTTTGAAATTATTATTTTTTCAGTTCTTGGCAAACAGAAATCTGAACCAGACATGCCCATAGCTATTCACTTTTCAGCTATGTAATCCTGGCAAAGTGGGTAGAGATAACACTTTTGAGTTTCATTTAGGATAGGACTGCCAAGAAGGCTACTTAGCAAAGTTTACTAGGATGAAAAAAATGGTGCTATAAGATCTTCATGTTGGTAGTTGTAATGGGTCGGATGTTTCGCAGTTCGACCCAAAAACTTAAGCTATCCAATGAGGCTAACATCCAATTCATTATACCAAATCACTATTCTATTCGGATCCGATATGGGACAAGACCCTCTAGAATTCTCTCCACCCAAACTCGCAACATCCTCGTTGCGATCAAACCACCTTGCCAATCCAACCTTGAACCGGGCTCCTCCCGGGCGGGCACAACATCAAAGATTAGGTCTAGTTCTGATACCAACTATAATGGATCAGAGGCTCTATGGTAACTCAAAAGCTTAAAGTATTGGGTAAGGCTAACATCCAACCCAAATACCCAATGATTTCGCCATCTGTATCCAATGTGGGACAAGAACCTCTACATGTTCTCCCTAAGAGAGCAACGTCATCCTCCAAGTCCTTCAAGTTCCCCTTTAAGAATTTTGCGAAGGACAAAACATCCTCCATGATGGTGGAGAGCCCGATGTTCATCTGCTCAACGAAATCATTAAAGTTTAACCGCAATTGTTGCGGTTGCATGATGGGGACCTCCGCCTGAACCAACATTGCAACAACACCGTTGGATTGTGGAGTACTACAAAGTCCAACTCAGTAACTGTAACAGCCCCCTCCCTATCCAGACACAATATTGTCCGCTTTTGGCTCACCCCAAAATGAGACTTCCCAAGGGAGTCACCCATCCTAGTACTACGTCAAGTCAAGCACGCTTAACTGCGGAATTCTGGTAGGTTCACGACAATCACGGCTTTAAAACACTTCGTGTCATAGAAGGGTATGAAACCGACATATATCTATAGCACTTCACCTACTCAAGCGATGTAGGATTGTGCACCTGAAGCTCGCCCATTGTTATGCTAGTGCCATCACTAGCCCACGGCACACCCGCCCACAAGGTCGCCACAATCCACCCCCCTAGGAGGCTCAACGTCCCTGCCGGCACACTTCCGGCTGGGTCAGGCTCTGATAGCATTTGTAACAGGCCCCTCCCTATCCAGACACAATATTGTCCGCTTTTGGCTCACCCCAAACTAGAGACTTCCCCGGGGGGTCAGTCATCCTAGTACTACTCCAAGTCAATAACGCTTAACTGTGGAGTTTAGGTAAGTTCATGACCATCACGGTATTGAAACCCGCCGTGTCATATAAGGGTATGAAATCGACATATAGCACTACATTTACCCAAGCGATGTGGGTAGCTAGCCCAGTGTGGTAGCCTGCCAACACCTACCCAAAACGTCGCCATAGTAACGCTCTCCCTTGTTTCCCTCCCGCCATGGAATCTCAACAAAGCTATATCTGTAACATGGGTCAATTTTCTCACAAGTCCCCCCCCCCCCCCCCCCCCAACGCTTAACTGTAGAGTTTAGGTAAGTTCATGACCATCACGGTTTTGAAACCCGTCATGTCATATAAGGGTATGAAATCGACATATAGCACTACATCTACCCAAGCGATGTGGGTAGCTAGCCCAGTGTGGTAGCCTGCCAACACCCGCCCAAAACGTCGCCATAGTAACGCTCTCCCTTGTTTCCCTCCCGCCATGGAATCTCAACAAAGCTATATCTGTAACATGGGTCAATTTTCTCACAAGTCCCCCATGTTACATGATGGGGACCTCCGCCTGAACCAACATTGCAACAACACCGTTGGATTGTGGAGTACTACAAAGTCCAACTCAGTAACTGTAACAGCCCCCTCCCTATCCAGACACAATATTGTCCGCTTTTGGCTCACCCCAAAATGAGACTTCCCAAGGGAGTCACCCATCCTAGTACTACGTCAAGTCAAGCACGCTTAACTGCGGAATTCTGGTAGGTTCACGACAATCACGGCTTTAAAACACTTCGTGTCATAGAAGGGTATGAAACCGACATATATCTATAGCACTTCACCTACTCAAGCGATGTAGGATTGTGCACCTGAAGCTCGCCCATTGTTATGCTAGTGCCATCACTAGCCCACGGCACACCCGCCCACAAGGTCGCCACAATCCACCCCCCTAGGAGGCTCAACGTCCCTGCCGGCACACTTCCGGCTGGGTCAGGCTCTGATAGCATTTGTAACAGGCCCCTCCCTATCCAGACACAATATTGTCCGCTTTTGGCTCACCCCAAACTAGAGACTTCCCCGGGGGGTCAGTCATCCTAGTACTACTCCAAGTCAATAACGCTTAACTGTGGAGTTTAGGTAAGTTCATGACCATCACGGTATTGAAACCCGCCGTGTCATATAAGGGTATGAAATCGACATATAGCACTACATCTACCCAAGCGATGTGGGTAGCTAGCCCAGTGTGGTAGCCTGCCAACACCTACCCAAAACGTCGCCATAGTAACGCTCTCCCTTGTTTCCCTCCCGCCATGGAATCTCAACAAAGCTATATCTGTAACATGGGTCAATTTTCTCACAAGTCCCCCCCCCCCCCCCCCCCCCCCCCCCCAACGCTTAACTGTAGAGTTTAGGTAAGTTCATGACCATCACGGTTTTGAAACCCGTCATGTCATATAAGGGTATGAAATCGACATATAGCACTACATCTACCCAAGCGATGTGGGTAGCTAGCCCAGTGTGGTAGCCTGCCAACACCCGCCCAAAACGTCGCCATAGTAACGCTCTCCCTTGTTTCCCTCCCGCCATGGAATCTCAACAAAGCTATATCTGTAACATGGGTCAATTTTCTCACAAGTCCCCCCCCCCCCCCCCCCCCCCCAGTAATAGGCCCCTCCCTATCCAAACACAATATTGTCCGCTTTTGGCTCACCCCAAACTAGAGACTTCCCGGGGGGTCAGCCATCCTGGTACTACTCCAAGTTAAGAACGCTTAACTATGGAGTTCAGGTAAGCTCATAACCATCACGGTTTTAAAACCCGTCGTGTCATATAAGGGTATGAAATCGACATATAGCACTGCATCTACCTAAGCGATGTGGGTAGCTAGCCCAGTGTGGTAGCCTGCCAACACCCGCCCATAACGTCGCCATAGTAACGCTCTCCCTTGTTTACCTCCTGCCATGGTTTCTCACGATGGCACTTGGCCGCGCACCAAGTCTTAATCACCCACTCACAAAATGTATATAAAAGCATACACAAACATACAAGGGATAAGCTATATTACAGAGGCAAGCCTCAAACCTTCACCATATCTCAAAAATAGTACAAATCAAATCCTCTATATAACAACACAAACTTAAAAGCTCAACTCGTACTTGATAGTAATTTCCAGGCCAACTCATAACAACATGTCTATACAAATAGCCTCACTAAGGGTAATGGAAGGCATCCCCTTCCACATAGGTGTGTTGGCCGCATAACTACTTGCCAAATGATAAGGTTTTTGGCATAGACTAACTTCTGCCACATAGCCAAAGGAAACTCAACACAAGATTACCTGCCTATGTCCTTCACTGCTCCCAAAACAGTGCAACAAATGTTGAATGGGTACATTTGCTGGCATGCCCAAATATCTCAATTTATGCCTTGCCATGTGCTAGCATGCTCAAGTCGTGTCACCTATCTAATGCCATGTGCAGGCATTTGCTCAAGTTGTGCCATATGTACAATGGCCAAGTTGTGTCATACATCCACTATCATGTGCAGCCAAGGCATGACATATGTCCATTGCAAGTGCATTGTGCCATTTGTGCATGATTAATGGAGTCAACGGTTTAACAAAGCTACAAACGCGGGGAGAGTGAAAACTGCTTAACTGCACCAAACCACCAAGCCATGTAGTCCCTGTGCCTGGGTTGATGCAAACCACTTCTTAATTTTGCCCATATGCTTATGTGCCACCCATGAACCAATTCTTAAATATGTTGGCAAGCTTCCCCGAACGTGTCGATATTAAAAAGGAGACTCTCATTCTCAAGTAATGTTCTATAATTCATTCTGAATCATCTTCATTAATTTGAGATGGTCACATGCAAGGCTTGCCAAGGCCTTGCTGATTTGGCTGGGCACCGAGGAGTCGTCAAGAACTCATAACCCCCCTATACATGCAAAAACCACGAGCAAGGCAATGACCAGAGGAAATATCAGGTATGTTCGAGGATTCATAATGACATATTTATAATCATTACACGCCCCGAAAGTCAAATCTCTTTCAGCAGTTTGACTTTTATGGTTGAAATGAAGCTCCAGTAAAATTCCTGGATTTGTTTCTCCAAGTATTTTCCAAACTTTGGTTTTCAAGTTATTTAATGTCAATGTCGCACGAGAGTGCCCTTGTGCAGCCATTATTGCCCACCCTGACTAACTTAAGGGTTTTACTTAACCTCCTTTATACAAAGCACCTCCCTTGGAGACTTTTAGGTTTCTGATAGCATGCCATAAAAGGAAAGTGGGTGATGACAAGCCGTCATAAAAATTAAAGTACCAGTGTAACAGCCCCCTTCCTATCCAGACATAATATTGTCTGCCTTTGGCTCACCTGAACCAGAGACATCGCAGGGGATTACCCATCATGGTACTACTCCAGGTTAAGAAGGCTTAACTGTGGAGTTTTGGTAGGTTCACGGTCATTACGGCTTTAAAACGCGTTGTGTCATAGAAGAGTATGAAACCGACATATAGCACTTCAACCATCAAGGCAATGTGTGATTGCGCATATGTAGCTCGCCCAGTGTGACAGCCTGTCAGTGCCACTTGAACCCACCAACGGTACCCCCTCACACAAGGTCGCCACACCCAGAACCAAAGCCTATCAGAGATGTTCGCAGCCTTAAGGAGTTGGAGAATTTCGTGGGACGTGGACCTGTACTTGAAGGTTGCTTGTGTGACAGAAATAGAAAATGTGACAATCAATGGCATGCATGTTGTTAAAGGCTTAAGGCGCACAAAGGCACCAAGGCCTCTTGGAGCCTAAGGCGCAAGGCGAGGCGCGCGCCCGAGTGTATGTGTTTCGTGTGTGATTTGTGTGTAAGAGATAGCACCAAAAGAAGCAACAATCAGACTTTCGAAAACAATGTGATTTAGAAACTGAGTGTATGTGTTTCGTGTGTGATTTGTGTGTAAGAGAGAAAAACAGAGTATAAAAAATAGCTGAAGAACAGTAAAAAAACAGTCTCGAAAGGGGAAATTCAAACCAAGTGTGTGATCATCTGCAATACTGATGTGTATGTGTGAGAGAGAGGTTGACCATTTTATTCCAAAAAAAAAAGAGTACCAAAAAAAAAAGGAAGAAAACAGAGTCTAAAAAAAAAGAATTTGATTTACAAAGTACAAACTCAGTGTCTGTAATATTACTGATGTCTGTGTTTGTTTTTGTGTGTAATATTGTATGTATGTGAGAGAGAGACATTGTATGTCTGTGAGATAGAGAAGTTGTAGACATGTCAAGAAAGCCAAAAAATAAAAAGGTGAAAAAAAAAATGGGTTAAAGAGTAGAAAATAGTTTCTCCAAGAAGAAAAAAAATTAAGAGAAGAAAGTGAGAGAGAGCTTGAAGAGAAAGGGGTGCTTACCTGTGAGCCGAGACAAGACAGAGAGAGAGGAAGAAGTTGAAGAAGATGAGTAAGAGAGAGAAGACTGGTTTTTCTTTTAACCTAGATTTTTGTCACCTTTTTCCCTTCTCCTCTTTATCTTCTATTTTTTTTTTCACAAAGAAAAACTGCCAGCTGTCCTTTACATTTCAACTATTCCTTTTCTTCTTTTTGTCTTATTTAAATAGTAACTGCCCGCTGTCTTATTAAATGACCCATCACCCATGTGACTAAAGCCAGATCTGTGGGCTTTTATCAGGCGCGCTTATATGCGCTTTGGGCTTGGCGCGGCCAAAGAGGAAGTCGCGCGACTTAGTGAAGCCGCGCCACCCAACGGAGTGAGAGGCGCAATTGATGCGCCTTTTGAAAACTACGATGGCATGTACAAATCCAAAGATGCTAAGCTTTGGTGGCGCACTCGCATGGAGGATGATACTAGTGCCGGACGACCCACGATTGAGACTTGGGAGAAACTAAATAAGGAATTAACGGATTAGTTCCTCCCTTCCAACACCACTGGGTTGTTAAGGAGTCTCTTAAGAAGTTGAGCAAGATGGGCAATGCGCGGGACTATGTGAAGGAATCTAATTATTTGATGTTGGAGAATATAAACATGTCGGAGGAAGGCAAACTCTTTAACTTTATCTCCGGGTCACAGACCTGGGCAGTGGGCACAAATAGAATTAAGAAGACTTGGATTTCGTGATATGCATACAACCATGCTATAAGCTGATGGCTTGATGGACTTCAAGATTACGAGATAGCACCAAAAGAAGAAGTCCACTGAAGGCGATAATAAGAAAGAACAGGTGTTATGTTTATTTCTCAAAAATACATAAATAAATAAAAATAAAAGAAGAAAGAAAGAAAGAAAGAGTGTTGCCTCTAAAAACTACAAGAAGGGTGATCGCAAGAAGGAAGGTGGTGGCAGTGTTGTCAAAGGCGAATGCGCCTAGGCTTATTGAAGCGCAAGACTTGCGCTTCATCTGGGCGCAAATGCACCTTTAGTAAGGAATATGAATGCTTTAGTAATTATATTATTTTTCCATTCCATTTTTCAGTGCGTCTCTCATTTCACTCAGCCAAGCTTGCACCTAGGCACCAGAAGACCTTTGTTGCCTTAGTGCTCCTTGAACCTTTAATAACACTGGGTGGTGACCACAATACAAAAGATTCGAAGACAAATCCTAAAGGAGCCAACACAAGTGGCGCACCAAATCAAACTAGTGGTGGTTACTTCATTTGCAATGGACCACACCAGGTTAGAGATTGTAGTAGAAGAGAGAAGGTGAATGCGATTGTTGTTGACGAGGGTGATAACGGCGAGTTAGTCCATTACAACTTCCCAATGATTTGACACCAGAAGTCCCAACCACAGAAGGGGCTAATGCATGTAATTGTTTGGGTCAACATAAGAGAAGTGTTGGCCATGGTACACACACTGGTGCTTATCGCAACTTTGCGACTATGATTGAGATCAAGCCAGATATGGAAGTGGAAGTTCCAGATGTAGTAGCAGACATTCTTGCGGAATTCAGTGACGTGATGATGCCGGAATTGTCCAAGAATTTTCCAATAAATGCATGCTTTTCCACAAGATTGAGTTGGAGCCTAATGAAAGGCCCACAGCTGAAGCACCATACTGGATGGTGACTAAAGAATTGGCAGAGTTGAGGAAGAAGCTGGACAAGGTTGTTGGATGCAAGCTTGATCCAGCCCCCCAAGGCTCCATTGGGAGCTTCGGTCCGGTTTCAGAGTAAGAAAGACGGATAATTGCAAATGTGTGAAGAATAGAGCTCTCAACAAGGTCAAGGTAAAGTACAAATACCTATTTGTATTGTTGTTGATTTATGTGACCGGTTGTCTAGAGCTTCTTATTTCACAAAGTTAGAATTCCGTTTGGGCTATTGGGAAGTCATAATTGCAAAACGAGATGAGTACAAAACTGCATGTGTTTATAGATATAGTTCATATGAGTTCCTGATGATGTCATTCGAACTCACTATTACCCTTGCTACCTTCTGCAATCTAATGAATGATGTGTTCTATGAATACATTAGTCAGATCATCATGGTATATCTAGAGGACATTGTGAGAGTCAGCAATATACTGGGTGATCATTTGAGGCATTTAAGGTGGTTGTTCTCACGACTTAGAAAATATAAGCTCTATATCAAGGAGAAGTGCAAATTCTGCCGGAAGGAGATGATGTTCTTGGGGCACTGGGTTAACAAGAGCACAATCAGAATGGATGAACTTCAAGGGGCAAGCTGAAATCTGGGAGCCACAGCATATGAAATTGAAATCTCAGATGCAATGACTTGCTTCAACTTCTTAGATAGGTGGCACAACTTGAGCATGCCAGGACATGACAAGGCACAGATGGCAACTTTTGGGCATACCTGCACATGAAACCACTCCTCAGCATGCATCATTTCGGAAACTGCCAGTCAGAAGTAGTTATGCCAACAAAACTATGTGGAGGGGATGTCTTCCAATACCCTTAGTGGGGCTATTTGTATTAATGTTTCGTTATGAGTTGAGCTAGAAATAACCAGTGAGAGGTCGGAATCAAGTATGAGTTGAGCTTATAAGCTTGTGCAGATTTAGAGAGGATGTTCCTTATAGTATTCTCGAGATATACTGAAGCCAAATGTCATCATAGGAAGAAAAATCAGTGAGAAAATTGACCCTTGTGACAGTATGCTTCTTTGGGACTGGCAGTTAAAAGGCGTTCAAGGATTTTTTTTTTTTTTGTTTTGTTATATGCGCACCTTGTCCATGTGGAAATGAGAATTCTTTGAGATAAATGATGCTAAGGGCCTGTTTTGGATGGACTTTTGCGTTCACTTTTTGGGAGCAAAGTATGGACTTTACTTTTTTTCACAGCACGAAAGCGGAAGCACCTCCCAACCAGGCCTTAAATGCCAGAATCCCCAAAGGTACTTGGCTTGTGAAGGTCTTCCTACGCACGGAAAAGGGAGAGAGGGCCTCTATGGCTACTGGGAAAGCTATTTGTCTTGTGAAGGTCTTCCTACTTTAGCTTCTTGATTAGAATATTGTGTGTGGCAAGATTTTGACCATAGTAAAGTAATTTCGAGTAAAGTTTTGCTCTGAATTGGTAATCCATGCCAAGCAATGCAGAGAGAATCAAACATCTCATGCACCATTGGGTACTTATAGGGACATGTAAGCTACTCTTCTATCCTTAATTTACAACCTCTGAATTATTTACCTAGCTCAGAGTGGACGGCACTCAAAGAAACGCAAATGTGAGTAGGAATTTTACGCAGGTTTGGCAAGCAGCTTCATCTCTATTTATGGCTGACCCCAAATACTTGGCAAAAGAGACTATTGAGTTAAAGGGAGTAAAGTTGAGATTCTATATATAGATGGATATTCTTTTCAGATGGAGAGATCTCCATTTTCAATAAAGTCTTTTGTAGAGAGATGGTATTAGATAATAGTTTGAAATATACTCTTTCGTGCTATGGGGGTCGCAAAATCACTAACTACAGTAAATTTCTTTCTAATCTATCCTCAGCGGAAGATGGCCATGAGACATCCATTTTCTAGCTACAGATGATATAAACTACACAAAAGCTAGACCCTCCCTTACCCTGAGAACACAGTCAAAAGAAAAGAAGTCACCTTTTGTTCGCCGCAGCATTATAGCCCTCAGAACAGCTTGCAGCTTCTTGTAACCATGAATCGAGTTTCTGGATATTGGAATCTTTATTGTATGACAAAATGATTTAAAGGCAGCATATGGATCATATTTCAAAAATCTGAAGTAGCTATACAATTCGTCAATCGCATTCTGTATGGGTGTTCCAGATAAGCACCACCTTCTTTTTGCCCGGAGACCACAGCAAGCTCTAGCCACTTGAGTTCTGTGATTTTTAATTGTTTGAGCTTCATCTAGTATCACCCTGAACCAACCAACTCTTGCAAGAGCCCCACAATCAGAATCGAAAGCAGAGCTGTCAAGTCCTTTTTTACCCTTCTTTCCCCTCTTCTTATTGTTAGCTATCTTTTTCCGCTTTTTAGTTGTAGAGAATTCAGAAGATAATCCAAACTTCTCCCCATCTTTTTTATCATCCTCCTCCTCATCTATCAAAGGTTGCTTTGGTACTTCATTGGTCACAATAGAATATGTAGTGAGAACCACATCATACGTTGCTAGTTCAACAGGATCTTTAGTCCTATTGCTTCCATGATAGATTAAGACAGAAAGTTTAGCTTCCTCTGCAACCTTCTCATCCAGCTCCCTAGCCCATTGTCGAAGAACACTTGCAGGACAAACAACCAGTGTACCTGATGCAGGTCTTCGTCTACGAAATTCTCGTGCAGAAGTACTAACATCCGGAATCAACTTAAGGTCATTAGATTCTTCAGTCTTCTTCGCTTTGTCGGGAGCAGCACTGCCATTATCCTCATCATCATCCAAATTCAAGGCTTCAGTTTTCTGATTGAATGAATCTTCTGCTTTATATTTACACTGCAAAGACCTCTGCATCTGTATAAGGGCAATCATTGAGACAGTTTTACCAAGGCCCTGTTATATTACAAAACCGTAAGTCTAGGTAGAAAAATAAGAAAAAACATACGAAGCAGTATATCAAAGCATAATGTCAGAGGAGGGGGGGTGGAAGTAAAGTCATATAGGTTAATGGAATAATATGTAATAACCTGATCATCTGCCAAAATTCCACCCGAACAATGCAAACTTCTTGTTTCCTTCTGTACCATCCATGCCAATGCAATTTTCTGCAAGAGAAAATTCATTTAAGCTTGGGGCCTCGTACTTCAGTTCACACATAATGGAAGGATTTTTAATAGTAGCCAGACCAAAACATCCAAAAAGCAAAAACCTGGTGTCTTAGAAGAGAGACGGACAAAACTCCATCAGGTAAAGTAGCCTCGATCTTAGGTTGGTTAAGATCCTGCAAAAAATCATAAAAAAAGTCAATTCATAAGAAGCTTGTAGAAATTATCCAAAAGTTGGCAACTTTTGGGACATCTGAAGTACCATCTCTATTCTATATCAAAATTCAAATCTTATAACATATCCCCTAGATCTTAACTCCAATAATGTAATGTATATCCGCTAAACATCGACTCCATGAAACCCCTTCAATTCTGTCTCAGATTGTAAATCATATAAATAAATTCCTTAGGTCATGCAAGAAGTGGAAGTACAAGGGTGGTTGGGTTTCTGTCAGTGTTTGTTAGGGCGTGTTTGGTTCACGGTTTGGTTTTGGTTTTTCTGGTCTCAAAAATATGAAATCAATCCACCAAGACCAAAACCCCCAAAAAACCAGATTTTTGAAACCAACAAAAAGTTGGTTTTTGGTGGTTTTGTTTCACTTCCACCACCGCCTCCACCACTACCACCACCGGCGTCACATTAATTTTAATGTGACGGTATATATGTGTGTGTATATATAATTTAATTGAATATATATATTCAATAAATTTTGGAACCAGACCAAACCGCTTACCAAACAGAGTTTCCGATTAGCGACCAGACCAGACCGATTTCCAAACAGGTAGGAATTAGTCCCTTTAATTAGAAACCAATTTCCTTTCTTCAACGCAAGGGAAACAAACAACAAACAACATAAGGAGATCCAAAACAACACAATATTACATACACACACACTATTTAACGCGGTTCGGCCTCAACCTAGCCTACACCACGGAAAGAAGATATTTCACTAAAAATACATTACATAGGCGCACATAGTACCCTCACTTTGGTGTACACAACACCTTTACATAGGCGCACACAGCACCCCCGACTTTGGTGCATACAACTCTTCCTCTCTTCCACTTCTCTTTTTCTTCTCTACTTCAAACATGAAGTATACTGCCATATATATAGGAAACCGAGGCGGTCCTTCCTTCATCACCAAAGGCTGCCCTTTTGACTATTCAAAAGGCCACATCATACCACCCATCTCAACCACACACATCACATAACCAATAGAATTATGGTGGTTGGGCTTCTCATGGTGTAGGTGCTTGGAAAGCATCATGAAGGTGTGGGGTCCATGGGCAGAATTCTCACAGTATTATTGCTTGTATTGGGAATGGTAAATGAGGTGTCATAGATTGAGGTTTCAACATAAAATTGATCTCTGAGGTGCTTTCTATGGTAGGCTGCCTAACCTTCCTTTGTTAGAGCACCTGTCTAATGAAGCCCCCAGTCAAGGTAACCATTTGCTCTCATCAACTACGTAGAATGACATCCATACAGTAGAGCATTTATAACACTGAGAGTATCAAAGGGCCAATCAGAGTTCGATATGTAAAACGAATAACGAAAAAGGAAGCCCATCTGTTATTGCAGTGTAGGCTGGCTAGAAATAGGGCCTCCTCTTTGTACTTTTAAATGGAGTGGATTATGCCACTGTCGGTGAGAGATGTGTTAAGGGTTGAAGAGACAGTTGCTTGTGGATTAAAGTGAGGAACGTACAGGATGTTGTTCCTTTATGCTCTCATGTGGGGTAAACAGGCATACTTTTGAGGGGATAGAGATGCCTACTTATACACTGAAGAAACTGACATGAGATCGAACAGTGTACTGAATATTTTGGGGACACTTGGGTGGAATGTGAGTGTCTATCTTTTCAGGAGATCTGTGTAGCATTTTGTTACGTCACGTGAACATAAGATGTGGCTCCCTTTTTGGCACCTACAACAGAATTTACGAATAATTTCACAGATTGGATGCTGGCTCTAGTTAAAGCAATATTTTGATGGACCAATGACACAGAGAAAGATGCCAGTTCGAACAATCTCCTTTTCCCTGCTTATTTCAGGGAAGCAGAATTTTCAATTGCCCCGAGGCCAATAATGTCTCAAAAACATTAACCTTTACTTTCTAATGTTTTTCTAGATTTCTGGCACCCATAATGCAATTTACAGTCAATAATTGGATGAATTACTCTGGCGTCACTTGAGGTTTGGGTTTATTACTCTCAAAATAGAAGTTTGGCCATAAATTGAGTCAAACTCCCTTGAGGTATTGGGGTAATCACATAGTCAACCCCAAGACCGTCAGTGTTGTTAGAAACATTTCTTAAAATACCAAAATTGACATTTAATGTTCAAATGTCTAATAAACACTTCACATTTTAGATAAGAATGTGATTTATATTTATGTGTATGATACACACAGAGTTGACTTTGCATATATTTATAAAAAGAGACACATGAACATACACTATGTTGTTGACCCTTCAATGATGACTACGTCAACTACATCCTCACCTCCCATCCAACGGTAATGTTACTCATCCTTTATTGTTCCTGCGCCAAAGACTCCTCCAGCCGACTACCAAGACTTCACCCTTTTCTCCTCTGTTTGCTCTCTCTCATCTCTCTCCTCCACCACCAACTCCTTTCGTAACCGTTCCCTTTTCCCTTCTCTCAGCTCTGTCAAGGGAACTTAGTTTCTTTATTTTCACTAACTTAAATACCGCAAGATAACAAATTTAATACCATAGCTCCTTTTGGTCGTTTTTTTATCTAGCCTCTTTTATACTGTGCAGTAGTTTGTTGTGTTCACTTTATCCCAGTTAAAATGCACTCTCTTCCCAAAACTCAACTCATCTCATCAATCCCAAAGTTCCTCTCCTTAAATCAGATTTGGGATCTTGAGATCCCTTGGCTACAATTACTGGTAATATGCATACACAAAAATACATATACATATATTTTACATATTTATATATGAGAGGTAGGGAGAGGACGAAGTATTTATACAGATATGTATATATTTATATATATATATGAGAGGTAGAGAGAAGAAGAACCATCGGGTTGGGAAAAAGTGATGGTCATTGCAGTGGAGACGGGAGAGAAATTGTAGAGTTAGGAGTGAGTTTGGAAGGAAAAATTTGGATAAATATGGATCTTTATGAAGGCTTTTATCAGCAACAAAGTTAAACTGAAATATATTAATATGGAGGGTAGTATGGTAAGTTGAAATTGTAGAATCTAGGGTTTGTTTGTAGAAGAAGAAGAAGAAAGAGAACGTTAGTCAAAAGTGAGAGTTAGGTCTTTGGTTTACCCCACACCTTGCATGTTTATGTTATGTAGATAAAAGTACAATAGTGTCCTTAATGAATAAAAGAAAATAACAGATTCTAACACTCCCCCTCAAGATGGAGCATACAAATTAAACATGCCC
Organism: Cornus suecica; assembly: GCA_963922005.1. Lineage (NCBI taxonomy): Eukaryota > Viridiplantae > Streptophyta > Magnoliopsida > Cornales > Cornaceae > Cornus > Cornus suecica. The sequence goes on from OY998242.1 coordinate 72,372,535, forward strand.
AGCTTTGAAGATATACGCCGGAAATCGGGACGAGCAAACAACTTTGTGAAAATAGCACCCAGTAGGTCGCTAGAGCAAATATAGAGAGTAACAATCTCTTTGCACATCAGTAAATCTCTAATAAAATGACAATCCACCTCTATACGCTTGGTACACTCATGAAAACTGGATTGTTAGCAATAAAGATAGCAGTCTGATTATCACAATGCATTGACATAGGAGTAGGAGCACTAAAACTCATCTCTTGAAGAAGAGAGCAAACCCACAACAACTCAGAAGCAATGTGTGTCATAGCACGATATTCACCCTCAGTACTAAAGCAAGCAACGATTGTTTGCTTTTTACTGCGTCAAGTAACAAGATTGCCACCAATAAAGGTGCAATACCCCAATGTAGATCGCCTATCAGAACGACTACCAGCCCAATCAGCATCACTAAATCCGATTACAGATAAGGAAGGAGAGGGTGTATACAATAAGCCTTTGTCAGGCGCACCCTTCAGATAACGCAAAATATGACAAATAGCATCAAAGTGAGTTTGATGAGGATCATGCAGATACTGACTAACAACACTGACCACATAAATAATATCAGGACGAGTGACAGTAAGATATCTTAGTTTCCCAACCAGTTGTCGATACCGGCCAACATCAGCAAACAACTCCCCTTCTCCCCATCAAGTCTAACCATTGAATCCATAGGAGTATCAATAGGTTTAGCACCCAAAAGACCGGTCTCAGAAAGAAGATCGAGAACATATTTCCGTTGAGACAAGGAGATGCCCTGATGAGAGCGAGCAACTTCAATCCCAAGGAAATAGCGAAGAACACCCAAGTCTTTAGTGTGAAAATGCTTACTCAAATGACATTTTATCTCGGCAATGCCTACTGAATCACTCCCAGATATGATAATATCATCAACATAAACAATCAAGACAATTGTGCCAACAGAAGAGTGACGAACAAAGACAGAATGATCAGAAGTAAAGCGCTGAAAACTGAACTCAATCACCACCGCATTGAACCTATCAAACCAAACATGGGGAGATTGTTTCAGACCATATAAAACCTTTTGTAGGCGACACATGAAGTGTTCACTACCAGCAATAACATAACCTGGTGGTTGATCCATATAAACTTCCTCTGGGAAGACTTCATGAAGAAATGCTTTCTTTATATCAAACCATGCTTCTTCAGTCCCTTCCTTTAATCATCTTCTATTCTTTTTATAATCTACTTGATTTCACACGATTGCAGTAAACGACTGGGTTTCTCTCCATTTCTTTTCTTCTTCAGTAAACCAAAGCTATTAATCCCAACTATCCTAATGACTAATTTCAGTGGCATTTTGGGTCCTTTCTCTCCATCGTTTTTCTTCTTCACTATACCAAGTTATTAATCCCAACTATCCTAATGCCAAATTTTCGTGGCATATTGGGTCCTTCCGAATTGGATCAGCCAAATACAAAAATTAAAACTACTTTCATAACTTCCCAAATTACGAAAAGATGGATATTGACATCATTCCAGTAGCCTCCTAGTGATGTTGCCTAACAATGTTAATCAAATGACCTCTCATTTGAAGCTCTCTGATGTTGGTTTGAGGCAATGCTTTGAGACATTGAAATATCACACGAAGCTCACTGTTTTTTTAATTAAATTCTGTTTAAAAAAACTTTTATCAATGCATCACATATTCAATCAACAGATATGCTGTATTTTAAACACTACAGGTTTGAAACATCAACACACTTTTTTGCTTTCAAACATCTTTATAATGATCAAAGCAAATATGCAAGGAGGCCAAATACAATTAAATATAGGAGTCCACAAAAGGAAGTTAAAACCCTAATTGCCAGGTCAATGATTCGAAGGGTGAATTCACCTTTTTACCCTTGTGCCATTCAAATACATTGTCTTCAGAGTCTATGGATCCTAGATAGATTCTCTCTAACAAACTAGAACAGATTTTTCAAAATAAAATATACAGAATGAAAAATTATACTCCAACTTTTTTACGAAATCCGCCAACACTGGTTCCAAAACCTCACAAGCTACCCCATGGAAATTTATACTTCTCACTTCTAACAAGGTGAAAATGATCTTTTGTGTAAGGAAGGGTTACAACTACTTTTGTCTTCTGTTTACAAGAATAATGGCCATCGTCAATAATTTTCCATTTCAACGTGTAATATAAACAGAATAGTACAGTGTCATCATAAAAATCTGCAATGGTTTGTATAAGGCACTTTAAAACAGGAACCTAATCTGAACAAAATAGGTGGGCGCATTTAGAAAGCTCGGGGTAGGTAAACATAATCTGGTCAACAAAAAGAAGGAATGAACAAAGAAATGACTTATTAAGAGGCCCTGAATTCAGTGTCCAATACGATAAAAAACTATATATTACCTCTACATTGTCACCTAAAGGGAATAAAAATGATCTAATAACAGTGAACAATAATGATTACCTGCAATGCTGCTTGATAAATTAGTCTCTCGTCATTTCCTGCCCTTTCATCACCTATCCCAGACCGATAGACAGGATCATTTGTATTATGATATTGGGTAGTTGAAACAGCCTTTCCATGCATCAAAGTTGGAGGAAGTATCCTACTTCCGCTGGTTTCGTACATCATAACTTCATCGTCACCACCCCTGCCAAAATGGTCTTTCATGTAGTTCTTGCTGTTGGTCACATTTGGGCGCTCAGAATAAGAAGATTTTCCTCGAGCACTGCTACTGTTTTCTCCATTCTCTATTAAATTGCTTGATCTGGCACTAGGTACAGATGGTCGCAGGGACGATGGAAGGATCCTCTTCAGAGCTTGTTGAGATGAAGATACTCCATAATCTGAACAAAATATACCAACAACTTTGGAATTAAAGGACTCGTGATAACTTGAAGCCTAATTTATTTTCTGGCTGACCTCATTACCATTATTAGAATACTTAGAATTCTGAACCCATCCTTCATGCAAATTTGTAGATTTAACATCGGCAGTGAGACTAGCGTGCATCTGGAGTTTAGCCGGAGAATGGTGGTTAACATCTGATGAGAATCCATTTGAAGCAGATGCTATTTTAGGGGAAGGATCCCTCTGAGGCGTTATATTGTGACCTGTTAATCAGACAATGTTATGTTAATGATTTTAGAAATCCCGCACAAGTTCATACTTTAGAAAATGCTACTTTACCTCTTGTGCTAGTTCCAGATTCAGATGCCCATACGGGAAGAATCCTAGGAATGGCAGAAGAAGAGGTGGTCCTTGGAGGTGAAGCAATTAGTTGTCTATATTCGTCTAGATCCCAATCTTCCTCACTATCTGAGGAAGTAATGTTTATAGGATCCATGGCAGCCATAACAGCTGAATGGCGAATTTTCCTTTCTGTAACCAATTTAGAAGAACTAACAAATGTGGAGTCAACCTGCAATTGAGTATCAAGATTAATGCCTACAGAAAGCTGAGTAAGAAGAACATTTAAAGGTTTCATCAAGCCCGGCAAATATTTCTTAACTCACCAGGTCCGTACAAGGTCTTGAAGCTAAGCGGCAAATCAATCCACTCAACAAGCACCAACATTGGCGAGTAGCCTCGATGAAATTGCTAAGAGGATCCACATGGTCGGGCATCTAAATGAAATGGCCTACCCACTTCCTCATGTATAGGAGTAGTACGAACAGAGAGATGATCAGGGCAGCTAAATTAGTCTTTAAACCAACATATAATATTGGAACCCAAACAAAATTAACACTACACATATAGCTCAGAAAAAGAAATCAAAATATATGAACTATTTATTTCTCCGAAATGAGAAGTGAAACTTTTCAAAACTCCAAAATATGGTACTGAAAGGACAAACAACACACGTCTATGATATTACAATAAAACAGAAATACTTACTCCCTCCGTCCTAAATTAGTTGTCCACATTTGACTTTTCAACAATTTTTTTTATATTTTGTGTTTCCTATTTTCCTCTTTGATAATGTATAGTTGTAGTTTTTAGTGAGGCCCATTGCTTTTTGAAGTTAATGCAGAGGGATAATTTAGGAAGTATATGATAGTATCGTATTGGGATTCGAAACTGGACAACTAATTTGAGACAAATAAAGTAGACAAAGTGGACAACTAATTTGGAACGGAGGGAGTATAAGATTTCTAAGAGGATGTACACGTTGCAAATTCTAGAGACAGTTTGGTGCCCACTGTACTCCAGACACAAACATGTGATTTCTAAAATTGTTAACTCCCTTAAAGACCAGACGAGAACAATGTACGCACCAATAGAGTCGAGACATAAAAACAACTTCGGATTTCCACCTTTACCAACTTGAAGTTCCGGACGTTTCATATATATGGTGATTTTTTTGGTGACTCTCTCTCCATCCCTCCCTCCAAATAAACCTGGTATCTTACCTAACTGGTCATACCGTGAACAACCAAAGAATCACAACAGAAAAGGTAAACACATAATACTGAAAGAAGACAAAGATGTACTGGTTTGCCAAATCCAACCACCACGGAGAAGATCCGGCGGAAGATATCAGTCCAAATATACGAGATTACAGGTGTTTCATACACAAAAATAGCTTCCTCCATGTGGTTTTCAATGTTTTCTCGTTATTCCACTACAAACACCCTTATATATCACGTTACCAGAGAGTACTACATAAATCATGCACAAGCAAAAGGTCAAAAAGTTTTGGAGTCAAAATCCAGTGAAGTCTTTATTGGGACCGAAACAAAATTCAAGCCACTACAACACAAATCTCCACAACGGCTCGAATTCCCCCAAGCCCCACAATTCCAGCTACTCCTCTCGCCTCCTCCACATGGCTCTAATGGCCTCAAGAATTGCTCACACATATCAAGTCGAGACAACGTTTAATGTTGAACATGGAATGTCCTTAGTCATCATAGTTGTCAGATTCTCTATTGTCACAATCTCCCTCATTGCATTAGCAACCTATGTAAACCTATGTAATCACATCTCTGATGTAATCTTTTGTAACCGGGACGTGCTCCCCGCTTGAGCACATTTATTATAAATCTTTACTTAATTATCCAATAAAAAAGAAAAAAAAAAGAAAAAGAAAAAAGAAAATGTAATGAACCAGACAATAATGTGATTGGTCCTCTCATGAAACATCTAATTTTTAGTTATGTATTACACTTTTAGTGTTGCAAAACATAGTCAAATCAATAAGCCCCAAGCCAAAAATCACCAACAAAGCCTATATCATATATATCAACTGTTGCATTGTCCGGTTGCTTTTATTTATTTTTTTTATAAGTAAGTATTTTATAAACAAAAGCACTCAACCGGGGAGTGCATCCCATAAACAAAGACCTTTATGGGCCAAGAGATCCCAAGAATTCAATTTTCTCATATAAAGATCTACAACTACGACCTTCCACCCAACTATATAAACAAGAAATAAAGTGATCTTTGATTGCCCTCACAAGAGACTCTACATCCTCAAAACATCGCATATTGCGTTCCAACCATATCACCCACCATAAGCATAGAGGAGCAACCCTCCAAAAAGGCCGGGCATGTGACCCAATCGGCACGCTCCTCCAACAGGCCATCACATCACGAACCGACACCAACATCACCCACTCCATTCCGAAGAGACCCATAAGAAGGCACTAACAATCATACACAATCGGAGAATGCAAAAGGAGGTGATCAATGAATTCCCCATCATGTTTGCATTGAAAGCACCGATTGACCAAAAACATGCCTCGCCGTCGCAAGATATCCAACGTGAGAATACTACCCCACACCACCGACCATGTGAAGAAAGTCACTTTGAGGGGGGGCTTCGAACGCCAGACCGCCTTCCAAGGGAAAGGCTTGTTTGCTCTAGGCGAAAGACAACCAAAAAATGATGAGACGGAAAAACACCGTGAAGAAGTCGACCTCCAAATCAAAGAGTCCGTTCCACCACCAATGGGCAGCGAATACAAGAGCTCCAAAAAGTCAGAAACCTCCTCCAACTCCCAATCCTGAAATTTCCGCACAAAACTGACATCCCACATTAGCGTCCCGGTATCAAGATGATAATAGTCAGCTACTGAAGCATGACGATCTCGGGCGATCCTAAACAGCTGAGGGAACGAAAAATCAAGAGATCCCTCTCCACACCACCAATCCGTCCAAAATCGAAAACAACGGCCATCCCCAACCCTGAAACTAATAAAGGGAGCGAAGGAATCCCACCCCTGTCGGATGTCCTTTCAAACCCCCACACCGCGACGACCCCTAACCTCATCAAAACACCAACCGCCTTTATCCTCACCATAACAACAAGCGATCACCCTCCTCCACAGACAATCCCTCTCAACTCCGAAGCGCCATAGCCACATAGCCAAAAGCGCCTTGTTGAAAGGCAACAGGCGACGAATACTCAACCCTCCCTCCTGAAAGTGTCGGCATACCGCCTCCCACTGCATCAGAGGGATAGAGTGACCCTCCCTGCAACCACCCCACAAAAACTGTCGTTGAATCCTCTCAATCCGCTGAGCCACACTGCTAGGAATCCGATAAAGTGACAACGCATAAGTAGGAAAGTTAGATAACGTGCTCTTAACAAAGGTAAGTCTCCCACCCTTGGAAAGATACTGCCGCTTCCAGCTTGCCAACCGCCTCTACACTCGATCAACCACCGAATCCCAACAAGCATGTCTCTGCCTAGAAATCCCCCGAGGCAGACCTAAGTACACCGAAGGAAGCATGTCGGCCCTGCAACGGAGTGCTGAAGCCAATACCGGCACATTGCCCACCTCACCCACCGGAAACAGAGAACTCTTGCTAGTGTTAATTTTCAATCCGGACACTGCCTGAAAACATATCAGTATACAATGAAGATACCGCAGCTGCATCACATCCGCATATCAAAAAACTAAAGCATCATCAACAAAAAGAATGTACGAAACATCCTCAGATTGCGAACCAACATCTCCCACCCTGAATCCGCAAAGAAGCCCCAATCTTGTGGCACGAGACATCATGCGACTAAACGCCTCCATCACCACTAAGAATAGAATAGGGGATAGGGGATCACCCTACCTCAATCCTCGAGAACTCCCAAAAAATCCGGAAGGCGACCCATTCACAATCATAGAGAAACGGACCGAAGAAATGCAGAACTGGATCCATCTACGCCACCGCCCCCAAAGCCCAATCTCTCCAACATATATATAAGGAAGCCCCAATGCACATGATCGTAAGCTTTTTCCACATCCAGTTTCACCAAAACCCCCGGAATACCACTCTGTAATCTGGCGTCTACAACCTCGCTAGCAATAATGGCAGAATCCAAGATCTGGCGACCCCCAATAAAAGCATTCTATGAGTCCGAAATAACCCCATCGAGAACACCGCGCATCTTGAATGCTAGGACATTCGCTATTAATTTATACACGAACCCAACAAGGGTAATAGGTCTGAAATCCTTAATGTCTTTCATCCCCCCTTTTTTTGGTAAAAGAGATATAAAAGTAGCATTAAGCGATTTCACAAAACAACCCTCCTCATGAAAAACACTGAAAGTGGCCATCATATCCTCTCGAACAATAGGCCAACACTCTAGAAGAAAACGCATAGAAAAACCATCAGGACCAAGGGCTCTATCACCATTACACTGCTTCAGCGCCCTCAATACCTCGTCCTCCGAGAAAGGGATCTCCAACCTATCCCGATCCCCTTCCTCAATAGAATCAAATGTAAGACCATTCAGATTGGGCCTCCAACTCTCACTCTCAGTAAACAGCCTCTGATAATACGTCGGAATCCCCAAACGGATCGTATCCTGAGAAGATAGCAAGGAACCCTCCACAGTCAAGCTCCCAATAAAGTTCTTCCTCCTACGAGTGTTCGCCGACTAATGAAAGAATTTTGTGCTCTGATCCCCTTCCTTTAGCCATGTGGCACGAGATTTCTGTCTCCACGAGATCTCCTCATGAACCGCAATCTCCTCTATATCAGTCAAACACTGTGCCCTTTTCCGACGCATAACCTCATCCATCCCCCCACTCAAATCAGCTATGTCAATGTCATCAATCTCAGTTAAGAGCATATTCCTACGCCACAAAATATTACCAATACCTCCTTGTTCCACGTGACAAGAGAAGACTTCAAATGTCGCAATTTTGAAGCCAACAAAAAACTCGGAGAACCTGGCCTAACAGGACATGCCCACCATTCCAACATCCGTTACTGAAAATCCCCTACCCTAAGCCACATGTTCTCAAACCTGAAAGGAGATTTCCCAGTAGAAATACCCCCACAATTAGAGCTGGCAATTTCTGACACGAATTGACCCGTTTGACACGATTATATTTATTGTTATATTTATTTGCTGATTTTTTCTATTCTCTAATTGGTCATGGATTGAAATACATTAATAAACTATTACTGAATTGTGTCAAATTCAATTTCAATTTCATTTTTATTTTTTATTTTTTATTTTTCGTGTTGGATTGTACCATATTTAAAATGTTTGATTTTCGTGTCAACTAGTATCAAATTGCCATCTTGACCCGTGGGTCGACCTGTTGACACGAATTGCCAGTCCTACCCACAATCCAGAAAAATAGGGACATGGTCGGAAGTGAATCTAGTAGCAATAGTCTGAATAACACCCGGGAAATGCTCCTCCTAATCTCTTGTTACCAAGAACCTATCAATGCGAGAGTAAGTCGGAATCACCCTGCCACTAAATCAAGTGAAAGACGCCCCACTGAGAAGTAGATCATGCAACAACAGTCTGTTAATAAACTCGAAAAAGGCAAACATAGCCCTAGTCCATCGTCCTCCCGTAGATCTTTCTGAAGGCGTTCGAACCACATTGAAATCACCACCCACACACCAGGGAAAGCGCCACACTTCCCTAACCGCACCAAGTTCATCCCACATCACCATCCTCTCCCCATAAGCGCCCGAAAACACCCAGCAAAAACTATCCTCCACCATAGAAAATGAGCACGATATCGAAAAATGACCCAAACGTATATCCCGTGAAGTAACCCATCTTCTATCCCATAACACAACAACACCACCCGAAGCACCACTAGAAGCCAAAAAAGACCACTCCGCAAAACAATTACCCCACAAACTTCGGATCACTCTGTCATTCATAACTTCCAACTTGGATTCCTGTAAACAAACAACATGAGCATTCCACTTTCCAAGAGCCAAACAAACAATCTTCCTCTTCTCCGGGCAATTAAGTCCCCGTACATTCCATGAAACAATTCGTAACAACATGATAAACAATCTAAATCACCTCACCCTAATGAAATGTGGAATCACCCACATAACACCAAAAAGTCCGAGCAGTAAGGACCAACAATCAGCAGCAACAGAGCAGTGAAAGAGGAGGTAATCCACCGATTCGCCTTCCCCTTTGCAGAGGAAGAATTGATTGACAACTGGCAAACCTCTCTGTCGGAGATTGTCAAGGGTGAGGATCTAACTTCACGCCGTTAACTAAGCAAAGAAAGCCACCTTAGGAGGGCCTCAGAACGCCAAACAGCCTTTCATGAAAATGAAGGCCTACTACACCCCCAAAGGTAACGAAACCCAGAATAAACTCAAAATTCCCGACCAAAGAGCAGAGTTCGAGCCCTCATTGAACAGAAGTTGGCTATACATAAGCTTGAGAAACTCTGAAATTTCCTCAAGCTCCCAATCCTGAAAAGATCTCAAAAACTGCACATCCCACAAAAGTCGACCGGTATCGAGCCGATAACAGTTCGCCACAAGGGTTTGTTGATCACGAGCAATGCCATACAACTTGGAAACAAGATAGCCAAGGATGACTCTCCACACCAACAATCCAACAAGAAACGCACCTACCTCCCATCCCTCACCCTAAACCAAATCAATTCCAAAAAAGACACCCAACCATTCCGAATATCTTTCCACACACTAACCCCTTTGCTAATCCTCACCTCCCTCCTTGCTCCTCCCCAAAGCGACACATGACACCCTCATCCACAAACTCTGATGCTCGGCCCAAACCTCCACAACCACTTTTCTAACAACGACCTATTGAAAGGACACAACCTCTTATAAGGCGCACACCAATTCTCATGGGCTCTGAGCTCGAGGCGCGCCTGTTTTCAATTTGTGTATATGGTATTCTGTAATAGTGGGTTCTGGGCCACTGGGACTAGAGTTTTGTATTTTATATGTTTAATATGGGGCCTATTTTAAGTTGTGTATTTGGTATTTTATTTGTTTTACAACTTATATCTATTACGTTAATGCCTCCCACCCCTTTAGCAACTTAAATAACCCGTGTTGAACCAACAGGGCCTACATCCTAACATGCCATTGGTTGAAATCACTCATACCGACGTACATTTCAAATTTATAGTTCAAGCTAAAAGCATCAACAACAATTTGTTACGGCAACCACCACGAACAATCCAAGACAAAAAAGTAAATAGGCCAGAAAAAGATTCGAGTGTTTGACAAAGCCAGCGTCAAATACGTCACACACAAAGTAACATAAAGATTTAAGTGGTATGAGAAAATCTACGACAATGAGTATTTGGCGAAAGATTTCCCCATGTGAAATAATAGAAATTGCAAAGTTTCAGCCTCCAAACCACAACTCCCTCTCTTTCCTGTGATCTTTAGTATTGTCTCATTATATTAATGAAACCCTAAACGCCCTCATATACTCACCTACAATAGAATACTAAACAAAGTCCACGACCCGCAAAAGAAAAATGGGTAAATATCACCTAAACCCCCTGAGGTTTGTCCATATCCCACCTAGACCCCCTCCCTTTTTCATATTGCCACATAGACCGCCTCTAAGTAACCGTCGTTTAATTATTTAACGAAGTAAGATGAAATGTCAATACTACCCTTAATTATTTAATAAAAAAAATATTATTTTTTTGTTGATATTAAATAACTAATTTGCCCCAGTGTACATACATACCTAAGCGCATATATACATATCACGTATATATATATGTATAATATCTCGCGTCCTATATATATACATGTATGTATAATATTTCGGGTCCTACACAGAGATCTCACAATGCCGACGAGGAAAAGGAAGATTAAGACGACTTTGACAGCGGTGGTCATCATGGTGGAGGCGACGGTCGTCGTGCGAAGAGGCAGTCGGGGTCTAAATACAAGTGTGAGAGCAAAGGAACTGGTGCACTAATTTGATAGTGTATAATGAATTGATGTGAGGCCATTGTTATGTTTGTCAAGGTGTTTATAATCAATTGGTACATTAGTATGATCAATCAGTTTGGGTGTAACATCAATGGGTTTGAAAGAAAAGAAGTATTTGATTCAAGTGTGAGAATAGAGGAAGGAGACAATGGTGTTTCTGAACACTTGTGCTTTTGGTGCAACATTGATGGCTTTAGATTACACACTCCTATAATATGTGAAATCTTGAATTAAAATTAATTGTTTATATTAATTTAGGAATCTTTGAAAATTATAAGTGATGTTTGTGAACACTTGTATAAGTGATGTTTGTGAAAACTTGTATAAGTGATTTAGGAATCTAGGGTTAGGGTTGCCATGGTGGAAAGGAAGAGGATGAAATGGGGTTCATTCAATATCTATATTCACATGTATATATACATAAGAGAAGGGTATTATAGGAAATTTGTAAACATAAATGAAGGATAATTTGGTACTTTAACATTAGTTAATGAGGGGCATAGTTGACATCACACACATTTTAAGCGAAAAATGGTCCATATGACACATTTTTCAGGCTTATGTCAGCGAAATCCATCGGTCAACTAACGGAGGGGATCTAATTGATACAACAGAGCAAACCTCGGGGGGTCTACATGGGAATATGGAAAAGGGAGGGGGTCTAGGTGGGATATGGGTAAACCTCAGGGGGTTTAGGTGATATTTACCCAAGAAAAATAGGTCGAAAAACAAATGTTGACACTAAGTCCCATGCCAAAAGAAAAATCAGGCCACTACATAACACAAATTTACATAGAGCGGCTACCATGAACTTGTACCAAATTCTCATGCTTGAAACCAAGTTTTTTTAATTATGCAATAGCCCCTTTTTCATGATTATACTAAATAGCAATTAAACCCTCAAGTCAAACTCCTCATATCTCTAACTCTTATTTTAGTCCACAAAACAGTAAGATGAACTCCATAATTTCTAGACAGGAACTTTTATTATCTTTATTACACAAAATTCAAAATAGCATTTTATCTTTTGAGGCAGAAGAATGCAAATTTGCTTGGGCCATGCAATTATTTTCCTAGAACAGCCGAGGGGGGAATTATCTCATTGATACTTCGGAAACAAAACTATCTCCTCCTTTTTTTTCATGAATAAAGCACTCTTTTGAAAAACTATCTCCTTTATCATCAAAAACTATCTGCATAGAATTTAGCATAAGATGTAGACAATTGAACCATACACTTTTAGCCTGAAAATTTACCTTTCACACTCACAAACGATATTTAAACATGATGAGTAACACAAATCTAAAGGAGAATACTATAGAATTAACAAACATTTGCAATATATAAGAGGACTACCCTGCTGTTTAAAAAGGAATCACAATTAAAATAAAAGAGCAGTTTATGAAAAGAACGGGCATCAACCAAAAACAAAAAGAAAGGGAAAAAAACAAGAAAAAGGAAAAAATGGAAAACAAAACAGACAAAACCTGGCGAGCAGTGATATTTCAATCAAGGCAACAAAACAAAGAGAAGTCAATAGTAGCAAAAAAAATAAACAAAACAAGTTGTAATGCACACCACACGTGCAAAAAATAATACAAATAATTAAAGAGAGAGATAGAAACAGAGAGAGAGAGACCATACTATCCACATCAAAATTAACTGCAAATCAACAAAATTCACGAAGCTGATCAACTGACTAATCGTAAACTCAATGGACATACCAGTGCCCAACTAGAGAACCAATGTAACATCCAGTCACAAAACAGGCTCCAGAGTAAACTAGTGAGGGCGAAGATATAGTGTAACCACATTATAAATTTGATGAGAGGAAAAAAAAGGCACAAAAATGACAGAGGAGCTTGCATGGAAACTTACAGAGAGCAATTAACTTCAAGGTCTTAATCGGCGAATTTTCACACATCTTCCTGGCAGTTTACAACCAGCCATTCTAGACAAAGTAACCTTGCCAAACACACAAAACTCAAACTATTAAGCTATTAAGAAATGGGACGTATCAAGCTCAGAAAAGGGTTTTATATAGGATCCCAAGATAGGAAAAAAGGAGTATGGAAGATGTTTAATAACGCTATATCACATAATATTAAGAAACGTGACGTATCAAGCTCAGAAGAGGGTTATATGTGCTCCCAAGAAAGAGAAAATTGAGTTGAAGAGAGGAGAATTTAATAACAGTATATCACAAAAACATTGAGAAATGTGACTTATCAAGCTCAGAAGAGGGTTATATAGGATCCCAAGAAAGAAATATGGAGTCGGGAAGATGATAATTTAATGAAGCTATATCACATAATAACATTTAGCATGCTCAAATTCTCTTGCTGTGTGAAGTGTTTCTTGATTCAATGTATGCTAGTTACATGCATGAAGAAACCTTAACAAGTAATGGCTCACACAAATACAATAGCAGTAACGTTCTGAAGTGGTGATACAAGGTGTATCAAAAGGTGAATTAAAAGTGGTGAATCAATGGGTTCCGTAGATTATATATTAAAAGTCGTACACATGGGATTGGTCAAATATTGGGCTAGTCCTGTGCAAGAAGCAAACTATGACCCAGGTATTTAATTTGGTAACCAAAGGCAGCTAAGCCCCTATAAATATAAGGGTGGTTGTATACAGAAGATGAGCACAAACAAAAGAGAAAAGGAGTTGAGATGAAGGTGCAGAGTGCACCTGAGAAGAGAAGAGAGAGTGTTGAGAACACGGAGACATAGCCCTTATAAGATTTGTTCTGACCCTAACAAAAAGATCCTGTAAGATAGATGTGAGTGCGCATTCTATGCTACTATAATATTCTCTTCTTGGTTCACTATAGTGAAATATCTTATCTCATGGTCATAAACCAGGTTAGGACCAAACTACAATAATCATTATGTTTGTTTATTGTTTGAATTATTGTTCTTGACTGTTGTTTCGGCTCTCCAAGTACAATTTGGTATCAAGGTTACATGGATATGAGTTATCAAACAACACCCAAGTCTTCTTCAAATGGTAATGGACATGAGTCGACAGGCTTTTCAGGCTCTAGTGAGCTTCTCTGAGGCCGCCGGTCTCTTGCCGGCGTCCTTTCTAAACACCTTTTTGCTTTCTTCCTTGTTTTTTGTCTGGGTTCATGAGATCAGACATGGAGGCTGCCTGTCTTCCTTCATTTTTCTGGGGAGGTGGGGTGAAAGTGGCGTGTCCTCCGAGAGGGCCTTCGCTCTACATCAATGAGGCTTCCCTTGAACGAAGAAAGGATTACATGCATTCGTGTTTGGTGGGTTGTTTTAATGGCGCGGCAGAGGTAGAGGTGGACAAGGTGGAGGCATGGGCGAAGAGGGCGTGGAGGGTTTCATCGGGGTTCTCTGTTGCGTATCTCAGCGATGGTGCCCTTCTATCTACTTTCCTTCAAAGGCGGTGATCATGGAGGTTTTAACTTCTGGCCGACAAGAATGGAGGCAGCGACGACTTGTTTCGGATGTGTGATCAACCCGAGCAGGGGCTGTGATGCCATGGCAAACGAAACAAGTTCGCCGAATTTTTCTCAAAGGGGTTCCATTTCACCTCTGTTGTTTGGAGGTTTTTAAAAAAGTGGGGGATCTGTGTGGAGGGTATAGAGGTTTGGAGGAAGTGAATCCTTTCAGGCCTGACAAGGTGGGTATTTTGGTCGCCGCCGGCAAGATCAGTCCCCCTTTCATCTTCATTCATGATGATGTTTTGTGTTTTCGCATTTTGGTGATGGACGAATGGCCTCCTATGGTGGTACTGACGACTCAAAGCGTTGAAGGGGGTTTTGGATCGATCGTGTTTCGCAAAGAAGAATGGGCGTCCTTGCATTCAGGTGGGTTGAATGATGGATTGGCGCTTTGCCGGTGGGTGGCTGCAGGTCCGTGCTACCTCGATCGTCTTCTCCGACGAGGAATGACAGATCTAAGGTTTGTGTGAGGAATTGTACAGATGGTGCTTGTGAAAAGAAGTTAATGGTGTTTGATGGGGCGATAAGGGCGAATGGGGTCCACAGGATTCCGCGTGAATCTCAAACGTGCAAGGAGTTGGTGTAGGAGCGTGAGATTGTGGGGAGAAGTGGACAGTCCAATGGGGTGGCGACACGTGGTAAGGTTAGGTGGGGGTTGGGTCCACCTTGGGCTCACAACCACTTTAAACCTGTATTTTCAAAACTTGAAGTCTCACGTGGGAAGCACACACGTTTCAAGGGTCGGGCCTATCATTGGGCTGATAAGGATGGGCCTGGTGGTTTGGGCCCGTCTGCTCAACATGGTGGGCCTGTGAAGAAGCCTATGGATCAAGTGAAGGGTAGCTTCAGTCCAGCCCACCCTATTAGGTTGGATCAGGTCGGGTCGGGTAGTTGGTTATCCGGGTCGGAGCACGGGGTACCCCGCTTTCTCCGGATCCGGGTCGGTTTCTGGAGTTTAGACTCGCGATTTAGGGGGTTCAAATTGGTTTTTGAAGCCGAATTTGGTGGCGAGGAGGTCGCCTACAGGGGCGACAAGGCCGAGGGTGGATGATGAGGGTTTTGAAGTGGTTTCGCGGTAGCGTGACAAGGCGGTAGTGGCACGGGGCTCGTTGCGAAGATCTACACTGGCACGGTGTTTTGTCTTTGATAGTCGACAGCCAGGCTTCATATAGCGTAGCTGTGATGAGAAAGGAAAGAGGATTAATGGGCCCTCTGCTTGTTCCGGCGATGAATTGCACAGCAAGTGTGAGGGAGGGCTCTGGCGGCAAAGGAGGCGATGTCATGGAGCAGTTTCAGGTGGTGGTTGTTGGGTCTGAAGTGAAGAGGTCAGGCTTAGATGCTGGTAATATTTCGGACTGTTTTTCTGTTAGTGATTTGGAGTTAGGCAGTGAGTGGGGTGTTCGGTTAGCACTGATTGTTGTGATCCTTGCGATATTAAGAGGACTTTGGTGTTGAATGATAGGGTTGATATTGAGGATGGTGCTTTGGGTTTTTTTCCAGTTGTTTCTGAGGATACGGATCAGAAGGCTAATGAGGTATGCTTGAGGAATATGGAGGTGATGGAAAATTGGGTTAAAGAGAATGGTGTGAATGTTGCTTCTCAATTAAGGGTTAAGTTTGGATAAATCAAGCGAAAGGGGAAGATTTGATTTTCGCATTAGTGGAGGATACGGAGGATGAGTATAGTGGTGAGGAAAGGGCTTTGGTGGTTCACCGATCACCTTCGTATTGGAAAGGTGAAAGGAAATTACACAACTTGGTTTGAACCGTTAACTATGATGGGTTTTGTAGTGGATCGAGGGTAGTGAGGTGCGTTAGATTGTTTTCTCATGTTGTTACGAATTGTGTCTTGGAATGTCCGGGCTCTTAACTGCCTGGAGAAAAGGAAAATTGTTAGGTTGACTCTTGGAAAGTGGAATGCACATATTGTTTGTTTACAGGAGACAAAGTTGGATGTTATGAATGACATAGTGGTTCGAAGCCTGTGGGGCAATCGGTTTGTGGAGTGGTCATTTTTTGCCTCGAGTGGTGCTTCGAGGGTTGTGATTGTGTTCTGGGATATGAGGTGGATCTCGTTGAGGGATACGCGTAGGGGACGTTTCTCAATTTCTTGCTCACTTTCTATGGTTAAGGGTGGATTTTGTTGGGTGTTCTCAGGAGTTTATGGGCCTGGGGATGATGTGGGTTGAGGGGGAGCTTAGGGAGGTGTGGCGTTTACCTTGGTGTGTGGGTGGGGATTTCAATGTTGTTCGGACACCTTAGGAGAGATCTTTTAGTGGACGGTGGACTAGGGCTATAATAGGCTTCTCTGATCAATAAGGTAGTCGTTGCATGATCTACCTCTCAGTGGTGTGTCTTTCACTTGGTCTAGTTGCAGCGAGACTTTGACTTACTCTCGTATTAATCAGTTTTTGGTGTTCGGTGACTAGGAGGAGCATTTCCCGGGTGTTATTTAGACCATTGCCACTCGGTTTACTTCTGATCATGTCCCTATTTTTCTGGATTGTGGGGGTATATCTGCGGGGAAATCTCCATTCAGGTTCGAGAACATATGGCTTAGAGCCGGGGACTTTCAGTAGTAGGTATTGGAGTGGTGGGCTTGTCCTGTTAGGCCAGGTTCTCCGAGTTTTGTGTTAGCTTCAAAATTGCATATTTTGAAGCATCTCTTATCACATGGAATAAGGAGGTTTGTGGCAATCTTGTGTGGCGAAGGAATGTGTTTTTGGCTAACATCAATGACATTGATAGAGCTGATTTGAGTGGGGGGATGGATGAGGCTATAAGACTAAGGAGGGTGCAGTGCTTGACCGATATTGAGGAGATTGCTATTCAGGAGGAGATCTCGTAGAGGCAGAAATCTCGGGCTATTTGGTTAAAATAAGGGGATCGAAACACAAAATTCTTTCATCGTTCGGCGAATGCTCGTAGGAGAAATAATTTTATTGGGAGCTTAATTGTGGAGGGTTTTTTGCTCTCTTCCGAGGAGGAGATTCGTTTGGGGATTCCTTCGTACTATCAGAGATTGGTTACCGAGAGTGAGAGCTGGAGGCCGAATCTGGATGGACTTATGTTTGATTCTATTGATGAGGGGGATAGGGACAGGTTGGAAATTCAGTTCTTGGAAGAGGAGGTGTTGAGGGCTCTGAAGCAATGCAATGGGGACAGAGCACCTAGTCCGTATGGGTTCACTATGCGTTTTCTTCTCGAGTGTTGGCCTACTATTCGAGAGGAGGTGATGGCAACTTTTTGTGCTTTTTACGAGGAGGGTTGTTTTGTGAAGTCTCTTAATGCTACTTTCATTTCTCTCCTCCAAAAAAAAGGGGAGGTGAAAAACATTAAGGATTTTAGACCGATTAGCCTTGGTGGGTGGGTGTACAAGTTGATTGTGAAGGTCCTTTCTTCTAGGATACTCGGTGTTTTGGATGGGTTATTTCGGATTCACAAAATGTTTTTGTTGAGGGCCGTCAGATTCTGCCATTATTGCTAGTAAGGTTGTGGACGCCAGGATTCAAAGTGGAATTCCGGGGGTTTTGGTTAAATTGGATGTGGAAAAGGCATACGATCATGTGCATTGGGGTCTCTCCTTTATATGTTGGAAAGATTGGGATTCGGGGAGCACACTTAACTCCAGAATTTTGGTAGGTCCACGACTATAACGACTTTAAAATGAGTTGTTCCGTAGAATGGTGTAGAACCGACATATAACACTTCCCATTTCCCTAACTCAAGCAATGTGCGATTGTGCACCTATAGCTTGTCTAGTGTGGTAGTCTGTCAGTGACACTTGCCCACAATGTTGCCACAATCCACCCCCCTAAGGGACCCAACGTGTCGTTGGCAAACTTCCGGTTGGTCAGGTTCTAAATAACATTTATAACAACCCCTCCCCTATCCAGACACAATATTATCCAATTTTGGCTCACCCAGACTAGAGACGTACCATTCCAGGTTAAGCATGCTTAACTCAAGAACTCTAATAGGTTCATGGCCATCAAAGATTTAAAACACTTTCATAAAAAGGTATAAACCGTCCCTCACCCAAGTGATGTGGGACAATGGGAATGTTCACATGTAGCTTGTCCAGTTAGACACACCTGTACCCGCCCACTGCACACCTGCCCACAAAGTCACCACAATCCACTCCCCTAAGAGGTTCGACGTCCTTGTTGGCACACTTTTAGCTGGGTCGGGATTTGATACCATTTGTCACAACCCCCTCCATATCCATATACGACATTGTCGAACGAGGAATTCTCAAGGAAAAAAGTGATCTCTGAACCATACGTGAAAGTAGTTTTCGATCATATGGTTTTTCCCAGCTTCTTTATGCAAAGAGGAGATAACAAGAACAAGGAAGCTACTCCTAAGCGCGTTTGGCTCTCCCGGACCAAAGACTTCTCAAGGAGTCACCCATCCTAGTATACTCCAAACTCTGACATTCTGGTAGGTTCACAACCATCACGGCTTTAAAACGCGTTGTGCCATAAAAAGGTATAAAACCGACATATATCACTTCACCTTTCCCTCACCAAAGCGATGTGGGATTGTGCAGTTGTAGCTTGCCCAGTGTGGTAGTCTGTTGTACATGAAAGTTTTCCCGGCCCATACAAAAGAGGATCCCGACCAAATATATTCCAGAAAGCCCGAGATGATGATCCGGGATGATGATCCGGATCTCGACCGCCAGATCCATCTTGTGACCCGACCCGAAGAACATACTTGAAGTAACTCGAAGATTCTATAATAGACTTATAGCTCAAGATAATGTCATAGAATAGGGATAAAATAGCTGACGTGTAAAGTAAGGATAAAAATCCAAAATAGAAAATGTTGCCCTAATGGGCCAAAAGCCCATAGGGAAAATGTATATAATCCAATGAAGAGTAATGAGAGGGTATCTTTTTGTGTTGTGCAAATTTTGTATCCTGCCAATGACACATGCACTCCCCTTCGGCACACCCACTTATAAGGTCGCCACAGCTTCACTGATTGCCGCTTCATCTGCTGCAATGATTGCAAGTGGGTCCCCATCAAGATCCAAAGATCTTTTAGGATTAACGATTAACCTACCACTAGATGTAATCAACAAATATACAAATACAAGTGTGCACTTCACAATTTGGGATGTTCCAAGTTCAACAATTTGGCTAGTTGGATGAGACAATACCCGTCTAAGGGGGTAAAGCTCACTTTGGTGAGAGTACATCGTCTAATCTTCCAACTCACGTTCTATTTCTCTTTCAAATCCCCTATTATAAGGCTTTGAGGATTGAAAGGCTTCAACACAATTTCTCATGGGGAGGGTCTAGGGAGGAGTCTAAATTCCATCTATTTTGTTTGGTGTGTAGGGCCGTTAAGAAGGGGGCTTGGGGCTTGAGGCTTAGAAGATTGGAGCCTTTCAACAAGGCCTTGTTAGGGAAATGGTTATGGAGGTTTGGCGCGGAGCATCAAAGACTTTGGAAGAGATTTATTTATTATCGATGTGGGGGGGAGAGTGAAGGGCAGGTGCGCTAGGGACTTGGAGATTCAGAGAAGTGCAGGGTTGGAAAGGCATTCGGAAGGGATTATGTTTTCTCCGAACACATTAGATTCATAGTTAGGGATGGTAGGTGGAGGCGCTTTTAGGAGGACTCTTGGTGTGGGGAGCTTTGGCTGGCTACTTCTTTTTCGAGGTTGTTTAACATCACTCGTGCACGCCTTTGGTTGTTGATTGTTATTTGTTGGAAGGCCGACATGAGATGTGTACTTCATGAGACAGCTTCAGGATTGATAGTTTGAGGAGGTGTTCGGCTTCTTAGAGCTTTTGCTTTGTTAAAGTTTTGATGGAAAAGGTTCGGACTTCAATATGCGAGACCCTTCTTCTCATTAATGGTTCAAGGTCTTGTCCTTATTGTTGCCTTTCGGGTTCGAGTAGGCAGGCTTTCCTTAAAAGGCGATTTGGCGTTCCAAGACTCCTCTTAAAATGGCTTTTTTATTTAGTCGACAGTTTGGGGTCAAATTCTTTTGCTTGATAATTGAAGGAAGAGAAAGCTAGTGTTGGTTATTTGGTATTTCATGTGTAAGTGGGATGAAGAATCAATTGATCACTATTTTGCATCGTCCTATTGCCTACGATTGTTGGTGTTTGTTGTTTGGCTTGTTCGGGATCCAGTAGATTATGCCGTATACTTTGTGATGGATATTCGGAAAGCATACTTTGTGGGAGCCTGTGCCTGTGTTTTTTTGGACGGTGGCACCTCTTTGCCTTTGGTGGCTTTAGAATGGATGCAGTTGTCAATGCTTTGAAAGGGCTGAATCGTTTATAGGAGTTGTTTAAGATTTATTTATTACTCCTCTTTTCTGTTGGGTTTTGGGTAGATTTTGTACTATCAATAAAGAAAAAAGTAATTTCCTTAGGGTAATTTAGGCCCATAAGTCCTTGTTTAGCTTGTTTTTTCTTTCTTTTGTTCTCTTGGGACGCATTCCCCTTTCGAACAAATTCCTCTTTTGAACGCTTTCTAATATACATCTTGCTAATATGTTTTAAGAATAAAGAAAATTTCAACTTTTGGTGGATTAATTTATAATTTAGAAGCGTGTCCCATAGAAAAGTTGCAATCCAGCAGTGTGACGCCTTCTATGGGAGGGGGTATGCTTTTTTTGATGACCTAATAGCACATATTTTGACTCAAACTTCTAAGGAAAATAAAATCAAACTATATCCACATATAAAGGAGGGAGAGAGAGGGAAGTTGATATGATGAGCTTTAATGACACTTTATTGATCCGTATGGAGACTTATGGGATACAAATAAGATCATAAATCTAAACCCCAATACAAAGTTACTATACATAACAAAAAATAAAATAAAATAAAACATTCAGGTTCGTATGTCTAATTTGCAATAGACAGAATTAATGTTATGTGATTAGTAACGTTGAGTCAAATGCATAAAGTCCAATTAATAGCCCAGAATGGACTACACCAGGTTAGCACTGGGCAAGGTTCATGGCAAAGGCACTGACCACAAGTATAAGGAAAGGATATGTAAATATAAAAATGATATGTCAGATGTAATCTGACCGACTCTGATTAACTTACCCAAGGATGGTACGGAGTGCTTAAACTAATAACACAGGTTTAAAACTGATAACTGATGGTGGAATGCACTGTACGACTGAAGTAAAACATACACAATTTGCTGAACCACGAAAATGGGGAACAAGAGGGGAGAAACACACGAGCATCACAGAAAGGACCCATTAGGGATTCTAACTAGTGAAGTGTGAAGGTTTATTCTAACTAGTGAAGTGTGAAGGTTTAACTTTACGACAGTGGACAAAGGTTATCATATGGTGAAATTTCCTTTAGAGGGGATGGAATCTTCAATTGGCATGATTAAGGACTTGGTCATTTCTTCTCTTTTTGGGTGGGGAAAGGGCAGATATTGTACATCCCTAGAGGAGAAATTCAATTTTTTGGGATCTTTGGGTCCTTGAGGCTTTTGGCCTTTTGTTTATGGGTTTCGCTCCCCTTAGAGCGGTTCCTTGATAATATACTTTACTTAACAAAAACAAAATACCCAAATAAGTGCTAATGATATTATGGGAACTGAAAAGTGAGAACTACAGTTGCAGAAAATCTAAATCAAGTAACAAATGGAATACTCTAGACCGGGGGCGGAGCGAGAAATTTTTCCCAGGACGGGCATAAGAATATATAAAAAAGGAACAAAATAAATAAATAATAAAATATAATAAAATAAGATCAAATCAAGAAAATAAAATAAGAATAAAAAAAATTACGAGAGACTTAACAATAGATATTTTTGGAAATAAAATAAGCTAAAGGAAAAAGAAAGGCAAATAAGGAAATAAAATAAAAATTTGAAAGATTTAAGGAGGGAGAAATTTTAGGAGGGGCATGTTTAAGCTATTATAGGCAATAAATACACTAAATCTTTTTATTAAACAACAATATACAATACATATATAAGGGGTAAGGAGCCAATCAGGAGGGGCAAGGGTACCCTCTTTGCCTTAATTGGCTCCGCTCCTGCTCTAGACATGATCGTTAAAGACAACGCAGAAGAAGTAGGGAATTGACAAAACAAAGCACTTTCAAAGAATATCGATGAAGTTATCCCAAATTAAAAACTTACACCAAAATTTGAAAACCAAGGCCTCTTCTTAATTATACTTTTTGAGCAACATGTATTTTGTTTGTTGATGGTACTAAAGTATTGTTGACACCAATATAGGCATAACACAATGATATTGTAATAAGACACATAACGGATGCTAAAGGTCTTAGGATGGCAATGTGACCCACTGTAGGCAAAGAATGCGGGGAAAATTGAGAATAAAGGCAACAAATGAATAAAATATGCAATCCTGAATTGGAAATCTACTGTGAATATGTTAACAATATGTAAATGTATAGCAGAGTACCTTCCATATTTGATCTCGCAAATGATCTCAGTACCTTCAGGATAGAGAATGATGCACTTAGCACACTTGTATAGCAATCTGCTTTCAGACATGAAAGAAAAGCATGACATTCACAATTGAAATCCATAGGAAACAGAGAAAACTAATACAAAATTATTTATAGAAATATTTTATTTCACAAGTCATATGAATCTAGGTTCATAACCAAATCATGATAGGAGGATCTCATGAATTCCACGAGGTCAATAGCTAACTTAGAAAAGACATATATTACCAAAAGCATTGAACGAATATAGATCAAATGGGTAACAACTTGTGCTAGGTATCCAAGTTCAGTTATCTATCCAAGAAGTAGAAGTATAGCGGCATAACAAATAGCTGATATGAAACAACTAATAAAAAAATGTTAGCATTACTCATAATGGTGAAAAAGAAACCCTCGCCAAAACTATTTGCTACAAACCCCTCATAATCAATGCATGAACAACCAGTGTTGTCTGGGTTGGGGAATCCATCAGATCAGGCTGAGGATCCTATGAGACTACAAAACTAGTAAAAACAAAAACTAAAAACTTCATAAATAAAAAATAAATATAATGTATATATACTCCAAAAAATAAACTAATAAAGAACAAAAAATAAATTAAATATGCCCAAAACACAAGTAACACAAATATTTAAGTAGCAGATGCAACATCTCAAATTGAGTTCTTTAAGAACAAGATCAACATCACCACACAGAGTAACAACACCCAATTGTACCAAACACCAATTATCACCATCATCATCACCATGCAAAGAATCAAAATTTCTGCTTTTAGTTCAGATTATTGAGAAAAAACACCCAGTTGAACAAAATACAAATCGACAACAGCCCAACATCATCGTGCAAACTTGCAAAATTTCTGCTTTTAGTGCAAATTCTTCGGAGCAATAATATATATGTGTGTGTGTGTGTGCGCGCGCGATAAATAGCAGAAAGAAAAGCGAGAATCCTTGTGATCTTGGTACGGAGACACACCGTTGAAGCTGAAAGTTTCGATTTGGAGAGGAAAATGAGGATTGAATTGCCCCAATTTGTCGCCGGAGATATGGGTACAGTCGTTTTCTCCAAAGTTGAGTTTCAGCCCTAGTCTCTGTTCTGGTTTTTCACGTTTTCTCAACTTTCCTTTTTCACTCCTTTTTATTATTCTTCGCTCCTTTTTCAACACTAGTAAAAATAAACTTCATAAAATAATCATTAAAAAACTCACAATTTAAAATGGAGTAACATTAATAGTCCTTAAATATTAATTTCAATAATCAAGAAATTACTGGATTGTGATGTAACTAGTTTTCATTTTAATTCGTATTAGTTAATTGTATTTTAATTTAAATATTAGTTTAATTTTTAACTAAAAAGCTTCTTCTTTTTCCAATATAATTATTTAAGCTATTATCATAAAACTTCCATCTACTATCAAAATACTATCAGATAGTCCCTAAACTAAATAAACTATCTGATTAGTCCTTCTATTTTCCCAAAAGCTAGCATAGAGTTCCTATTCCGTTACGTTCTGTTGGTCTTATTCCGTTACGCTCTAACGGAATTTCCTCATGTGTGTGTCATGTGATGGTCAATCAAAATTCAGATGACAAAAATAACTTTATGCTATCATAATTACCCTTATGAAACCCCAACGGGTTAACCTAATTGGAAAAAAACTTGAGATTTGGTGAATTAGGAAACATGAAGTTTCATGTTCGATTCTACTCGTTGCAAATAATTCGTTGGGATCACAACTGCAAACATAATCCGATCCTTACCTGCTCTGTGTGGGGGTAGGGAAGGCAACAGGTCGGGTTTGGCTAAACATGTTGTTACCACACCGTTCGAAAATTACTATTACTAAATTGAAAAAATTACAGTGACCTCTCCTGAAGTTTGGCATAATTGCACGCGATGTTGATTTTAACACCCCCTACAGTTATTTCATCTTATAATTCAATATCACTAAAATCTAATTATCCCTATTTTATATCATCATCACTAAAACCATATATGTAATCTTCATCTTCAGAAAATCATCTTCATCACCATTCCAGTGACCAACCCCTTACCAACAACCTTATCTTTACCAGCCCTTTGGCCACCACCCAACATGAGCATGCATCTAACCTTTGATAGGGACTAACATACATCTTAAAAATCTAACATGTCATTATCACTTTGAACAAGTCTTTTTTTACAAATGTCACGCAATACATAATACATGGTAATTGTAAGTCCTATATGTGAAAGTAAATACTTCAAACAGACTTATAAAACATCATCTATCATATAAATATAACAATATCTATCAAGATCAACATTATAAATTGATTTCTTTGTCATGCCTCAAAATCCCAAGACTCCGAAACCAAAACCCAAAGACTTCGAGGGTGATGTAAGAGAGAGAACCGCAACGGAAAGACAACTAACGAGACCGAGAACTACTCGGCGATACCACAACAGAAGCGATAGACCAAACCTTAACCCTAAACAACTCTAATCGGAGAACAGGGATAAAGATAAAAGTCAACCCAATCTGTGACACGCCAACCTCTCCCGAAACCCCATAAGGAAATGGGATAAAGACAACCATCCGAGAGCACAAATAAGTGTTGGAAAAAGGAGGAGAAACGAAAAGTGACAACTGAGACCAGAATACCGTATCTTAATCATTCAAAAAAAAACCGAAATCAAATGAAAAATGCCACTAAACTCGACATAACGGACTAAAGAATAAATTAGTCCATAATGGGGAAATAATACACGTATTACGAGATCAACAAAGTATCACAAGACATGAGAAAAATTAAAATTTTCTGGGTCGGGCGCAAGTGGCGGTGCAAACAGAGGACTTTTGGCCTGGACCACCACTTTTTGCACAAGTGCGCCCACTACGCACCAATGGTGTCTAGAAACTTCGCCCCTATTGTTTTGGGATACCCGTCGACCTCCAGACTATCCCTAGCGTAAACCGAACATGAATAACCATCGGAAATGACACGGGAAGCTCCATAGTCCATGAAACGAAAGAAAATAGGAGTCTAAACCCAAATACGACAAGCCGAAATAAAACCAAAACATCTTGAAATGTGTGAAAATTAGGAATCCAGTTCTCCCAGCTCTAAGCCACCTCTAGTGGCACAAAGGATATCAGATTATAGATATATATATATACATGCCATTAGTGCCATCAATAATTTTATACAAGTAAATACATGATCTGCACTCGTGGTGCTCCAAAAGACTAATATACAATGACCACTCGATTAACATGTTAGACGTAAAAAATAGTACAAGTGACATATACATGATAAGTCGAGACATCACAAAAATAAGATGCACCTTCCTTGCTAGCCACCAAGCTAAATGTCATCCGTAACCAGCTTCTTTCCTGTAAAATGTTAAATAACGGGGTGAGCAAAAATGCCCAGTATGAAGCGCTATCCGCCTCATTGTACTACAAAATTAGAAAAATAAACCTAAAAAAACGTCAACTGTGGTTTATCGGCGGTACAAAATTTTGCTTAAGATATGCATTGATGGGTGGTGAGGACCCATATTGACTATCTTGAGGTTTTTTCTTGTAGCTGGTGCAGTCATAGATTTTTTCCCGATTCATTCTTCCAAGAGGGAGTTCTTGGTACTGGTTAAATTCAATCAATGGGATTAAGTTTCTTAAGACTGGGTTAGGATAAAAAAAAAAATAGGAGCAAATAATTAATCTGGAAGCATGGAGTGATGGGAGAGCTGCACAAGAACTTTCGTTTTCGACTTCGGGATTTATTCTTCGTTGGCGACTACGTGGGTTCGTGCAACATTTTTTCATTGGAGCTTCGACAATAGTATTGCATTCATAAACGTGTTACCATAGTTTATTGTAGACGTTTCGTGGTAGCACTTATGTGCATTGCTTGTTATATTTTTATTTTGTAATTAATGAAAATTGTTTAAAATGATTTCGGGAAAGAAATGACCGGATGGTAAATGAGTATTTTCATATTTAGAGCACTTAATTGAAAGTGTAGAAATTTGACTAAGTGTTGGGGGATTAATGATATAGTGGTAAATAGAGAGGATGACAAGGGGTGGAAGGGTAATTAAGAGGCATGATGACACTCTTACAATTAATCATAAGTTGAGAGGTTATTGGTAATTTCCCACTTTTGGGTGTTGTTTCATTTATAGCCATTGATCTCATTCTCCCATCTTTGTTCTAGACCCTTGGATCATAGGGCCTTGTTTAGTTGGCACTTAAATGCAAGAATCCATTATTCTTGGTCTTTCATTTGGCAAGACTTCATGTCAACTCTTGGATGGTTTATTCATTTTCATTGCCTTATTCTAAACCCTTGGATGATAAGGCCTTGTTTGGCAAGTTAATAAGTTTTGTGAGTGGTGTAATAAGTCTTTCATGGCAAGACTTATTCTTAGCCCTTAGATCCATTTATTTTAGACCCTTGGATGATGAGAGGTGTGAGAGAAGAATCTCTACACATCACTTGGTCTTCCATTGCAAGACTTCATTGTTTTCTCTCCTTTTATCCCTCTTGGTTCTTCTTCACTTAGAGGTGGATTTGATCACCATAAGTTGGGATATTGAATTATGATTGAAAAAGTGTTTGATTTGATTTTTAGAACTATGACTAAATTAACTAAGAACATAAAATATATTGAGAGTTTGATCAAGAGAGAGAGAAAACTAGGATTTTTATCGCTCCACCACTAATCGCATAACATAGTTTTCAATTTGCACAATTGTAAAAAGGGCAATCTATTCCTGTGAATCTGAACGTACTACAAATAGTCGAATACGCTCCCAAAAAGGATACCGTCAACCGGATTCGCTATAACCCATCTTCGAACATAATGTATCTAGTGCATGCTATTTACTTTACTCTAATCTACTCCTAATGATTGAAATTAAACTAGAGCATGTCTATGATACCTCGCCGAGGCATGGCCTGTGTAAACCTAGGGTTTTGAGTGTTAAGAACCATTGTGTAAAAAATCATAAATTAAGCATCTGAGTTCCAGTCCATAGTGAATAATCATGATTCAGTAAGAAAAATATATTTATTCAATCTAAGACAAGAATCAAGAACAAATATATAATCTTGTATGAAGAATAAAAACGATCACTCTTCTACAACAATCATCATAGTATGGTCACAACTTCCCCTCGTTACAATTAAAAACAAATTAAAAACTATATTACTTGACCAGGATTTTGCTAGAAAACCCTAGATACTGACTTAGTTGATCATGGTTAATGCAGACCACATCGTTGATGTAGAATCGCTCACCATTCTTCTCTTCATTGGATCTCTAGGTCTTATATGGCTTCTCTCCTTAGAATGATATAAATCTCCAAAGGCTGCTTTGAAAATTATACATGCATAGAAGCTCTGAAATTAAGTGAAGAGAAGTCCCTTAGATCTGCTCCAAACCTTGATGTTTATAGACAAAGCTGAGGGAAACACTAATTTGCATTAGACTTCTCCTATTGAGAGTAGGATTCCCCTTTGGTATGATTTCCTTCCCAACTAAGCCAAACTCTTCAATCTGATGTATAATATGTCAAAAACACATGCATATAAGTGTTGGGGTCGAACACAAAGTCATCCAGTTCAAAATGGATCAATTCGGGCCAAAATAGAATTTTTGTCCGAATATGAAATTTTCAGCTTTTCTGCAGACACGTCTCACTTTTTTATCATAACTGGAGCTACACATATTGGATGTAAGCGTGTAGTAGCTTGTTAGAAATCTGACTTTAAGCTCTTGATGTTAGGATCAAGGATCTCTCCAATTGGACATGTTTTAACCAATATATAGTCGTCGAAAATTGACTAAAAATTTGTGTTGACAACACTGTAAGCGTAGGTAGCTATGCTTGGAGTATAGGTCAAGCGTAGAAATGACACTTTCTAGCCACTTTTAGCTACTGGAAGCATAGGTCAAGCGTAGCAAAACCCTTGGAAACACTTTTCTTGATAATTGCTCCATTTGAACCCCCTTGACTCCATTGGTATGATTCTTGAAGTTGCGGCTCTGAAAAATGATGTTTTCGCCCTCCGGGAGACACTTTTTGCTTGAAAATACCTCTTTTGCTCTCCTCTTGAGTAGAAATGAACATGTCTTTGGTTAATTCATCAAAATTAGCTCTTTTTTTTCATTAAGCTCTTGAAACACGCTTAAACACATGAACAACATAAAAATACCAAATAATGGAATGTAAAGACATAACCATAGTAAGATAGGGGCCTAAAATGGACAACATTCGACACCTATCAATTTTTATTACCCCCGTAGACTTTATTGTGCTAGAAACTTAACTAACCCAAGGTAAGCATATTCCAATCATTTTAGGTCGACCATTTTTAGCCACAGCTAATGTATTAATCAACTATAGAAATGGTGGCATGACCTTAATCTTTGGAAACATGAAAGTGGAAGTAAATGTATTTAATTTGATGAACCATCCCATTGATTCAAAGTCTATTGAAGATGTTTATCTCATTGATTCATTGACCGCCCACATTTGAACAACTCACATCCCGGGGATCCACTCCAGCATTGTCTAGCCCATTTTGGTTTTAATTTGGATGAAGATAATAACATTAGCTAATTAAATGATTTGGTAGACTCTGCTCCACCATTTGAAGCACTTAATTATAAATCCAAATTTGAATAATTGTCCCTGTCAGTTAACACTAAATCTAAAAATGAAAAGAAGTCACCTAAGATTGAATTAAAGCCTTTATCTGAGACTTTAAAATATTTGTATCTTGGTGAATTTGAGACTTTTCCTATGGTAATATCCTCGGAGTTAACTGAGCAACAAGAATCCCAATTGTTTGAGATTCTTAGGACAAATAGGGAAGCCATAACATGGTCCATTGATGATATCAAAAACATTAGTCCTCTAGTGGTGCAACATAGCATTCACTTTGAACATAATGCGAAAACCTGTAGGCAACCTCAAAGGAGACTTAACCCCAATATGAAGAAATTTGTCCGCGGAGAAGTTATCAAATTTCTTGACGCTGGTATCATCTACCCAATTTCTAATAGTCAGTGGGTAAGCCTAATCCAGGTAGTTCATAAGAAGTCTGGCATCACTATTGTTTCCAATGACCACAATGAGAAAGTTCCTATTCGCATTCAAACTGGATGACGAGTTTGCATTGACTATAGGAAACTTAACAGTGTCACTAGGAAAAACCATTTTCCTCTTCCCTTTATAGACCAAATGTTAGAGAGATTAGCTGGTCAGGCCTTCTATTACTTCTTAGATGACTATTCTGGTTATAATCGAATCCCTGTCCATCCCGATGACCAAGACAAAACAACTTTCACTTGTTCATTTGGTACATTCGTCTATCATTGCATGTCAATCAGCTTGTGTAATGCACCAGCTACATTTCAACTGTGTATGATGAGTATATTTAGTGACATGGTTGAAAAGTTTCTAGAAGTTTTCATGGATGACTTTTCTGTCTTTGGATCATCATTTGATCAATGTCTGAACCATCATTCTCTCGTACTTCAATGTTGCCGTGACACTAACTTGGTACTTAACTGAGAAAAGTGTCATTTCATGGTAAAAAAAGGAATTGTCCTAGGTCATAATATCTCTAGTGCAGGAATTAAGGTAGACAAAACAAAAATTGATCTAATCTCCAATCTACCTATCCCCAAATCTGTTCGAGATATTAGAGCATTCCTAGGTCATGCTAGTTTCTACATGCGTTTAATCAAATATGTTAGTAAGATAGCTAGACCTTTGACCCATCTTCTAGCTAAAGATCCACAATTTGAGTTTACTGATGCCTATAAGTCCGCCTTTAAGCACTTAAAGTCAACACTCACTACCGCACCTATCATTCGATCACCTGATTGGAACTTACCTTTTGAAGTTATATGTGATGCGTCTTATTATGCAGTAGGTACTATTTTAGGGCAAAAAGTGGATAAAGCACGATATGTTATCTATTATACTAGCAAAACCCTAAATGATGCCCAAATTAACTACTCAACCATCGAGAAAGAGTTGCTAGCAGTCGTGTTCTCCTTTGAGAAGTTTAGATCTTATTTGATTGTCTCTAAGGTCATCATATATACAAATCATGCAACGTTAAGACATATTTTATCCAAATCTGATGTCAAACCTAGGTTGATTCACTGGATCTTACTCCTTTAAGAGTTTGACCTTGAGATTCGAGATAAGAAAGGTTCAGAGAATGTAGTCGTTGATCATTTATCCTGTTTTGTTGTTTAATCCATTAGTGACTCAAGTCCCATCTCTGATTGTTTTCTAGATGATAAATTATTTGAGATATCTCATGCACCATGGTATGCAAATATTGTCAATTATATTGTGACTGGTCAAATTCCTTCCCATTGGTCTAAACAAGAGAGAGATAAATTTTTGGTCGAGGTTAAGGAATATTTTTTGGATGACCCCTACTTGTTTAAATATTGTCCAGGTCAGATCATCCATAGGTGTTGGTCTAAACAAGAGAGAGATAAATTTTTGGTCGAGGTTAAGGAATATTTTTTGGATGACCCCTACTTGTTTAAATATTGTCCAGGTCAGATCATCCGTAGGTGTGTTCCTGAGGTAGACCAAGAGTCTATCATTTCCTTTTGTCATGATTAGGCCTGTGGTGGCCATTTAAGTTCCAAAAGAACTGCTGCAAAATCTTGCAGTCGGGATTCTATTGGCCAACCCTTTTTAAAGACACCCACACATATTACCTGTCTTGTCATAGATGTCAATTGTTAGGTAAGATTACCAAAAGAAATGAATGGCCTCAACAATCAATTCTCATCATTGAAATTTTTGACGTCTGGGGTATTGATTTCATGGGACCATTTCCATCATCGTTTGGAAATATCTACATCCTTCTAGCAGTTGATTACGTGTTAAAATGGGTAGAAGCTTTAGCCACCAAAACAACTGACCATAGAGTTTTGGTGCATTTCTTCAAAGACCAAGTTTTGCCTCGGTTTGTTACACCTTGAGCCATAATCAGTGACAATGGTTCACATTTTTGCAACAAAGTCTTTGGAAACTTGTTGTTCAAATATGGGATTACCCACAAAGTGGCCCTATCATATCACCCTCAAACCAATGGTCAAGTTGAGGTATCCAATAGGGAGATTAAGAAGATTTTAGAGAAAACAGTTAACCCCACAAGGAAGGATTAGAGTCTTCGTCTCCAGGATGCTTTATGGGCATACCGCACTACTTACAAGACCCCTATAGGAATGTCTCCATATCGATTAGTCTATGAAAAAGCCTGTAACTTGCCTGTTGAACTTGAACACCGTGTTTATTGGGCCATCAAGGCCAAGAACTTTGACTATGATAAAACCGGTCAACGCAGGACCCTTCAACTTAACGAGTTAGACAAAATCAGAAATGATGCCTATGAGAGTTCAAGAATTTGTAAAGTCAAGACTAAGTTGGAACTTGACAAACACATTCTCAAAAAGGAGTTTTTCATAGGACAAAAGGTTCTTTTGTATAACTCTCGTCTTCAATTGTTTCGTGGGAAGTTAAGGTTACGTTGGTCAGATCCGTACTATGTCCATTACATTGCTAGTTATGGTGCCCTTAACTTACAAGACCCTAAGAATGGACAGTTGTTTAAAGTCAATGCTCATCGTCTAAAGCCTTTCCTAGAACTTGAAGCTTCTGAAAATGAGGAAATTCTCCTCTTTGATCCGATTTATTCGGATTGATCTATTTAGGGGTAACACCTCCATTGAGTCTGGTTGAAGACGTTAAACTTAGCGCTTATAGGAGGCAGCCCAGTTAGTTGTGTAAATATTTTCTATAATTATTTTTTCACTCTATTTGAGTATGTTTAGATTTTATTTGGGGGTAAAGTCTGTTATAATATTTCCAATCACTTGACTTTTCTTTTGCAAGGAATCTTTGCAGGGACTATACTCCAAAAACACCACCTCAATTGCTGTAAGTTGTTTCTTAGATGTATTTTCAAACATTAGGGACATTGTTATTTTTTGTTTGGGGGTAGATACATTTATCTGAACATGTATCTCTTTAGTCAAAATAAGTTTACATTATTTTTAAAAAAATAATAATATTTTTTTCTTGTGTTCGAATTCATAAAAGTCGAGAGATGTTGATATTTAGATTAAAGTTGAACTTGTTACTCCGGTTATATGATGATACATATTACACCCAAGCATTTAGTAGAATAACTTGTGCACAAAAGTCTCATTTTGCAATTCAAATTGAAAAAAAGTGAGTAAGTCCCAATGATCAAGAAATCTATTAAGACTTGAACCTTGTGAGATTTCGTGCCTTTCACTATTTAAGAAAGTTTTTACGCTAACTCCGAGTCATAAAATGACTCAAATTTATTTGGATATCGCACTAAATTTGTTGTTAGTCTCATTATCCTTCATTTCGGTTGGTCACGGAGAATGAAATCACTTTGAGTTAAGATAAACATAAGTCTTGTAGTTTACTGTCTACTATCGTACTATATCTACACCATACTGTTACATTATTCTATTTCAATTCTGAGAAGTTTTAGGGATGATATTTTTATGTAAAATAAAAGGGATCGAAAAAAAATATCCATATTCTCTTCAAAAAAAAAAGGAAAGAGAAAAAGAAGAGAATTGCAAAGAAAAATAAATGTATCCCTTGTATATATTTGAAGACCCCTTATTCTCATAATTATTCCTTTACAAATCACCACTTCAATAAGGTCGTTAAACATGTACAGAATGGTATGATAGTGGATAGTAAATGAGAAGGTGTTATGGTGGGTAACTCGACATTCTCCCTAAAGTGATCAGCATTCCTATCATGAGACTGTCTATTATATATATCGGTCCTTCATTTCAGCATGTGAGCTTGCTTTCACTTTGGAAACAATGTTCATTCTCACAAACAACTGAGAGATACAGTTAGACCAAATTTCAAGAGTTATTCTTTTAGAGAGATATTTATTTGTGAGATTTGAAGTCAAAACGTATTTTTCCAAGGACTTGGGAATTTCCTCACCTAGATATGCGAATTGTTCTTTGTGGACTTTACATACACACACTCTATTTCTAAGTTACTCTTGGGTGAACTTTTCTCGATATTTATTATTATGACACCATAGTAACTTGTTGTATACGAAGGAATCGATAAATTCATCTCTTATCTTTGATGACTTATGGATATACAGAAAATCATTTTGTAGTCATAGGAAGTTCGTGAGTATCTTTACTGTAAACTCTCACGAGGCTATTGCTTGTCCACTAGGGTAACTTAGGGGTTTAAGGCCTTATTGCATATGGTAAATGCAATCGAATGCAACCTGCGAAAGTGACACATCTTTATCTAAACTTCAAATGTATCATTTTTGTGAACTTATTTATTTTCCCTTACTTGCTAGAGGACTAGCAAAAGCTTGTTTGGGAGTAATTTGATAAGTGCACAAAAGTGAGGATTTTATATATCAAAATAAATAGATAATTTAATATTTTATTATATAATTCTTACATATATATATGTTTTTGTTTATATAGGTATGGATTTGCAAAGAGAAGGAAAATATAAGAAAATAAAGAAAAATGGTGACATATAGGTATGTACACGTGACAGATGGCCCCCAAATAAGTTGCCAACAAACAAAGTGGTTAAATGAGGGAAGTTGGATTGGAAATGTTGGTGAAAAAAAATTGGTTCCTGCGATTGCACAAATCAAGAAGAGAAATGGGTTGGCTCATACTTCAAAACACCAATTAATTATTGCAGGCTATGATTGAAGATGGTAGAAACCAAGGCATGTAAATTGACATTTGTAATGTGAAGCTTATATATATGTCTATATATCACAATAGGCAGGAGGTTGGAAAAATCATAGCAAGAGCTGAGTGTTGTATTAGTTTTATATTTCTTTTGTAATTTTTTTTCTCCATCAATGGAAAATCATTCTATTACCTTATTTTGTTTTCCGATCAATATGTTAGTTTAAACATCCCTCTCAAGGGGGTGATGAAGCCATCATAGGTGAAGTGTAATTAAATTTATTTTATTTCTTATTGTATAATTCTTCTTTCAGAGAGTATTGTTTTACAAATCTCAATGACAAAAACCTTACAATAGAGGTTGAAAGCTAAAAATAGAGGGAGGATTCTCCGTGATTACCAATTAATAGAAATACGGGGAATGCCTACCACTATTTATATTTTTTTCTTAAGCAAAAACATAAAAGAAAGATTTTTCGTGATTGCCAACTAATGGAAATACGGGGAATGCCTACCATTATTTATTTTTGTGTTTTACAAGAGGTAGCCATTGAGATATCGCAAGAGTAGTTCATTTGGAGAAAAAATTGCAATGAAAATATATAATATTTATTTATATGAATCCGGGTGGTGGATTATCTTCCTTGAGATTTTCCATTTAATTAGCAATTTTACTGTACTATTTAAAAATCCAAAAATTATTTTAAGCTATTTCTTTTTATTTCCGAAAATTAAAGTTTTGGATCCGAGTCTCACAACGAGTTTCAAGTTAAGAGTGGTTCGACCCTACTTATTGTTATACTATTTTTAAGTGAAGTTTTTGCAGGTATTATAAATTTTATTGACTGGGGTGTGGTGAATCAATGACATCTACATACCAAAACCGCGACCCGTCAAATAGAAGAATTACCAATTTTTAATAAAGAAAAATTTACTCGCTGGAAAAAGAAATTTCCTGAAGTAAGATATATTCATATAGGAGTATTCCATATCAAGATTACTACCTTACATAAAAAAGGAGTTGATACTCCAATAATCGCTTTAGTAATGGATAACTGATTTAAAAATCCAATGAAGGCGGTTATAGGAGGTGTACAATCTAACCTTATAAATGGAATAATATGGTTTAATATAAAGCCAAATTTCTTTGTGTCAATAGATGACACAACTATTAAAAAATGATTAAAGATAAAAATACAAATATTAAATAATGACCTCATAGAGGGAGCATTTGATCTTTCAATACGATGAAAAATAATACTCGAATTGACAAGAGAAACAGAAACTTCCATACAACCTATTAATAAATAACTTGCTAAAATATTTGAACCAAAACCATATGATTCAATTATTACTCGAAGACTTCTTAATATGTCTGATTTAGAACTAGCAAAACAATGGTTTTCAAAAGATTTTACAAATAAGTCATCAACACCAATTCTTCCTGGTACAAATCAAAGATCAAGCACAATGATGTCAGCACAATTATTTCATTTCCAAATTGGAAAAGAAGAAATACTTTTTTCATCATCTCAAAGGAAAAAACATTTCAATTATGTTAATGGTACATTCTGATTCTCGAGATATAAACAATATGATCTATGCATCTTAATTGATACTGAAACAACAATAAGTTGTTGTAGATGGAACGCAATAGAAAAATGGATTCCAATGAAAAATCCCATATCTGTTGTCAGTATTAAAGATACTAGACAATAATAAAATTTAAAGCAAAAAACATTGCTATATGGTTTAATAATAAAAAATTTATTATCCCAAATTTTTTATGTTTCCCTATATGAATGGTGATTTTCTCATTGACAATAATTATATATATAAATATATGCCAATGCAAGTATATCACAATTCCCTTAGTTTAACTCTAAAAAATGAGATTGTTGAAATATCAGTCTTACCATATCACGAATATATTTGTGATAAAGGTTTCTACCCTAAGTCAACAAAAGAAGACTTGAATTATGCAATTCAAGAAACACACTGGATGTATAAGTTTTTAGCACCTAACTTTAGCAAAAATTTGCTCTAGTTATGGGAAAAAAGTCCAAGATATTGTACGCTTACACTTCGAAACCCGGATATAATAATTCGAGTAAAACCCATGATATATCTTAAATGGGATATTGACGAATTTAAAATATAACTTAAAGAACTATTAGATAAAAATCTAATTGAAAATATAACCAGTCCCTATTCTAGTCCCGCTTTTATAATTAGAAATCACAGTGAACTTAAGAGAGGAAAAGCTTGCATGGTCATTAACCATAAAAGACTTAATGAATTTTTAGAATTTGATGGATATTTTATCCCAAGAAATGATGTCTTAATCAACAAAATTAAAGGAGCAAAAATCTTCAGTAAATTTGATTGTAAGTTAGGGTTTTGGCAAATTAAACTAACAAAAGAATCTAAGCCATTAACAACTTTTAGCATGCCTACAGGCCATTATCAATCGATTGACATGCCTTTTGGGTTAAGCAGTACCCCACAAATCTATCAAAGATGACCTTAAAGATTTTTGTGTAGTCTATATTGATGATATTCTTGTCTTCTCTAAAAATAAAGAAAAACATAAAAAACATTTAAAAATAATATGTAACAAATTCCAAACAAATGAAATTATTCTTTCACCTAAGAAAATTGAATTAGAAAAAAATTCTATTGATTTCCTTGGTATAACATTAAACCATTCAGGAATAAAATTGCAAGAATACATAATCATAAAAATAAAAGACTTTCCAGATGAAATTAAGGATAAAAACCAATTACAAAGTCTACTAAGAGTTATAAATTATGGAAGAAATTTAATTCCAAATTTATCTCAACAAGAGATACCACTTTTACAAAAAAATTGGAAAAAAAACCAAGCTTTTACATGGACAGAAAAATATACTAAAATCTTAAAACAATTGAAACAATTAATAACTATAATACCAAAAGTTTATTTCCTAAATAATAGAGATAATTAATCCTTGAAACTGATGCTTCAGGATAATGATGGGGATGTGTCTTGAAATCTATTCCACTAGAAAAATGGTTCGCCACTATAGAATCTTTCCTAGGAATAAAAACCTTAGGAAAACCAATTCCTAAAAACATTCAGAAAGAAGAAAAGATGTGTGGTTATAATTCAGGAAAATTTAATCCAAATGAACATAATTATATTATTTTTGAAAAGGAATTATTAGGAATAAAACTTACTATAAAGTGTTTTCATATTTACCTAGCACCAGAAACTTTTATCCTTTGAACAGATAATAAAGTTGTACGAGATTTCTTAATAAACAAAAGAAATATCTTAGAAGGAAGACAACTTTAATGATATAATCATGTTGCTCGGTATGCCTTTGAAGTTGAACACATCAAAGGGAGTACGATTTTTCTTGCAGATTATGTAAGTCGACCTTTTTAATTTTTTTGTGCAGGAAAATGGATAAAGGAAAGGGTAAAGCACCCTCTGCATCCACTAATTGGGTAACTATCGCAAAAAAATGCAATAGTAGTAAAACAACAGCTGGTTGGGTCAATATTGCTAACCAAGCAAAAGACCATCAAGAACCAAAAAGGCCTTTTAAACCTAAAAAATGGTTTGCTGTTTTTGCAGGTTTCCAACCAGGAATCTACAGCTCATGGCATGACTTATGCGTGTGTCGGCATGTCGTTGTGGTTTTGTTTGGCGTACTTTGATTATACTTGTGCCTTACATGTTTCATTGTTGTCATATAGCGAGTATGCCACCACGTAGAGGTCGACCGCCTATCGTTAGGAAGGAACCAGAATTACCTAACATTGTGGAGCAAGCATTTGCACCTCAAGTAGGTGATGCTCCAGAACAAGTGCCTCCGATCATTGACGAGAATGTGCCCGTACCTCCCGATGTTGGGAAGCATGTGTCGGCGGTTCCTTTCATGGACGGTGTTCAATTTGTGTGTGCTTTAGCGGCAACTATTGCACAAGCTCCTCGGGAACACCGTGTTGAGGACGAGGGTTCACGTGCTCAGAAGGCTCTTTGTGATTTCTTAACGTTGGACATACCTACCTTTGTGGGAAGTTCGAATTCGTTGGTGGCGGGCGATTGGCTAGAGCAAGATAACAATGGGTCCGACATGTTGAAGGTGATTAAGGATGACATGAGGGTCATGATTGCTTCTTATTGGATTACTAATGATACCGGTGGTTGGTGGAAATTGGTTATCAACACAAGGGACATCAAGGTAATCACTTGGGCGAACTTTCGCACACTTTTCTTGGATCGGTTCTTTCCACCACTTACTAGGATGGGCATGAGAGACCATTTTAATGATTTTGTTCAAGGCGAGTTATTAGTGATCGAGTATGAGCTACAGTTCACCAGCTTGTATCGATTCACACCTGAGATGGTGACGGATGATGAGGTGAAGGATCACCATTTTGTGAGTGGTTTGAGGGCCAATCTCAAGTCGAAAATCATTGTGCTTGACATGCTGACTTACCGTGATGCCATTACAAAGGCATTGATTATTGAGGAGGATGCTAGAGAGAGCCGACAATTTTGTGACTCAAGGGCCAAGAGCTTCAGAGGTTCCTATTCGGGCTTTGGGAATAACAAGAGGCAACATGAGGATGCTTCTGCGCCTATTGCACAACAACAACAACAACATCAGGGACAGTCTGCACCTTTTTCTCGGGCATCTTTGGGTTCCACTTGCTGGGATATTATTTGCTTTCAGTGCAATCAACTAGGGCATAAGAAACCAGATTGTTCGTCTCGTTAGCAGGGACAAAACAGTGGTTCAGTGCGTAACAAGGGTTGTTTTCAGTGTGGGCAGTTAGGCCACATTGCCAAGTACTTTCGTCAGTTGAATAGTGGCACTGCTATGAGTAGGATTGGGAGTAGTCTAGGGGGATTGGGAGTAGTCTAGGGCTATTCAGTCAGTAGTTCAATCTAGGTACATGGCATCGCAATAGCCAACACATCCTCAGGGTCATGCATATGCAGTCACTCATGCAACAACAATCGACAACATAGTAGGGCCATCTATTGTATGAGGTACATTTCCTATGTATGGTTGTTGGGAACGTGTTCTTATTGATTTTGGAGCTTCGCATTCATTTATTTCTTTTACTTTTGCATATGTTTTGGGTATACCTATTTCCTATCTTGGTGTGGCATTATGCGTTGACACGCTAGTTGGTGGTAATGTGAACTTGTCTAGACTTTGTTGTAAATGTGACATAGTGATTGCTGGGCGATCGCTAAGGTTCGACTTCATTTTTCTTGACATGACGAGCTTTGATGTCATCTTGGGCATTGATTGGTTATCTACCTTCTGTGCGCATATTGATTATTTTCGAGGTCGTGTGTCAGTGTGCACGCCTAAGGGCGAGCGATTCCGCTTCTTTGGTGATCACAACAACTCCTCTACTTCTTCCTATGGTTTGTGGGGTCGTGATGTATCTAGATTTATTTTGGCAAGTCTTTTGTCTGACGATGAGGTTCGCGGTCACGTTGAGGTACCTCATGTCATGGGCGAGTATTGGGATGTCTTTCCTGATGACTTGAATTATTTGCCTTCGCTTCGAGTGGTGGAATTTTCTAATGATCTTGTACCGGGTACCGATGCTATTTTTGTGGCACCATACCGAATGGCACCGACGGAGTTAGAGGAATTGAAGGATCAAATTAATGACCTCAAGGTAAATGGATTTATTTGACCTAGTGTTTCAAATTGGGGTGCTCTGATCCTTTTTACTAAGAAAAAGGATGGTTCACTACAGTTGTGCAATAACTATCGTAAGTTAAACCGGGTAACGATCAAGAACATATATCCATTGCCACAGATTGATGACTTGTTCGATCAACTTAAGGGATCCAATTTTTCTCAAAGATTAACTTGTGGTTCGGTTATCATCAATTGTGGGTATGGGATGTAAATATTCCGAAGATCGCTTTTCGCACTCGTTACGGGCATTTTGAGTTTCTAGTGATGCCTTTCGGTTTAACTAATGTACCGGTGACATTCATGGATCTCATGAATCGTATTTTTCACAAGTTTTTAAATAGATTTGTCATTGTGTTTATTGATGACATTCTAGTGTACTCTACTACAGAAAGCGATGACGAGATTCATCTTAGGACTGTTCTTCAAATCCTAAGGGAGCACCGGTTGTATGCTAAGTATGAGAATTGTGAGTTTTGGCTTTAAGAGATTAGTGTTTTGGGGCATGTTATTTCCGGAGGTGGCATTTCAGTTGATCCTTTGAAGATAAAGACGGTGATGAGTTGGAATTGGACGACTAAAGTTTTTGAGGTTCGTAGTTTTCTTGGCTTAGCGGGTTACTATCGGTTCGTGAAGGACATTTCTCATTTAGCAGTTCCTATGACTCGCCTCACGGGAAATGGTGTCAAGTTTGTATGGGAAGACAAGTGTGAAGAGGCATTCATAGAGTTGAAGACATAATTGACTACGACTTCGATTTTGATTATTCCCAAGCGCGGTGTAGGTTACGTAATTTATTGTGATGCTTCTCGTGAGGGACTTGGAAGTGTGCTTATGCAGTTTGAGGGAATTGTGGCTTATAGGCCTCGACAGTTAAAGACTTATGAGCGGAATTATCCTACGCATGATTTAGAACTAGCAACGGTTCATTTTGCACTTAAAGGATGGCAACACTACTTGTATGGTGAGAGATTTGAGATCTTCTCCAATCACAAGAGTTTACAGTACATCTTTATGCAGCGGGACTTGAATATATGACAACGTCGATGGGTCAAGTACATGGAGGACTATGACTTTGCACTCCAATATCACCCGGGGAAAGCTAATGTAGTGGCGGATGCATTGAGTCATAAGTCGCATATGTCGTTATCTAGTATCTTTATTCGTGAGTGGAGAATGATGGAGGACATCACAGAGTTAGGTATTCAGTTTCGTGATAGTGGGGAGTCACTAGTACCTTGTTTATCATGGTGGCACAATCTTCACTTGTGAGTCTTGTGATTGAGGCTCAGGGGCAGGATGACAACATTGCTTCGGTTCGCACTCGCAATGCTATTGGCGAGGTCGTCAATGATTGGGTTTTGCAATCCGATGGAGGTTATCATTTTAGGGGTTTATTTTATGTACCACAAATTTTCTGTGAGGAGGTTTTGCGAGAGTTTCATAGTTTTAGGCTTGTAGTTCACCAAGACGACACGAAGATGTATCACAATCTTTGATGCCACTATTGGTGGCAAGGAATAAAGAAATTAGTTGCAAATTTTGTGAGCCATTGTCTTACTTGTCAGTAGGTTCAGGTTGACCATTGAGGACCTGCCGGGTTGTTGAATCCTTTACCGGTTCCTGAGTGGAAATGGGAACACATTTTCATGGGCTTTGTTACGGGGTTACCGAAGATGAAGAATTAGAAAGATGCAGTGTGGGTGATCGTTGATCGATTGACGAAAACTGCACGTTTTCTACCTATATGTGAGACGGATAATGAAGAGGTTCTTAGTAGGCTGTACGCAAAGAAGATTGTTAAACTTCACGGGGTTCCGGTTACTATTGTTTCGGATCGAGATCCACGATTCACGTCACGATTTTGACAGGCTTTTTTAGACTATCTTGGATACGCAACTATGATTTATCACTGCTTTCCATCCTCATATGGACGGTCAGTCAGAGTGTACTATTCAGATCCTTGAGGACATGCTTCATGTTTGTGCTATTGATTTCAGAGGCAGTTGGGAGGATCATCTTAATTTGGCGGCCGAAGTTCGTGTACAGCAACAATTATCAGTCCAATATTCAGATGGCACCTTTTGAGGCATTGTATGGTAGACTGTGTCGTTCACCGACTTGTTGGGCCGAGGTTGGTGATGTTGCATGATGTCCGTCGGGGTGTGCTAAAAATATGTGTTACGAGAACACCCTTGAGACGACCTATATTTTACCTATCGCAAGCGCACGAGTCAATTGTAGTATAGAAACGACTTGTGAAAGGTTATCAATCCCACTGAGTCTAAATCATATTCTGAATGCACGTAAAATAATACTCTTAAATTGCTACAAAAAATATGATTTGTTGGTTTTGATTTCTAAACTAGTTAACTAATAAAACAGTAAATAGAGATTAAGACAAGAAAAATAGAAATAAAATCTAGGGTTTCCATACTCCACTATTAACTGCATAACATAACTCTCTACTTATTCAATTGCAATAAGGCGATCCATAACTGTGAATCAGGTCGTACCACAAATAGTTGAATACAATCCCAAAAAGGATACCATTAACCGGATTCGGTATAACCCATCTCTGGACAGAGTGTAACTAGTGCATGCTATTTAATCTACTCTAATATACTCCTAATGCATGAAATTAAACTAGAGCATGTCTATGATACCTTGCCGAGGCATGACCTGTGTAAACCTAGGGTTTCAAGTGTTAAGAAACATTGTGTAGAAAATCATGGATTAATCATCCGAGTTCTAGCCCATAGTGAATAACCATGATTAAGTAAGAAAATATATTCTTTCAATCTAAGACAAGAATTTAGAACAAATATAAGATCTTGTGTCAAGAATAAAAATGGTCGCACATCTACAACAATCATCATAGT
Source organism: Cornus suecica (assembly GCA_963922005.1). Lineage (NCBI taxonomy): Eukaryota > Viridiplantae > Streptophyta > Magnoliopsida > Cornales > Cornaceae > Cornus > Cornus suecica. Next base: position 72,416,075 of record OY998242.1, read on the forward strand.
ATGGTTACAACTTTCCCTCGTTACAATTGAAAACAAAAATAAAAACTACATTACTTGGCTAGGGTTTTAGATACTAAATTAGTTGCCCATAGTAGAAGGAGACTGCATCATTGATGTATAAACGCTCTCCATGTTCTTCTTCTCTGGATATCTAGGTCTTAAATGGCTCATCCCTTTAAATGATAAGAATCTCTAGGGAAAGTACTCTGGAAATTATTTAATTGAAGCTCTGAAATTATGTGAAGAGAAGTCCCTTAGATCTACTCCAGACCTTAGTATTTACAGACAAAGTTGAGGGAAACCCTAATTTGCATTAGACTTCTCCTATTAAGAGTAGGATTCCCCTTTTGTATGATTTCCTTCCCAATTGAGCCAAACCCTTAAATGTGATGTATACTATGTCTAAAACACATGCATGTAGGTGTTGGGGTCGAACACAAAGTCATCCGGGTCAAAACGGATAAATTCGGGTCAAAATAGGATTTTTGCCTGAATATGAAATTATTTAGCTTTTTCTGTAGACATGTCTCACTCTTTTAATCATAATTGGAGCTACACATATTGGATGGACGTATTTGATAGCTTCTTGGAAATATGACTTTAAGCTCTTGATTTTAGGCATAAAAATCACTTAATTTGGACCTGTTTTGACCGAGATATGTCCATCCAAAGTTGACTGAAAATTTGGCCTACTGTATGCGCCCAACTTCGGCCCGAAATATCAAAAAATGACTTTTTGCAATTCTTCATATTTTCGAACGTCGTTTGTTCCTATGGCATGTACGTCGATATATAAGACATGTTTAATGTCCCTTTTTCCCTTCAAAATACGTGTCTTGGATCAAAACTCCGTTTCTCTTCTCTTTTTAAGTGGTAACAAACACAACCTTGGTTAATTAACCAAAGTTAACTTATTTTATTCGTTAAGTTCCTGAAACACACTTAGACATGTAAACTAGATAAAAATACCAAATAATGGAATGTAAAGACCTAACAATAGCAAGATGAGGGCCTAAAATGGTCAACATTCGGCACCTATCATACCCCCAAACTTACATATTGCTAGTCCCTTAGCAATGAACTTAGGAAATTTTTTAAAACTACCTGATGATGATTGTTTTTATTCTAACTACTTTATCCTAATCCCTTGCTTTTGTGAGGGTCGATGATTACACTTGGTGTAACACCTCGTGTTTTCCTTTCTTTTTTCTGGAATTCTTTTCCAAGAGTTAAACATTTTGTGACTTCACTTATTCACGACATCTTATGTAATCTTGGTACGTGTAATTTTTTCGCATTTACGTTTTGGACTTAGTGGGACTTCGTGGTATTTCGTTTATGGCTTCGTGGATATGCATTTCGTTGACGACTATGTGGGTTCATTGTGATGTTTTCTTGTTGATGCTTCGGCGATCGTGTTCCATGCTCGAACGTTACTTTAGTTTATTGTAGACGTTTTGGTGTAGCACTTATTTGATTATGTGTTTATTTTTATTTTTGGAATTTTTGGGAGTAATGGGTATTCTCGGTATTTCACTTGTGTGGGAGTTGGTGAGGAAGTATGAGAGTCTTCCTATGTGTTTTGGAGTGTTTGGATGTGTCCTGGATTGTTTTAGAGTTTTTCAGTGTCATCTTGGGGCCTTGGAGCCTTTTCTTGCACTTTGCAGTTTTAGGGTTACCGAGTACTCGGTAACTGTTCATACCGAGTACTCGGCTACTATTCATACTGAGTACTCGGTTTACAACTCGGCAAATTTCACAGATTGCCTATATAAGAAAGTCTTGACCTAAAAACATTCCAACTTTTCTCATTTATTCTCCAAACTCAACCTACTCTCTCTCATTTGGTTTTTCTCTCTATCTTTGCCTATATCATCTATTTGGGCTAGGATTTTGGCTACAGTTTCAACACGGAAGTTGGTCGTGGTAGTCTTGTCTTTGGTTTGAGCTATGGATTGGTATGTGGTTTTCTCTTTTTATGAGTTATTTATCCCAAACCCTAGTTTTGAGTTTTCTTGTCAAACCATATGTTGATTCTTGTTTTCCTTGTGGTTTGAGTCTTGATTCATCCTTAGGAAGCTATGACAAAGCTTTTCACTAATTAGTTTTGCCGGTTTCGGTTTCGGGTGAAAGCTAGGGGTTTCATAGGCTTTGTTTGGAGGTTGGCTTGTTCTTCATTTGAGGTAGGGAAAACATCTCTAATCTATCGTTCTTTGATTCATGAGTGTGCGATTTCATTTCCGGACTTTATAACCCTAGATGTATTATAACTAAGGGTAAACTTGAAAATATGAATTTATGGCTTATTGGTGTTTATGTGTTATAATCCATGCTTATATCATCATTGAAATAGGTATATGATGCATGCTAGATGGATTATGAGTTGTGGATTTTTGAGATGAAATTATACTTGTATGTATATATATGTGAATATAAGTATTGAAGTATATATTTATAAGTGTAAGTATACATATAGAATTTCGGGTGTTAATAGTGTTGCCTTGATAGCGTAAGTAGGCTAGCTATCTTGCTTAGTGAATTAAGATGTGGAACTTGAGTGCTATTCTAGTTTCCCCATTCTTGTGAATTTTGGGGGTTTTATGTTGAACATTAAACTTATGCTTGAAAAGGAGTTAATGTGTTGATTAAATACTTTAATTAAGACAAAAGCATGTTAAATGAAAGGTAAAACTATCTTTGTGAATTAAAGGGTAACTTGATGTTTTGGAACATTATCGTGGATAATAATGTATCCTTGTGAGATAAATGCTTTAATTGAGATATAAGCATGTTAAGTGAATGAAAAAAGCTACCCTTGTGTATAAAAGGATAACTTGATGATTTGGGGTCATGAATGTGCATAAGAAGGCATACTTGTTGATTATTTGCTTTAAATGAAATTTAAAAGCATGTTGAATGACGAAAAACATTCGTGTTGACATTTTGGGAATATTGGTTATAAATATGATGAGATACATATTTGTGTGGTGCATGGGTCTTTTGAGACACAGTAATAAGTGACTCCCACCTACGACAAAGAAAAAAACCAGAAATTGGGGATATAGGGTTGGTTGCTGCCCTATCGTGGTGGTATGCGCCACTCTCGGATCTTGAGTATTCTATAGTAAAAAGGTGACTCCCACCTACGGTAAAGAGAAAAAAAAAAGAGAAATTGGGGATATAGGGTTGGTTGCTGCCCCATCGTGGTGGTAGGCGCCACTCTCGGATCTTTGGAAAAGTGTATACCATGAGGTATGTGAGTCACATTGCATTTAAGTTGCTAATATGTGATTTATGTTTACATATGGATCATGAAATTATCCTATGTGTTTGAGAAGCATGTTTAATGTGAATTTGAGATATATAATTCATTTGTTATTGAAATGCTTAAGTGAAATTGAAGGATGTGAAAATATGAGTTACATGCCTTGTTTAAAGTATAATGTGAAATAAATGCTTATACTTGTTGCTATGTGCTTATGTACCATAAGCTAATGATATGAGTTGGTTTCCTATAGTTTTCTTGTGATAAGTAAAGTCGATAGAGGATTATGGGGTCAATTGTGAAATGTGACTTTTGAGAATAAGGTGATAGTTTTGTGACCTTGGTTGGTAGTGGGGTATTGGTCACTTAATGTTTTTGCACCTTTGAGGGGTGTATGATCCTTGAGAGTTTGGGGATATTTATTGGTTATGTGGTGATTGTCATATGATACTTCTTTTGTAATTGGGGAGGATTATGGGGTCCATCCCCTGTCGTTCTACTCCTCTTCTTGGGTGCCATTTGAATGATTTTGAATGGGTTTGTACAAGTTTGCAAGTGTGTACAGGCACCTATATGTATAACTTCAAAAATAGGAGGGAAATAGAGGATTTTATTACGTTTTTGAATGAAATAATCGGTGGGTTTTGGTTGGATTAGGGCAAGAATGAAGATATAGGGCTTTATTTGAGCAAAAACGATCTAAAATTGAGGATTTGAGGGCAAAACGAAGGTATATATTTGTATATATATATGCGTATATATATATGGAGTGATATACGCGATTTGGGAAGGTTTTGAAGCTTGAATTTTGTTGGATCGAGAGTAATGAAGGTGTATGAGAGTTAGGGTGTAAGTTTTTTGAGAGAAACTATGAATTTGAATGATTTGGGAAAGAAAGAGTTGAACCTTAATATGAACTGCCGAGTTTCCCAGTTCAGTTCGCATTTCAAGTCATCGAGTACTCGGTGAACACTTTACCAAGTACTCGGTAGTTCATAGTTGCTGAGTAATTTTCTAATTCTCCCTTTTTGCTTTCTTATTCGTTTCTTTCCTTACCACCTATTATAAGCTTAATGTAAACATAAACTAACTATAATCACACTGCAATTAAAGAAAAAACAAAATAATAAAAACCCTATTATTACATACCTGTCTAAGAAAACACAAACTTTCTTAGCTGGTGGCTTTATATAACGTCGTTGGCTTGACGTTCATAGATATTTCAACCGTTATCATATGTGGGATCGACCAAATTGATAGATTCCACACATCCTAATTCAGGGTTGAATTCTACACATCTTTTGAGTCGTTGACCATTTACTTTAAATCGTTTACCTTTCTTTGGATCCTCTAGTTCCACCGCTCCGTAAGGAAACACAGTAATTACGTTATATGGTCCATCCCATCTTGAATGAAGTTTACCAGGAAATAATTTCAATCAAGTATTAAATAACCATACTTTATCACCAGACTTTAAGGATTTTCTCCGAATATTTTTATCATGAAATGCTTTCATCCTTGCTATATATATTTATGCATTCTCATATGCACCATTACGAATCTCCTTCAGTTCATTGAGTTGAACTTTTCGTTTAGAGCCTGTTTCTTTTAAATCAAAATTTAGTCTTTTAATGACCCAGTTTGCTTTATGTTCTAATTCAACAGGAATATGACAGGCTTTACCATAGACTAATCTATATGGTGTCATTCCTATTGGTGTTTTATAAGTTGTTCTATATGCTCATAGTGCATCATTTAATCTGGTTAACCAGTCTTTTCTATCAGTTCGCACTATTTTTTCTAAGATTCGCTAAATCTCCCTATTTGACACTTCTTCTTGATCACTTGTTTTTTTTTTTTTGAAAATATCAGCTTTAGCATAAAAAAAAAAAGGCTATAAGAGCCATACAAATACTTTAAGGCATCCCCCAGGATAAACAATACAATATGTGGAAAACAAAGATCCACCATAAAAATAAGAACCAATCACACTCAAAATACTTAGAAATGAAAGCCCTATCACTTTTAGAACACCAACTCAGCCTAACATTAGCTAACTGATTCCAGCTCACCCTTACAAACCCAAGCAACACCATCACCAGCTCAAACATGCATAGCCAACAAGAACCAAGCATTACAGTATAGAGAAAAGCAGCAGTTGCACCAGCAACCGGATCAAGTAATACCAACACACCCTCAACCAACAACAAAACAATCCATAACCAAGAAACAACTCCAACCATTATAGATTAGAGGAAGGCAACATCCACTCTTGTACCAGTAGCCTATTCTGGACAAAGTCACCAAACCCATATAAAGGGAAAAGAGTTAGCCTCACACTAGTAACCACCTTGCTTTTCACCTCATCAGTCGTGGAGAAATTACATTGAAACACTCTATTATTCCGTTCAATCCAAATAACATATGTTGCAGTAACATACATCAACCTATTCAACACTGAAGACAAGGACTTATCTCTTAAAGAGGAGCACACCCATTGAAAAACTACATCCCATTGCCCTTCAGGTCACATTCTCATACCTTTAGCTTTCAAATCATTCCAAATCTATTTCGAGAAACTACACTCAAAAAATAGGTGATCTCTATCCTCCATCATAAAAATTGTAAAAGTAACAAGAAGCATTAGTTACTAACCCAATATACATAAGGGATGATACGACATACCTACTTTGTGGGTAATGTTGAACCTAATCGTTGGCATCTGTCACATGTTTTAAAATAATTATATGAATCTTTAAACATGGTATGCCAATAAAATCCACTTTGCAATACTTTAGTTGTCATCTTTTTAGCTCCAAAGTGACCTCCACATGCTACTATGTGACAGAATTTAAAGATACTTTGTGTTTCATTCTCAAGGACACATCTCCTAATGATTTGATCAGAAAAATATTTAAAAAACTTAGGATCTTCCCAAATATAGTATTTAATTTGACTAAAGAATCGATCATTCTCCTATTTGGACCATCTTGTTGGTATTTTATGTGTAGCTAAATAGTCAACTATATCAGCATACCATGGTAAACTATTAGCTATGTTAACATTACATATCATATCACAATTGTCAGTTTTAGTCTGTTCAGATGGCTCTTCAAGTTCTGGGATTGCTACTTCTGTTTGTACATAATCGGGTGGCATATTTGAAGTGACAGGTAACGACTCTGTTGATTCTCTCCATGATTCTCCGTATAATGTTTTTTCTATAGCTGTGATGTCATCAAGATTAGATTGTAATTGCTTATCCCAATTAATATTTGTGAAATCTTCCTTTACTTTAGTCAATTCATCATTTTAACCTTTATTTGTTCTAATTCTTTTGTTACTTGATCAAGACTAAAACAATCATCAATTGTCGAACATTGGTCATCATTCCTAAACACATTCAATCTTAGTTTCATATTCCCAAGTGATATATCCATTAGTCATGTTCTACAATTAATGCACGTGTTAGTTGTTGCTAAGAATGGTCGTCCTAAGATCACACGTATATGTTTTTTTGAACTATCACATCTTCAACTATCCCTCTTGGTTGTTTGATTGATCTATCTGATAATTGAAGTACAACCGTAGTAGGGTTTAATTCTCCTAATCCCAAATGTTGGTAGACTGAATACATTAATAAATTGACACTAACACCTAAATCAAGGAGAGCTCGTCTTACTTCTTGATCACCAATTATGCTTGATATTGTAGGCGCACCTCGATCTTTATATTTGGGTGGTGTATCATTTAACAATAAAGAACTTACTTGTTCAGTTAACACTATCTTTTTAGGTACCTTAGCTCTGCTTATATGTTTTTACGTACATAAATCTTTAAATAATTTAGCATAAGGTGGGATTTGAGATATGGAATCTAATAAAGGCAAGTTGATTTTTACTTGTTTAAACACCTTTAATATTTCATTATTTTTATCGCCGTGTTTGCCATAATAGTTTGATCCTTGAGGACATTGCGGGAATGGTGCTTTTGGCTCATATTCCTTCTTCGTAAGTTTTTCAGATATTTCCTTAATATGTTCATCTATTGTTGGATGTGATATTTCTTTAGGAATGTTTTCCAAGACTTCTTCTTCTGCTAGTCTTTCCTCAAATTTATCCTCAAATCTATTATTCACTATCCTACCACTCCTTAAGGTTGTGATCGATTGAACAGTTTCATGGGTTGGTTCTTATACAGTTCCTAACTCAATCACGTGTTTCCCTTTTGGATTCATTACTGGTTGACTTGGTAATTTACCCCTTCTCTTTTATTAAGCGTGTTAGCTATTTGTCTCATCTGCGTTTCTAATTTTGAAATCACTTGTGAATGTGTATGTAGCAGTTGGGTATTAGCTTTTAAATTACCAAGGGCTGCTAAGACTTTATCCTTAAAACCAGATGATCTTTGTAGTTGATTGAGGTTTTGAATTTGATTCCTAAATTGAGGTTGATTCGGTTGAAATATCAAAATCCTTGTGTATTATTTTGAAAATTTTGATTGCCATTGAATAGTCTTGGATTTTGATTGAAATTCTGAGTATTATTGAATGGTCTTGGATTTTGATTGAAATTTTGAGTTTGGACAGGATTTTCTACGTTTTGAGAACGATAAGATAAATATGGATGGTTCCGCCATCCTTGATTGAAAGAATTTGAATATAGATTATTATTGGTAGTTGTAAAGGCTGCGTTAACATCATATGCTATTATGTCTCCTTAGTATGTCATTGGACATTCGCTAGATAAATGGGAAGGATCAAAATAGTTCGAACAGACTTCTTTAGGTGTTGTTGTATCTCGCTTAGGCCATGATAGAAATTACGCACCAAATCGTATTTTGTGAATTTATGATGTGGACATTTAACCAAGATTTCTTTAAAATGTTCCCAAATTTCATGGAATTGTTCAGCCGGAATTTGGGTAAAGTTCATTATAGATGTTTGGGCTTCGTGTGTATTTATGTAAATATAGGTTAGTATTTATGTAAAAATTCTTTTTTAAGGTTCTCCCAATTAGTTCTCATTCATTCTTCTAAACTATTATACCATATTTTAGTTTTTTCTTTGAGTGAAAAGGGATAATCGCACACGTAAGGTATCAGTAGGCATCCCATTCATCTTAGTTGTCGAACTAATTTCTATAAATCCAGTAATATGCTCATAAGGATCTTCATGTTTATGTCCATAAAATTTAGGCAATATATTCAAAATACTAGCCTTAATTTCATAATGAGACACTGTTTCGCCTGGTATTATAAAGTCTGCTTGTGATTCGAAATTAGAAGGTGTGTAATAATCTTTCAAGGAACCTAGTGGTTGTACTTGAGGGTCGCCCATATCATTAAATTTTAATGTATCATTTTCAATCCTTTGTTTATTAGTTCTTAAGTTTTAACAATAAGTTCTATCAACTTCAGGATCAAAAGGAGCAAGTTCTTTAGATACGGAATGCAAACTACTCATACAACGATGAAACAATTTTTATAAAAATAAACTGATCTAAATAATAAACTAAAAATAAATAAAAAATTAAAGAGAAATTAAATAGGAAAATTCAAGATAAGATTGAATAATAATTTAAGATACGATTAAAACTCACAAACGGTCCAGCAAAGCAATCATCACCGCTTTTCAGGTTCCTTATGCTAATCTTAATGCACCTGTCAAAAGTCACACAATCTTGTCTCTTAAAAGAAGAAAATAAAAACAAAGCAAGTAAATAATCTAGCTGTAATAATTATTTGAAAGTATAGAAAACTGTTCGTCCCCGGCAACGGCGCCAAAAACTTGATCAGTTCCCAAACCTCAATTGGTTTAGGACACTAGACTTGGGTAATAAATAATAATAATAATGTTGTGTGCAAATAAGTCCTTAAATTTGACATAGTTTTCTTTATCGCAAGTGCATGAATCAATTATAGTATAGTATAGTATAGATAAGATAAGGTATATCGTATCCATAGAGACTATTGAATACACAACCTCTTTATAATTATTGTAACTAAATTATGAAAGATAATTTGTTTGTTTTGTTTTCTATAACTAATTTGACAAGAAATAAAATAACCTAAAAGTAAAGATAGATTTTGGTTTTGGTTGAAAACAGTGGAGATGAAGATCTATGGTATTTCTAACTCCACCACTAACTGCACAATATATCATCATAATTATTTAATTGTAAAAGGCGGTCCATCATATGTGAATTAGATATAGGGTCGCAAGCATTGGCGAACCCTAATCCCAAAAAAAGGAATAATTAATCCATCATTGGCACAATCCATCATTGAACAAGTATTACTAGTACATGCATCTACTCTAAACTACTCTTACTAACATAAATTAAAAGCATGTCACTTGTTATCTTTTCTAGGCATGGTTTATCTAAATCAAGATTGCATGTTAATTACCACAATTGTGTAGAAAATCATGAATTAAACATCCGAGTTCTAGCCCATATTGAATAACCATGATTATGCAAGATAGAACTTTTATTCAAGCTAAGACAAGACATAAAATAAATGAAGAATCTTATATAAAATCAAACGTAATCACTCATCTGCACAATCATCACATACGTGTCCTTCAATTTCCCCTTATACAATTAAAATAAGAAAGAATCTACATTACTTGGCTAGGGTTTTGTTAAAAATCCTAGATACCGGTTTAGTTGTTCATGGTCGTGGCAGTCTACATTGTTAAGGTAGACACGCCCACCATGGTTGTTTTTCTATTTCTCTCTTGCTTCAATTAACCTCTAAAGCTTTTTTTTCGGTCTCTGGTCTCTCCTTCACTGTAGGGGAGACCCCTCTCTTTTATAGAAAAATAGGCATCTTTATTTGGTAATCTGATTGCTTCAAGGTTAAGTCAGGAATGTGTATCATGATATTCCTTAAAGAATGGTACAAAATATCATCATATATAGTGAATAATATTACATCCAAAATAGCCTAGAGATCATTTCATGCTGAGTCTGGCCGAAACGGGTCCCATAGGTGCATATACAGGTTGCTGATGTGTAGTGGCCATATTGGTCTTACCGAGTAATCGGTGATAATTCCACCGAGTACTCGGTGGTTGCGCGATGGCGTGAGAACGCGTGTATGTCTCTGGAATTTTTCTCACTTTTGTGCTACTGTGTACTTGGTGAAGGCACTACCGAGTATTCGGTAGTTCTTCACCTTGTATTTTCAGTTTTCATCTTCTTTGTTATGTTTTTCTTCTCGGCTTCATTCATCCTCACTTATTTTTCATCCTTGACTTATTTTTTGTCCTTCATAGGTCTTTTATCCATAGTTTTGGCTCTCGAACAATCTTGAGTCACAAATCCAGTTATTTCACCGAATTAAACTCGTTTTACATGACATAGTCCTGAAACATCTTAAAACACAAAAACCGTATAAAAACACCAATTAATGATAAACATGAACATAACAATTTATAATTAGGAGCCTTAAATGTATGATATTTGTCTCCTATCAGGTTCGATGGGGTCCCGGATTGGCGTGAGAGCTACGTGGGACAAGAGACTGACCTAGGATTAGTAGCATGAACCTTGGGTGGGTTATACTACTTAGACTATCGAGTTTGAGGCAACTTCCTCTACTGGGCTAGTGAGATCAACCCATGACGTTTTATATTTTTTAGCTGATGATCCCATATCAGAAGGCTTGTAGTCTCTATGAGCCTCTCGATGGAGTTACGGTGTTGGTTCCACCATTTTTGCATATGGAGGCGGAGTACTTTTTGTAGAGCATATATAAAACTTGTATGCATGTGCTTATTTTTTTAAAATGTATCAAACAAGTTAAACTTATTCTTTTGCCAGCTAGCATCTTAGTTGGATAGTTTATATGGCAAGGAATTTTATTTTTTTGATGCACTTCGATGCTGGTAATGTAAAATTACTTCATCTTTGTAAAAACTATGACATGTATCACCTTGTGGCATTTTAGATGATGAAATATTTGAACTTCTTCGTTTTTATCAATTTTAGGGTTAAGGGGTAATTATCTACGTTATTTAATGATTTTTTGGAAAATGTATTTTTCTTGGTTTATGGATGAGACCTTTCTAATCTTTAAGGAAAAATCCTTTTTCGCCTACCCCCGTGGTCCCGAAAAAATCTCATGTTTTAGAAATGATCTTTAAAGTTATCTCGACGTAGAATTTGGCTTTGAAAACCTGGGGCATCATAAGCGGAGATCGGGGGCAAGATGAAGAATTTAATAAAGTGTTGAAATGCATTTTTCCATTTTTTTAAACCTGGGGATTTTTGAGTACTCGGTGGAACTTAAGTGGTGCGGGATGACGCGATAAACTCTCTGATTATGTGTTATAGAGGGTGCCTTAGTGCGATCACCGAGTACTCGATGAATTAGCCACCGAGTACTCGAACTTTCCAGCCACCGAGTACTCAATGCACAACTTGGTTGGAGTGGTTTCGTATACTTCTCTTCCTTTTGTTTCCATTCTCTCCCATGTGTTGTACCACTTCTCTCACCATAATTGGGGGTGTATATTAGTGGTCTTTGAGATGAGTTTTCATAGGTTGAAAGACCGGGTTGGATATACCTTTTTGGCTTCCACATTTATTCTTTTCGTGGTTATTTTATCGTTTACGTCACCCTTGGGGTTCTTAAGCTCCGTTGTTGTAGTTAGGAATTTTGAAGCGGGACAACTTCGTATCAGAGCGTGTTCTTTCTCAGTGGAACGACGGGCGAGGGTTGTTTCACTTTTCGCTTCTTGTTTTAATTCTTGTTAATTGTATAAGAGTTAGTTCTCATTTCTTATGCGTCATTAACTTATGTGTGTGTCGGCATGTCGTTGTAGTTTTTTTTGGCGTACTTTGATTGTACTTGTGCCTTATATGTTTCGTTATTGTCATATAGGGTGCGTTTGGAAAGCCTGTTTTTTGTATTTGTTTTCTGTCTTCAAATATAAAAACTGTTTTTGTATTTGTCTTTGTTTTTTCAGGAAAAAATTAAAAACAAAAAAGCGTTTGGATGAAGGTGTTTTCACCACTTTTATTTGGTGAAAATTATATTTTATGAATTTGGTATTTTCATTATTTTTACCACCTAAACAGTGAAAAAACTCAAAAAACAACTAAAAGTTGTATTTGGTGTTTTCATCACTTTTACACACTATTCACAGAAAACAGTTTTCTTGAGGAAAAAACAGTGAACAGTAAACGCGTTTGCCAAACGTGTTTTTTTTTTTAGTCTTGTGAACAGTAAAAAAACAAAAACAAAAAACAGGGTATCCAAACGGACCCATAGCGAGCGTGCCACCATGTAGAGGTCCACCGCCTATCGTTAGGAGGGAACCGAAATTACCTAAAGTTGTGGAGCAAGAGTTTGCACCTCAAGTGGGTGATGCTCCGAAACAAGTGCCTCCGATCATTGACGAGAATGTGCCTGCACCTCCCGATGTTGGGGAACGTGTGCTGGCGATTCCTTTGATGGACGGTGATCAGTTTGTGCGTGCTTTAGCTGCAGTTATTACACAAGCTCCTCAAGAACACCGTGTTGAGGACGAGAGTTCAAGTGCTCAGAAGGCTCTCCGTGATTTCTTAAGGTTGAACATACCTACCTTTGTGGGCGGTCCGGATCCATTGTGGCGGACGATTGGCTAGAGCAAGATACCAATGGGTTAAACATGTTGAAGGTGATTAAGGATGACGTGAGGGTCATGATTGCTTTTTATCGGCTTACCAATGATGCCGGTGGTTGGTGGAAATCGGTTACCAACACAAGGGACATCAAGGCAATCACTTGGGTAGACTTTCGCACACTTTTCTTGGATTAGTTCTTTCCACCACTTACTAGGATGGGCATGAGACACCGTTTTAATGATTTGCTTTAGGACGAGTTTTCAATGACTGAGTATGAGCTACAGTTCACCAGCTTGTCTCGATTCACTCCTGAGATGGTGGCGGATCAGGAGGTAAAGGCTCACCATTTTGTGAGGGATTTGAGGGCCAATATTAAGTAAAAAATCATTGTGCTTGACATGATGACTTACCATGATGCCATTAGAAAGGAATTGATTGTTGAGGAGGATGATAAAGAGGGCTGACAGTTTCGTGAAGCAAGGGCCAAGAGCTTCGGAGGTTCCTCTTCGGGCTTTAGGAGTAAGAAAAGGCAACATGAGGATGCTTATGCGCCTATTGCACAACAGGAACAACATCAAGGACAGTTTGCACCTTTTTCTCAGGCATTTTTGGGTTCTACTCACCAGGATATTGTTTTCTTTCAGTGCAATAAGCCAGGACACAAGAAACCAGAGTGTTCGTCTCGTCAGCAAGGACAAAATAGTGGTTCAGTGCGTAATAAGGGTTGTTTTTAGTATGGGCAGGCGGGCCACATCGCCAAGTATTGTCATCAATTGAATAGTGGCACTCTTATGAGTGGGATTGGGCAGTAGTTTAGGGCTACTCAGTTAGTAGTTCAGTCTAGGTACACCACAACAGCCAACACAATCTGTCAAGATTCACATGCTATGACTATTGCGTCAACTATCCAGCAGCCAACATGTCCTCAGGGTCATGGATATCCAGTCACTCATGCAACAGCAGCCGACAACATAGTAGGGCCATCTGTTATACGAGGTACATTTCCCGTGTACGGTTATTGGGCATGTGTTCTTATTGATTCTGGAGCTTTGCATTAATTTATTTCTTCTGCTTTTGCATCTGTTTTTGGTATACTTGTTTCCTATCTTGGTGTGGTGTTATACACTGACACGCCAGTTGGTGGTAATGTGTACTTGTCTAGAGTTTTTCGTAAATGTGACATAGTGATTGTCCGGCGATCACTAAGGTTCGACTTTATTTTCCTCAACATGACAAGCTTTGACGTCATCTTGGGCATGGATTGGTTATCTACCTTTCGTGCGCATATTGATTGTTTTTTAGGCCGTGTGTTAGTGTGCATGCCTAAGGGCTGGCGATTCCACTTCTTTGGTGATCGCAACGACTCCTCTACTTCTTATTTGGTGGGGTCGCTTTCAGTGCAATCAACTAGGGCACAGGAAGCCAGAGTATTCGTCTTGTCAACATGGACAAAATAGTGGTTCAATGCATAACAAGGGTTGTTTTTAGTGTGGGCAGTCGGGCCACATTGCCAAGTACTTTAGAGCTACTCAGCTAGCAGTTCAGTTTGGGTACAGGGCACCGCAGCAGCCAACACAGTCTGTTCAGGATTCGCATGCTATGACTTTTGCGCCGACTATCCAACAGCCACCACGTCCTCAAGGTCGTGCATATTAAGTCTCTCATGCAGCAACAATCAACAACGTAGTAGGGCCATCTGTTGTACGAGGTATCATATAATGGGTATAGATACTTCTATTCGATAGCAAATGTGTCATATAATGGATACAAATGCTTTTATTCGAATATCATAATTTCATAAATTCACTTAAGGATAATACCTCTTTAGACGATAGGCGTTCTGAGAGTTGGGCTCGATCCGACCTATTCTGTTTTTCCGAACCTGATAAGCCCCTCGCCCTATGACCTCAATGACTGTGTATGGCCCTTCCCAAGTTTCTCTTAGTTTATCGACACTTTCGATCTTTCTCCTGAGGACCATATCTTCTACCTGGAACTCCCTTATTTTAACCTTTTGATTAAAATGATTCTTGACATGCTGCTGATAAGCAGCCAGTCTAATCCCAACTGCCTATCTTCTTTCTTCCAATAAGTCAAAATTATGGGCTAGGTGCTGGTTATTTGGACCTTACTTCCATGCCGGACTCCTCAGGGTTGGCACTCTTACATTGGTCAGTATGACTGCTTCTGCACCATAAGCTATAGCGAATGAAATCTTCCCCATTTGTTGTCTATAGGTGGTACGATATGACCAGAACACCTCTGGCAGATTTATCAACATGTTCCCTTAGCTTCTTCGAGCTTCTTTTTTAGCGTGCTGAAGATTGTTCTATTCGTCCTCTCTGCCTGCCCGTTAGCCTCAGGGTAACCTATGAAAAAAGTGTTCTGATTAATCCTATACTTCTTCAGAAAGGCTTGAACCTTTTTGTTATCCAAATTTATGCTGTTGTCCATCATTATAGTTTGGGGCAGACCAAACCTACAGATAATGTGGCTCTAAATAAACTTAATAGTGTGGATGTTCTTGATGGTTGGATATGCCTCCGCTTCTACCCACTAAGTTAAGTAATCGGTGACCAATAGGATATGAGTTCTAGATCTGATAGCTTTCGGGAGAGGATCGACGATATTCGTTCCCCATCGAGCAAATGGGTGTGGAATGATTGTAGGGTTGAGCAATTCAGGAGGAGGATGAATACCATCTGCATGAAATTGGCACTTCTTGCACCTTCGGACGTGCACCTCTGCGTCCCTAGATAGATAGGGCCAGAAGTACCCTTGTGTAAGAATCTTGTGAACTAATGACCTTCCACCAGAATGGTTGCCGCATGATGCACTATGTACCTCTTCCATTATCGAGGATGCTTCTAATGGCGTAAGGCACCTTAAGTAAGGTCCGGAGAAAAGGATTTTAGATACAGCTGCCCATTGTAAACTGCATACCTTGTAGCCTTCATTCTAACCTTTCTGTCCTCTGACTTTGATTTTGGAAGGGCCCCTCTCCTTAGAAAGTTGACTATGGGATCCATCCAGCTTGGCTCCCAAGGAATGATCATCACCTCTTCCGGGGCCTCAAGACTTGATCTCCTAATGAAGTCGATCGGGACCCTACGGTCCATGCTTTTGCTGGATGCTGAAGCTTGGTTAACTAGGCGATCGACATTCACATTATCACTTATTGGGATCTGGTTGAAATTCAGCTATTGGAATCCTTCGGCTTCCTTCAAAACCAAGTCCTTATATACTTCCATCTTCGGTTCTTGGGTCTCGTACTCACCGTTCACCTAGCAGATTACTAGTTGTGAGTCACTTCTAACTTCGGCCCTTTGTAGTTGTAAACTGCAGGCAAGCTGAAGGCCAGCCAACAATGCCTCATATTTAGCATCATTGTTCAAGGCTGGGAATTCCAACTGAATGGATTGCTGAAGGCTGGTACCGTCGGGGGTCAAAAGCTCCACTTCTGCTCCTGCTCCCACAACGTTAAATGATCCATATGATGTTTGTCTAGGGGTGGTAAAAATAATAGTTAAAAATAGCCCCTTACGACAACTTAGGTTTTACTTATCGCAAACGCACGAATTGTATTGTAGTACAATCATCTTGAGAAAAGGAATATTGATCCCACAGAGACTTGGATTATTCACTCTAGCAATTTAAAAGTATTGAATTATGTTTTGAAAAAGAGTTTTGAATTATTTTGAGATTTATAACTAAATTAATTAAAAACAGAAAATAAATTATGATAATGATTCAAGATAGAGATAAACTATAGTTTTCATTACTCAACCACTAACCGCATAATATAGTCTTCTATTTGCTCAATTGCAAGAAGGCAATCCATCATTGTGAATCAGACGTACTACAAATAGTCGAATATGTCCCAAAACATATACTATCAACCGGATTCACTACAACACATCTCTGGATAGATTGTAACAAGTACATGCCATCTACTTTACTCTAATCTATTCCTACGGGATATAATTAAACTAAAACATATCTATATCACCTCACCGAGGCATGACCTATATAAACCTAGGGTTTCAAGTGGCAAACACCATTATATTGAAAATCACGTTATCTTTAATATAGCATGATCGATTAAGATAATATATTCATTCAATCTAAGACAAGAATTTAGAATAAATATAAAACCTTGTATCAAGAATAAGTTCAATCACTAATCTACACAATCATTAAAGTGTGGTCACAGTTTCCCCTCGTTACAATTGAAAACAAATATAGAACTACATTACTTGGCTAGGATTTTGCTAGAAAACCCTAGATAGTGAGTTAGTTGATAAAAGTAGACAGTGATTGTATCGTTGATGTTGAAATGACCTCCATATTCTTCTTCTCCGGCTCTCTTGGTCTTGAATGGCTCCTCCATTTGAATGATATGAATCTAGAGAAAAATTGCTCTGGAAATTATATGAAAAGGAAGCTCTCTAGATCTGTAGCAGACCTTGGTATTTATAGATAAAACCGAGGGAAACCTTAATTTGCATTAGACTTCTCCTATTGAAAGTATGATTTCCCTTATTTGTGATTCCCTTCCAAACTGAGCAAAACCCTTCAACTTGATATACAATATGTATAAATCATGTGTATAGAGGTGTTGGATTCGGAGTTAATAGATGGAATTTAAGTTGGACCAGAATTGTAATTTCACAACTTTATACGCATGAACCCCCTACGCTTAAGTGTAGGGGTTGTTACGCTTAAGCATAGCCCCTTTTTGGGCCACAATCCACAAGCGTAGCTCGAGCGTAGTTTTAGCACTTTCTAGCCACTTTTAGCTACTGTAAGCGTAGGTCAAGTGTAACAAATTTCTTGGAAACTACTTTTCTTGATAATTACTCGGTTTGAACCCTCTCTACTCCTTTAGTATGTTTCCTAAAGTCGTGGCTCCAAAAATTGACATTTTTGCCCTCTGGGAGATACTTTTTGCTTGAAAACACCTCTTTTACTCTCTCTTTGAATAGACACAAGTACTTCTTTAGTTAATTCACCGAAATTAACTCATTTTCTTCATTAGCTCCTGAAACACACTTAAGTACGCAAATCGCATAAAAATACCAAATAATGGAATGTAAAGACATAACAATAGCAAGATGAGGGCCTAAAATGGATAACATTTTGCACTTATCACACCCCCAAACTTACATATTGCTAGTCCCTTAGCAATGAAAATAGGAGAAGTTTAAAACTACCTTGTGATGATTGTTTTTATTCTAACTATTCTACACTAATCCCTTACTTTCGCGAGGGTTGGCGATTACACTTAGCACATGGAACATGTCTTTTAAACCCCTCTGCAGCATCGAGTGAATGAGTTAAGTCTCGTGAGGGTTAACTATACTACCCACAACTTCTCCATTCTTCATTCTCACACATACATGCATTCACATACTCATCAACCAAGCCATGCTACAATGTATAAGATGACATGGATGCAAACATTCCCACTCACTACCGAATAATAACTATCTTGAGCTAATGTTATGAATGGTGCCCACTAAAGTAAATAATTTTGTTACTCTCTATTCCCAATCCGGACAATCTTCCGTGTTTCTGTGAACATTCTACTATGGTAGACCAACCTTTCTTTTTCTACTTCATCGATCAAACTTTGCCATTTTTATATGAAAAACTACTACTTTCCATTTCATTCCCTTTTATCCCCTTTTGTCTTTCTACGCTTCGGACTTTCCAACAAGGATTTTTAGTCCCGACCAACTGGGTCCGAGCTTCTTTCATGGGATTTATGCTCATTAGTTCTCTCCCCTTTTTACGTGAACACTCTGTTACTTTATGGTAGGAGGCCCGGTTACTCATATTGAAAGACTACTTTTTGCATTTTCTTTACAGATTTAAAAAAAATCAGATTCATCCATTTTGATAGGTGTCAAATGTTAGACATTTTGACCCCTTAACTCACTATAGTTATGTCATTTCATTCCATTATTTGGTATTTTTATGTCGTTTACGCGTTTAAGCATGTTTCAGGAGCTTAATGAAGAAATATAGCTAACTTTGGTGAATTAACCAAGTACACATTAGTTTCTATCCAAGAGGAGAGTCAAAGAGGTGTGTCCGAGACAAAAATGGCTCCCGGAAGGCAAAAATAGTATTTTCCGAAGCCGTCACTTCAAGTAAAAAGTATCGTGGAAAAAAGACGATCCTTTTAGCCCAGTTTCGGTAAAAAGTGGTTTTCATGAAAAAACCTACGCTCAAGCCTACGCCTACAGAAGCAAAAAATGTCCAGAAAGTGAAGTTCTACGCTCAGGGTACATCTGAGCCTACGCTCAGGGTACGCTCAAGGTATACCTAAGGCATATGTGCGACATGAATTTTCTAATTTCTGTTCCAATGCTCGATTTGCCCCCATTTTGATTCTATGATGCGTCGATGACTCCTACACCTCAAAGTATGTGCAAAACAAATATTATATATCAGAGAGTAGGGTTTGGGTGGATTGATGGTGAAATTACCAAAAAGGGTGAACTTAGGGTTTGCCTCTAACTTTGTCTAATTACAAGGCTTTATATCAAAACTAGGGATCGTTCAGAGAGGTTTTCCACATTTACATTCAAAATTGTTGCTGCCATCAAGGTGTGGAGATTCCATTCAAAAGGAGGAACCATTCAAGGCGTAGAGATCCAAGGAGGAGGATTATGCAAGGCGATTCTACAACAAAGATGAAGTTCGCTCAGCCATGATCAACTAACTCGGTATCTAGGTTTTTTTAGCAAAACTCTAGCCAAGTAATGTAGTTCTTATTTATTTTCAATTGTAACGAGGGGAAACTGTGAGCATACTGTGATGATTGTAGTAGATAAAAGACCGTTTTTATTCTTGATAAAAATTCTATATTTGTTCTAAATTCTTGTCTTAGATGAAATAAATATATTATTTTACACAATCATGATTATTCACTACGGGCTTGAATTCGGATGTTTAATTCATGATTTTATACACAATGCTGGTAATAAAAATTGAAACCCTAGGTTGACACAGGTCATGCCTTGGCGAGTTGATATAGACATGCTTTAGTTTATTTTCATGCATTAGGAGTATATTAGAGTAATTTAATTGGCATGTACTAATCAGTTCAGTCATGAGATGGGTTGCCACAATCCGGTTAATGGTATTCCTTTTTGGGGTCGTATTTAACTATTTATGGTATGACTTGATTCACAGTGTATGGATCGCCCTCTTGCAATTGTCACATTGATAAAACTATGTTAATCGGTTAATGGTGGAGCGATGAAAACCCTAGTTTTTCTCCCTCTTGAATCACAAAACAATTTACTTTGCATTCTAAAATAATTTACTTAATTTAGATAATTTGGTCTTCAACCACCAAAACAAACAACTTTTCATAAATATAACTCATTATTTTTGAACTGTTAAAGTGAACAATCTTACTCTCTGTGGGATCGATATCCCTTACTCAAGTTGTTTCTATTCTATAATTGATACGTGCGCTTGTGTAAGGTAAAACCTAACGTACTTAAGGTGTTATTTTTAACCACATATTTTGTACACACCTGAGTATAGAAAAAAAATTGTTTGGTTTATGACCGATCGAAAATCCTGTTTTGATCTCAACGTTGAATTAGAACCTTTTGATCCTGAGATCGAATAAACTTTTTATCGAAAATATCAATCTATTGAAAAGCGTCATCATGAGTTAGAAGAAGGCATGATGGGTGACCAAAGAGCCAACCAACCAAGGGCACTAGAGATATCACTAAAAGGATACTACACACCGGATGCGTATGATTTGTATGCTAATTTTCAAGAAGAAAAAGGTGCAAAGCACTTTGAAATCAGGACAAGCATTATTAATATGCTTCCTAAATTTTATGGACTTAGAATTGAGTACCCATACCAACACATAAATGATTTCTTAGAGGTAGTCTCTACTATTAGGTATGATAATTTATCCAAGAATGACCTATGACTGCGATTATTTCCTTAGTCGTTGAGGGAAACAACCAAGAGATGGTATATCAAATTAGCTAAAACAACTAAAATTGATTGGGAAGCCCTTCAAAAAGAATTCATAGAAAAACATTATCCCATAGGAAAGACTTCAGAAGCATAAGATGCGATCAAAAGTTTTAGAGAATTGCCTGGTGAGCAGTTTCATGATGCTTGGGAGAGATATAATGAAATCTTGTATAAGTGTCCCCACCATCGGTTCTTTGAACAGGATATAGCTAAGAATTTTTATATGGGACTTGGAGATGCACATAAGACTTTGATATACGCGTCAACACAAGGTCAATTTACTTTGAAGGCGGCAAAAGAACTCTTAGAGATGTTTAACAATAATAGTGAGAATACAATTCAATATGAATTTGAGTTGAGGTCTAGAGGTGGACAAGATAGAGGATCTGAGAAACCTTATATCGTAAATCATGATGATGTGAGAGATTCAATGGCGTTGATATGAGAGAAACTAGAGAGAATTGACAAGTTTCTTCAGCGAAGTCAATCCCCTCCTAGAGAAATGTTAGAAGTAGAAGCTGAGTATTATCAAAATGAGTGTCAATACATAATGGTTGCCGATGCCAATGCATCATGGAACTATTCAAATAATGCTCCTTTCACTAATTCATACACCTCAAATGCTAGAAATCATCCACTTTTGTCATATAAATCTACAAATGTGGAGAGCCCACCACCAAGGTTCCAACAAGGACAATCGCCTAATCCACAACCAAGGTTCACTGAGAGACAACAATCATATAATCCACAGCCAAGGTTCTAATAGAGTCAACAATCATTCAAATCCCAACCAAAAATTATGACTCAAAATCCTCAGTTAAATTACCAACCCAGACAGCTATCCAATAATGCTCAGGCTCTCCAGCCATTCAATAATTCTTAAGCCCTCCAGCCATTCAATAATAATCAGGCTGTCCAACCATATAACTACCAGACCCAACCTCAAAGAAGCTAAACTCCTCTACCCGATTTCTATAATGATAGGCTAGACCAGACCTTAATGGGCATTCAGAACATACTAGGTGTTCATACTCAAGTGTTGGCACAAATGCACATCCAGATGGGCCAAATAGCTAATCAGATGAATATAAGAGAACTAGGAAAATTGCCTAGTTAGCTGATAGCTAACCCAAAGCAATAACAAGCACTAGATCTTAGATCTTTTGTTGAGACACGTCATGAGATAGTCCATGCAGTCACAATTTTGAGAAGTGGATAGTAAGGCTAAGAAGTAGCATGAGGAGAGGCTGAAGAAGCAAAAGGCCAAAGAAGTTCAAAGAAAGGCAGAAGAAAAAGCTCAGAAGAAAGAGACTGAGAAAGTTCAGAAAGATCAACCTCAAGTGGAGGAAGATGAAGAGCCAGAAAGGGCACCATATGAGGAGGAAACACCATTCCCTCAACGTCTTAGAGAGCCGACAAAAAATGGTAAGAATAAAGAGTTAGACATGTTGGAGACATTTCGACAAGTCCAGATTAATCTGTCTCTCTTAAACATTATAGACCAAATACTACCCTATGCCAAGTTCTTCAAGGACCTCTGTACGCAAAAGCAGAAAAACAAAGCGAAGACTTCAAAAAAAATCATGTTGACTGAACAAGTGAGTTCATTGCTTTTAAGTAATATACAGCCTAAGAGGAAAGATCATGGTGCTCCAACTATTCCATATGTCATTGGTAACCAGGAGATTGGTAGAGCTCTTCTTGATCTGGGTGCGAGTGTTAACTTACTACCATATTCAGTTTATCAATAGCTAGGGTTGGGAGAGCTCGGTCTTACCTCGATGGAGCTCCAATTTATAGACAGGCCGATCAAGCAAGCGAGGGGAGTTTTGGAAGATGTCATTGTTCAAGTGGACACGTTTTACTTCCAAGTGGATTTCATAATTTTTTATACAAAACCAGTTCAACAAATTTGCTTTAAGACCTTATGATTGTTATCACATATCTGATTTATACTCAACAAATTTTCTTTAAGACCCTCTATATAAATCACATCTTCTAGTTTAGGTAGACCAGGAGTCACAACCGTACCTTTTTCCTATAACCTTTGACTTCTTTCCATCATCAAAAGTGATTATCCACCATGACATTCCTAGAGAAATCCAAACAATGAGTTATCTCCATTCATATGCCTTGAGCATACACTATCCAGATACCAAGAAGTATATTTGCATGCTCTAAGGGCAGTATGAACTATAAAACATTGTAGCTCAACTTTTCTGACCCTTACCTTCTTCATCTTCAGAGTTCCATTTGCCAGTTTTTACAAATTTACACGTGAAATACCAAGAATAACCACGATGTCATGAACAAGTGACGTCACAACCAAAAATAAACCGGGAATAATTTTAGGAAAAAGAGAAATTAACATGGGGTGTCACAGGTCGGGACTAAAAATCCTCGCTGGAAAGTCCGGAGCTTAGAAAGACAAAAAGGGATGGAAAGTGGAAAGATGGAAAGATGAGTTTTTATGAAAATGGCAAATTTTGATCAATAAAATAGGAGAATAGAAATATAAATACCATAGTAGGATGTTCACAAAAACACGGAGGGTTGTCTGGATTAGAAGTAGAGAGTAACGAAGTCATTCACTTTAGTGAGAACCACTCATGAGACAAAGCTCGAGAAAGTTATTGTTTGGTAGTGAGTGAGAATATTTGCATCTATATTGTCTTATGCGTGATATCATGACTTGCGTGAGAAAGTTAATGCGTGTGTGAACTCAAGATTGCGTCTATATTTGCATCTATATTGTTTGCATCTATATTGCGTGAGAAAGTTAATGCGTGTGTGAACTCAAGATGCATCTATATTTGCATCTATATTGTTTGGTAGTGAGAAAGTTAATGCGTGTGTGAACTCAAGATTGCGTGATTACGAAGAATGGAGAAGTTTTGGGTAGTATAGCTAACCCTCATGAGACTTCACTCGTCCACTCGGTAGTGCCAAGGGGTTTAAAAGGCTTGTTACACGTGTTAAGTGTAATCATTGACTTTCACGAAAGCAAGGGATTAGGTTAGATTACTTAGAGTAGTTAGATTAAAATCATCGCAGGAAAGTTTCTTTGAGTTCATTGCTAAGGGACTAGCAATATTTAAATTTTTGGGTGTGATAGGTGTCAAATGTTTGACATTTTGACCCCTTAACTCACTATAGGTATGTCATTTCATTCTATTATTTGGTGTTTTTATGTCGTTTACGTGTTTAAGCATGTTTCGGGAGCTTAATAAAGAAATAAAGTTAACTTTGGTGAATTAACCAAGTACACGTTCGTTTCTATCCAAGAGGAGAGTCAAAGAGATGTGTCCGAGACAAAAATGCCTCCCGGCGGGCAAAAATGGTATTTTTCAAAGCCGTCACTTCAAGCAAAAAGTCTCATGGAATCAAGACGGTCATTTTGGCATAGTTATGGAGAAAATTAGTTTTCATGAAAAAGCCTACGCCTATAAAAGCAAAAAGTGTCCAGAAAGTGAAGTTCTACTCTCAGGCTATGCCTGAGCCTATGCCCTAGGTACGCTCAAGGTATGCCTCAAGCCTAGCTAGCCTACACCTAAGGCGTAGGTGTTGTAGGAATTTTCTAATTTTTGTTGCAATGCCCGATTTGCCCCCGTTTTGATTATATTATGTATCGATGACTCCTATACCTCAAAGTACGTGCATAATACATTATATATCAAAGAGTAGGGTTTAGGTGGATTGATGGTGAAATTACCAAACAGGGAAAACTTAGGGTTTGCCTCCACCTTTGTCTATAAATACAAGGCTTTACATCAGAATTAGGGGTTCGTTCAGAGATTTCTTCCAATCTTACATTCAGAATTGCTGCTACCATCAAGGTGTGGAGATTCCATTCAGAAGGAGGAACCATTCAATACGTAGAGATCCAAGGATGAGGATTATGCAAGGCGATTCTACACCAAAGATGTAATTCGCCTCAGCCATAATCAACTAACTCGGTATCTAGAGTTTTTTTAGCAAAACTCTAACCAAGTAATGTAATTTTTATTTATTTTCAATTGTAACGAGGGGAAACTGTGATGATTGTAGTAGATAAGATACCATTTTTATTCTTGAAACAAAATTCTATATTTGTTCTAAATTCTTGTCTTAGATATAATGAATATAATATTTTGCACAATCATGATTATTTACTATGGGCTTGAACTCCGATATTTAATTCATGATTTTCTACACAATGGTGGTAATAAAACTTAAAACCTTAGGTTGACACATGCCATGCCTTGGCGAGTTAATATAGACATGCTTTAGTTTTTTTTCATGCATTAGGAGTAGATTAGAGTAATTTAATTGGCATGTATTAATCAGTTCAGTCATGAGATGGGTTGTCGCAATCTGGTTGATGGTATTCCTTTTTGGGGTCGTATTTAGTTATTTGCGGTACGACCTGATTCACAGTGTATGGAACGCTCTCTTGCAATTGTTACATTGATAGAACTATGTTATGTGGTTAGTGGTGGAGCGGTGAAAACCCTAGTTTTTCTCTTTCTTGAATCACAAACCAATTTACTTTTCTTTTTAGAATAATTTAGTTAATTTAGATAATTTGGTCTCTGACCACCAAAACAAATAACTTTTCTGAAATATAACTCATTGTTTTTGAACTGTTAAAGTGAACAATCTCAGTCTCTGTGAGATCAATATCCCTTATTCAAGTTGTTGCTATTCTACAATTGATACGTGTCATTGTATAGGGTAAAATCTAGCGTCCTTAAGGTGTTTTTTTAACCACATATTTTGTACACACCTGTGGCACATCACATTTCAACACCCCTTCTCCCCTTTTAATATGGAAAAGATAATTTTTCAACTACATAGTTAAAGATCAACATATTTTCCCATAGTGAATGTGTGCATGTGTTTATAGGTCCCGATCATCCTTCTCGGTTTCAATTTTACTAATTTATTCACCCATGTAAACCACATCACTTCACTAACTCAATATAATCATTACTCTCACGAGCGGGAATATCGTATCACATACTACTCATATATCATAAACATGAACTCAATAAACTTGTAATGCAAAACACTCATGCGTGAAAACAAATAATTTCTCCAAAATGGTTCTTAACACTTGAGACCCTATGTTTACATAGCCCATGCCTCGAAGAGGTATCATAGACATGCTTTAGTTTAATTTCATGTTTTAGGAGTAGTTTAAAGTAACGTAAATAGCATGCACTAGATACACTATGTCCGAAGATGAGTTGTAGCGAACCCGGTCGACGGTATCCGTTTTGGGAATGTATTTGACTATTTGTGGTACATTCTGATTCATGTGAATAGATCGCCCTTCTTATAATTGAGCAAATTGAAAGTTATATTATGAGGTTAGTGGTGGAGCGATGAAAACCCTAGTTTTCTCTCTCTTGAATCACAACTATCATTTAAATTATATTCTTAGTTAATTTTAGTTTAATTATCAAAATCAAATCAAACACTTTTTCAAACCATAATTCAATATTTTTGAACTGTTGAAGTGAATAACCAAGTCCTTGTGGGTTCGAAATTCCCTATCACAAGCCATTTTTGAACTGTTGAAGTGAATAACCAAGTCCTTGTGGGTAAAACCTAGACTGTCGTAAAGGTGTGTTTTCACCACTATTTTTATCCACCTTGGCAGTACATCATCTACCTCCTCGTCAATCTCAACCCCAGCATATGTCATCAATCTCATAACCAACGTCAGGAATCTCATCTGAAATCCACTCTACCCAACCTTGGTCAAATTCCTTGTATCAACATAGTGCTGGTATAGGCCACACCACAGGATCTGAGGAATCAAAATCCAATGGTGGAACTAAAAGGCAAAATGTAACATCAGAAATAATTGCCACCTCTGAGTAATGTGCCCCTAAGAATGTATCTGCGACCGGAAAATAGTATTTAGGAACCACAACTTCGGATGATAATCTGACTTCTTCGTATAGTGTTTCTTGTCATCCCTATAGCTCCCCTCGGTTTGCAACTGGGCTATATCCATCACTCCAAGAAAAGGTTCAGGCAGAGGCAAAAACTCACCCGCCAACTCTGGTAGGCATGTATCAGGAATACCCTAAGCCTCTGAAATGCTCTGAGGTGTAATATGAAATTTGACCCTTCGCACCTTGGTCTCCATCCGGAGCTCTCCGTGATAGTGCTGCATGTGGAGC
This sequence comes from Cornus suecica, assembly GCA_963922005.1. Lineage (NCBI taxonomy): Eukaryota > Viridiplantae > Streptophyta > Magnoliopsida > Cornales > Cornaceae > Cornus > Cornus suecica. The sequence continues at coordinate 72,443,146 of OY998242.1, forward strand.
CAGAACTCTCAGATCATATCTGCGACCACTGTCATACAGGGTGGAGATGAAATAGGCAAAAAACATTATGCCTGTAGACATCGGCTAGTCCACGTTGGCACTACCTCCACCCTCTCAAAGACCTCCACATGAAATGTCCGCTCTATCTAGTACCCCTTATCCATAGCCTGGTCCAATAGGTCCTCCACTATCATCGTGAGGGGTACTTGTAACACCCCGCTCCAACACTTGGTGTAATATTGTCCGCTTTGGGCCCATCCCGCACGGTTTTGTTCTTGGGCTCCTCCCAAAAGGCCTCATACCAATTGGAGACAACATTGCACATATAAGCACATCCCAGACCTCTACCCGGGCGATGTGGGACATCACAATCACCCCCTCTTGAGACCCAGCGTCCTCGCTGGTGTTACCCAAGGGCTTGTGCATGCACCCACACTTAATTCCGGCGGGGCTCTGGCTCTGATACCAATTGTAACAACCCGCTCCAACACTTGGTATAATATTGTCCGCTTTGGGCCCAGTCCACACGGTTTTGCTCTTGGGCTCCTCCCAAAAGGCCTCATACCAATTGGAGACAACACTGCACATATAAGCACATCCCCAGACCTCTACCCGGGAGATGTGGGACATCACAATCACCCCCTCTTGGGACCCAGCGTCCTCGCTGGTGTTACCCATGGGCTTGTGCATACACCCACACTTAATTTCGATCGGGCTCTGGCTCTGATACCAATTGTAACACCCCGCTCCAACATTTGGTATAATATTGTCCACTCTGGGCCTATCCCGCACGGTTTTGTTCTTGGGCTCCTCCCAAAAGGCCTCATACCAATTGGAGACAACACTACACATATAAGCACATCCCCAGACCTCTACCCGGGAGATGTGGGACATCACAATCACCCCCTCTTGGGACCCAGCGTCCTCGCTGGTGTTACCCATGGGCTTGTGCATGCACCCACACTTAATTCCGGCCGGGCTCTGGCTCTGATACCAATTGTAACACCCCGCTCCAACACTTGGTATAATATTGTCCGCTTTGGGCCCAGCCCGCACGGTTTTGTTCTTGGGCTCCTCCCAAAAGGCCTCATACCAATTGGAGACAACACTGCACATATAAGCACATCCCAGACCCCTACTCGGGCGATGTGGGACATCACAATCACTCCCTCTTGAGACCCAGCGTCCTCGCTAGTGTTACCCAAGGGCTTGTGCATGCACCCACACTTAATTCCGGCGGGGCTCTGGCTCTGATACCAATTGTAACACCCCGCTCCAACACTTGGTATAATATTGTCCGCTTTGGGCCCAGCCCGCACGGTTTTGTTCTTGGGCTCCTCCCAAAAGGCCTCATACCAATTGGAGACAATACTGCACATATAAGCATATCCCAGACCTCTACCCGGGCGATGTGGGACATCACATTATCTTTTATTCTAGAATTGATACATTATCATGCATTTTGTTTATTTACATGTTTATTTATTTATTTTATTTTTATTTTTTATGTATGCATCATGTTTTGCAACTAATAGGTTATACATGCGTGCATCATTATGACAAAAATAAAAATAAAAATTAAATAGAAAATTTCTTAGCATGTTGAGCTTGGCTAAGGGTACAAATGATTGTCATATTTCACTCTATTCTCATATTTAATTTTCTTAGTATGCTTATGAGAATTGAAGTCGTTAGTCTGACATGAGGTTATGAGTTGTTCACTTGACATGCTTAAGTATTATTTTTAGAACTCATTAAATTTTGGGTGTTTGTTTTACTTCGGAGATGATTGTAATACTTGTTGAAACTTTTAGTCTTTTTCATCTAATCCGAAGTGATATGTAGTTTCATGAGCTATGGTAGATTGATCTATGGTTTGAAATACCTTTTGCATGCTTATGAATATTGTTGTGATGTTGAAAATAGGAAAGAATGAGATGTTTACAATATAGAAATGCAAAAAGTAGTTCTTCGATCTAAGTAACCGGGCCTCTTGCCTCAGTAACCATTGAGTGTTCGCGTAAAAAGATGAGAAGACTAATGAGCATAAATCCCATGGAAGAAGCTCGGGCCCAGTTGGTCGGGACTAAAAATCCTCGCTGGAAAGTCCGGGGCTTAGAAAGACAAGAAGGGATATGGTGAAAAAGTTGAAAAGGTGAAAGGAATAAATTGTGTGATGATGGAGTATTATCTTTTTTAACAAGCAATAAGGTCCAAGTTAACGATTTGACTTCTAGCTTAGGTTTTGGACTGAAGTATCATCATGATTAGGGAGGAGATTTTTAGAATTAGTATATATTGCTTTCATCTTAGTTGTTTGCTTGCACCTGAATATTTTTTCATATATGCAAATGTTATGTAAAGCTTGTCTTGTGACTGCTTATGACTACAAGGTACGTGTGCTGATTTTCTTCAGTATCATATGTATAGTAGCTAAGTCAAATATGCGAATATGATGTGTTAATGATTTGCTCATTGTCTCTACTGTCCTGCTCACATGTTTCTAAAAATAAAAATATATTTTGTTTTGCATTTTGCATTCATGCATTAGTATTAAGATCATGCATTATAGAGATTTTTATTACTCGAGAATCTAGATATAATCTTATAGAGTTCTTTATCTTAGTATTTAGTGCTTGCCTTAGATTCTCTAAAGTCTCCTCTGTGATCATTTCCCTATGTTTTCATCTTGAGGCTTTCCCTTATTTCTCTCATGTGTTTTGTTTATTTTTATTGTTCCTTGTCATTTCAGTGATAAAAAGGGTGAAAAGTATCGAGTAAGGGGGAGTAATGGTTTAAGGGGGAGAAATAGTGTGTTTTTATTGTGATTTTATTCTGATCATTTTTTATTTGTTTTTCACACTTGTGTTTAATGATTTGTTCAGTGTTGTAGTTATAGGATTGGTAGACCGTCATGAAAGCAAGGTGACAGTTTATATCTATGTTTACCAATGGGAAGATTGTAAGAACATTTATTATAATTGTTTATATATGGCATATTCTAGACAATAACCATGTTGAATGTTAGATAGGTCATATTGGTTTCAACGACATCTATAAGCTTCGACAAAGGCGAAATCAAGCATTGAAGTAATGAAGTGTAAAATTGAGTGTATTGATAAAAATGTCTCCCAGAGGGCAAAAACGGTATTTCCCAAATCCGCCAATTCAAACAAAAAGTCTTGGGGAGTCAAGAGGGTTATTTTGGCACAGTTACGGAGAAAAGTGATTTTAACGAAAATACCTACGCTCAAGCCTATGCTTTCAGTTTCAAAATGTTGCTGGAAAGTGGATTTGTACGCTTGAAGGTACGCTCCAAACAACGCTTGGACCTATGCTTCAAGCGTAGCTAGGCTATTCTTCAAGCGTAGATGCGGCATAGTTTTGTAAAATGTAGGTGCGGTATTATGACTACGTGGTTGGTTGTTACGTATCCTATTATGACTTGGGCTACACTCCTATATATCCTAGTACGTGTATAAAGGATATATACACAAAAGTTGACTAGATTCATTCCCAATTATAAGAGGATTAAATAAGGGAGGAATCATAGTTAAGAAAGGAAACAATGATTTCAGCAAGCTTTTTAGTCAACTTCGGGAGCTCATATCTCACTTAAACACGGTTCAAATGAGGTTATTCCTAGCCTATCATCATGATCTTGAAGTCAACTTTCCAATTATATATTACACACCTTAATCCAATGTGTGTAGCTCCATATATGATAAAAAAAGTGAGAGGTATCCTGTAGAAAAAGCTGAAAATTTCATAATCGGGCTGAAATTTTATTTTGACTCAAATTGATTCGTGTTGACCCGGATGACCTTATGTTTGATCCAAACACCTATAAGCACGTATATATCACATATTATATATTATATTGAAGGGTTTGGCTCAGTTTAATGTGAAATTATACAAAAGGGTAAGGTTAGGGTTTCTCCTCAGCATGGTCTACAAATACCAAGTTCTATAAGAGAGGAGGGTACGTCTTTGAGATATATCTATAGTATCTTATCTTTCATATTCTTCTACAGAGATATTGATATAGAGAGAGAAAATATAATTGAGTAATTCTTCTAGTTCTCTCTTGTTTTGGAGTTGATTTTATCATGCTTCTACATCGACAATCTTATGCATGATTGAATCATCTAGATTCTAAAAAATTTACACACTACTGATTGCAACTTGGTTGCTTTGATCCATTGGAGAACGGAGCCGTCTGAGTGCGGAGATCGGAGCAAAAAACTTTGTGGCTATTTAATTTGTTGAGAAACAACCGTCAGTGTACAGAGCTGAGGAAGAGCTTCGTGGAGCGCGAGTGAATCTAGAATTTCAGACGTCAAGTGAAGAACTATATATTTCATTGGTTGTAAGTACTCTTTTCATAAAGTTTGTACAAATTCTCTTATTCATAGTGCATCGATACCCGAGCGTATCTGTAGTTTTTACTTGGAGTCTTTCCAAGGTTTTCCATGTAAAAATATCGTATGTCTCTATTTCTTTATAAATAACACTTAGATTATTACTTGCATGATTTATATTGATAGAGAATTGGATTAATATTGACTTTTCCGCAATTATTAGTAATTTGTCAATAAATCCATAAAAAGTCTATTCACCCCCCCTCTAGGTTGTTTTCATTGATCGTCTAGGTAATTTCAACTTTGTACCTCACTTTCAGAGACATACTTTTTGATAATCTGGTCAGAGCAATATTTATATAATCGTAGATTATCCCAAATATAGAATTTAACTTGGCTGAAGAATCAGTCTCTATCATTCTTAGACCAACCTTTTGGAATCTAACACGTGGCTTTATAATTAACAATATTAGCATACCACGGTATCTACCCCACTACAGCTACACTAAACAGATGTTCATCTGGGAATGAATCTTTAAGAGGAGTAGTTACCTTTATAGTCTCTATAATGATCCTCGATAAATAATCAACAACTACATTATCCAAACCCTTTTTGTCCTTCATCTCCAAATTAAATTCTTGTAACAACAAAATCCATCAAATAAGCCTAGGTTTGGAGTCTTTCTTTGTCAACAAATGTCTCAATGTTGCATGATCTGAATACACTACCACCTTGGTTCCTAATAAATAAGATCAAATTTTATCCAAGGCAAACATAACTGCTAGCAACTCCTTCTCTATTGTTGTGTAGTTAATCTACGCATTATTTAGAGTCTTGCTAGCATAATACACTGCATATGGTAGCTCCTCCTTTCTCTGACCCAATACCGCTCCTACAGTATAGTCTGAAGCATCACACATCAGCTCAAAAGGCAGAGACCAGTCTGGTGGTCTCATGATTGGGGTTGTCGAGAGTTGTGTACGGAGCTCCTCAAAAGTATGAAAACACTCTTCATCAAAGACAAATGTCGCATCTTTAGCTAATAAGTTGCATAGTGGTCGGGCGATCTTACTAAAATCTTTAATAAATCATCTGTAAAACCCGACATGGCCCAAGAATGATCGTAGTTGTTTAACAGATGTGGGAGGAGGCAATTTTGAAATTAATTCAACTTTCGCATTGTCTACCTCAATCCCTCTCTTTGATATTATGTAGCCAAGTATTATACCCTCTTGAACCATAAAATAGATTTTTTCCCAACTTAGAATCAAGTTCGTCTCTTTACATCTCTTGAGCACTGGTGCCAAATGTTTCAAATAGTCCTCAATGGTTGCCCCAAAGACTGAGAAATCATCCATAAACACTTCTAATAATTTTTCCAGCATGTCAGAGAATATCGACATCATACACCTTTAGAATGTAGATGGCGCATTACACAAACCAAAAGGCATTCTCATGTACGCAAACGTACCATATGGGCAAGTAAAAGTTGTTTTCTCTTTATCAACAAGATCAATTGCCACTTGGTTATAACCAGAGTATCCATTCAAAAAGCAATAATAACTCTGTTTGGCCAACCTCTCTAGGATTTGATCAATAAATGGCAATGGAAAATGATCTTTCCTAGTGTGTGAGTTGAGTTTTTTGTAATCAATGCACACACGCCACTAATTTTGGCACAACTGTGATACCTGATTTCTTTGGTTCCACCTGTGTAGGGCTCACCCATGTATTATCAGATATGGGGTAAATGATACCCGTATCCAGCAACTTCATTACCTCTTTCATCATCACTTCTTTAATGTTTGGGTTCAATCTCCATAGCATCTCCCTTGAAGGTTTTGCAATCTCCTCTAAATGTATACAATGCATGCAAATTGAGGGATCTATTCCTTTAAGATTAGCAACACTCCACCCTATCACCTCTTTATTCTCACTTAAGACCTCGACTAGACTTAATTCATGTTCTTTCGTTAGCTGAGATTATTTGATTACAAGAAGAGTCTTATCTGGTCCTAAAAAGATATATTTCAGCTTATCATGGAATTCCTTGAGTTCCAAGGTATGAGGAGTTATTAGAGATGGAATTGGTGATGTACTTTAGAGTGAGGGAAACGACTCAATTGGCATTTTCCATGGTTGGCCATATAATGCAGTCTCTATCACAACAATATTCTCATAGTTTAACCTTATCTGCTCATCCCAGTCATCAGGTTCATTCTCCAACCTTACTTCAGTCATTAAAGACTCTAACTCGTCCTTCTCCAAGATTTGTGGTGCGAAGTCGTCAACAATTTCATCAATCTCATCAATACAAAAGCATTCTATTGACTCAAAGAGTTAATGATTAGTATCGAAAACATTCATTTGCACCTTTAGGTTTCCAAATGATAGATCCATAGCCCCTATTCTACAGTTGATACACGCATTGGCCGTGGCCAAGAACGGTCTTCCTAATATCACAGTGATATGTTTCTTCGAGTCTTTGACAGGTTCTGTATCAAGAATTATGAAATCCACTGGAAAGTAGAACTTGTCCACCTGAACAATGACATCTTCTAGAATCCATCTCGCTTACTTAATTGATCTATCCGCAAGTTGAAGCACTACCGAGGTACGATTTAGCTCTCCCAACTCTAGCTGCTAATAAACTGAATATGGAAGTAAGTTAACACTCACACCTAGATCAAGAAGAGCTCTACCAATTTCCTGGTTACAATTAACACAAGGAATAGTGGTAGCACCGAGATCTTTCCTCTTAGGCGGTGTGTTACTTAATAGCAATTAACTCACTTATTCAGTCAACATGATTTTTTTCAGGACCTTTGATCTACTTTTTTGCTTTTGAGTGCAGAGGTTCTTCAAAAATTTAGCATAGGCTGAAATTTGGTCTATGATGTCTAAAATAGGCAAATTGATCTTGAATTGTCAAAATGTGTCCAACATGTTAGTCTCTTTATGCTTACCATACTTGGTCGACTTTCTGAGATGTTGAGGAGATGGCGTTGCCTCCTCATAACTTACCCTTTCTGGCTCTTCTGGTAATGTCTGATCAATACTTTCCTCAACCTGAGGTTGATCTTTCTGAGTTTTTTCATCCGCCTTACGCTTGTTTTCCCTCTCTTCATGTTGTTGCTCAACCCTGCTTTCCACCTCTTTTCCACTTCTTAAAGTTGTGATGGCTGGCTATGCAATCTCCCCTCCTCTTGTTTATTTAGTGCATTAGCTACTTGACCCATTTGGGTTTCTAGCTTTGCGATGGCTTGGGATGAAACACTCTATATATAACCGTCCCAAATCACGCAACAGCATCCGTAACACTCTGGGCAAATCCATAACCTGCAATGAGGAAACAAAAGAAACGTGTCATTGCACCGCATGTTGTCCGTAACCAAAATATCACCTGCAAACTGGTGGACCACCAGGGCAAACCAAAGTCGGGGTGAGCTCATCAATCCCCGTAGAAGAAAGGAATTGTCATTGTCACATCCTCCGACCGTTCAAGTCGAGTGCGAACCAACCCATGTAGAAGCATCTACCCTAGGTCGGTCAAATGTCTTATATGGCATTCACGCCAATACGAGACCCCGAAAACACATCCCTCTAGTCCCTAACCATACATAAATAAATAGGGTAACTATCACATAGAGAAACCATAACTCAATAACATATAGTAAACAAACACCTATATATATATATGTGTGTACATATATATATAGACATACAACCCATACAAGCCACATAGTACAGACCACCTCAGGGATCACTATGACTCGTACCCGTCAATCCCATACTAACAATCAACACAACACTAACCACCAATCATGGGAGAAACAATCCTAATCATAACACTCCAGGAATGATAACCATCATACTTCCTAGATCACGAGCATACCGAGCTCCAAAAACTCCAATTAGTATCAAACCATGCTATTAATCACTTTACATGTCACTCCTTACACAGGGGTCAAATAATCATTTCAACCTAAGTTAAATCACAAAGGTTGGCAAAAACCAAAAGGGAAATGAAATGGATTAAACAACCCATCAAATCGACTACTTCAAGGTCACATGTTTGCCCAAGGGTAAAATGATCATTTTAAGGGCAAAAATGTACGTTCAAACTTTACCCCAACTATTTGGACATAGTTATAACCATGGGAACAAATGGAACCTAAATCCAAACCACGAGATGAGAGATATCAATTTTTGAAAATGGCATCGGACAATGTCGACCCAAACAGAAAGTTAAAGTACCCCTTTTTCACTAATGATAAAACATTCATTTCAAGTGAAAATAAATTATTTGTACATAGTACAGGCCCTAGAGACAAACGAGACCTAAATCAAAGCCACGGAGGCGAGAGATATGCATTTTTTAAAACGGTATCGGACAACGCTGACCCAAACAAAAAGTTAAAGTACTCCTCTTTCACTAAGTTTAAAACTGTCATTTCAAGTGCAAAGAAATTATTTTAAAGTTCAAATACAAATTTTGGACCTAGCACAAGCCATAGGAACAAACGGGACTCAATTCCGATGTGCGAAGAGGAAAATACGGAAGTTTGAAAACTGACATTCACAACAGGCTGACCTAGTCGACTAGCCAATGACCCAGTCAACTGGAAATGACCCAGTCGACTGGGTAAGACAGAGAGTTTGGGAAAATTTGCAAAAACACATTTTGAATGCCCAGTCGATTGCTCGGAAGGGTCCAGTCGACTGCCTGACCTTGGGGATTCCAAAAATGACCCTGAAACAGCTTCTAACCTTTAGGAATCATGCAATAAGGGCTCCAACTCATTTATGAAACTTTAGAAATGAGAAAATATCATCTAATCTTGGTTTATATTTTATCAAAGACACTTTCTTAAAAATCCGTAAAAATAACCGTCTTGCCCCCGGTCTCCATTTTGTACACCGCCGACTTTCAAAGGTCAAAATATTTTATAGAATGTATTTAAAACCATTTCAAATCTCAAAGTTTTTTTCGGGGTCACTGATGTCCGTCGAGGTGTGCTAAAAATATGTGTTAAAAATGGCCCCTTATGACGGCTTAGGTTTTACCTATCGCAAGTGCACGAATCGTATTGGAGTATAGTTCAACTTGTGAAAGATTCTCGATCCCACAAAGACTAAGTCATATTCTGAATTCTCATAAAATAATACTCTTAAATTGCGATAAAAGTATAGTTTGCTAGTTTTGATTTCTGAACTAGTTAACTAATAAAGCAAGATAGATTAAGACAAGAACAATAGAAATAAAATCTAGGGTTTCCATACTCCACCACTAACCGCACATAATATAGTTCTACCAATATAACAATTGCAAGACGGCGATCCATAAACTGTGAATCAGGTCGTACCGCAAATAGCTAAATACGACCCCAAAAAGGATTACCATCAACTGAATTACAACAACCCATCTCATGACTAACCTAACTTGTACATGCCAATTAAATTACTCTATTTTACTCCTACTGCATGAAAATAAACTAAAGCATGTCTATATTAAATCGCCAAGGCATAGCCTGTGTCAACCTAGGGTTTCAAGTTTTATTACCACCATTGTGTAGAAAATCATAAGCTAAGCATCCGAGTTCCAACCCATAGTTAATAACCATGATTGAGTAAGATAAATATATTAATTCATTCTAAGACAAGAATCAGAGTAAATATATAAACTTGTATCAAGAATAAAAATGGTCTCTCATCTATTACAATCATCACAATATAGTCATAGTTTCCCCTCGTTACAATTGAAAACAAATAAGAACTACATTACTTGGCTAGGGTTTTGCTAGAAAACCCTAGATACCAAATTAGTTGCTTATGGTAGAAGGTGACTGGATCGTTGATGTAGAAATGCCCTCCATGATCTTCTTCTCCGGATCTATAGGTCTTGAATGGCTTCTCCCTTTGAATGATATGTGAATAAAAGCTATGAAATTATGTGAACAGAATTCCTAAAATTATGGGGAGAGAAGTCTCTTAGATCTGTAACAGACCTTGGTATATATAGGCAAAGGGTAGGGAAACCCTAACTTCTGTTAGATTCCTATTGAGAACGGGATTTCCCTTTGGTATGATTTCCTTCCAAACTGTATCAAACCCTTCAATATAATGTATAATATGTCTAAAACATGTGTTTAGAGGTGGTGGTGTCAAACTCTATGTCATCCAGGTTAAATCAGATCAATCCATGTCAAAATAGGACGTTGGCCCGATTCTGAAATTTCCAATTTTTTCTGCAGGACACCTCTTACTCTTTTGATCATATCTAGAGCTACACACATTGAATGGAGGCGTGTAATATATAGCTGGAAATAGGACTTCAAGATCTTGATGATAGGTTTAACAATCACCCCATTTGGACCTCTTTTGACCATGATATGAGCTCCCAAAGTTGGCTGAAATTTTGTGCTGAAAACACTGTTCACTACGCTTGAAGCGTAAGTTCAAAAGTAAAAATGTGTTTTCTAGCCACTTTTTTCTTCTGAAAGCGTAGACTTAAGCGTAGATTCTTCATGAAAACCACTTTTCTTCGCAATTGTGCCAAAATGACCGTCTTGATTCCACAAGACTTTTTGCTTTATGTGATAGCTTCGGAAAATGTCATTTTTGCACTCTGGGAGGCCTTTTTGTCTCAACAACACCTTTTTGACTCTCCTCTTGGATAGAAACGAACATGAAGTTGGTTAATTCACCAAATTTAGCTCTATTTCTTTATTAAGTTCCTGAAACATGCTTAAACACACACACTCCATAAAAATACCAAATAATGAAATGAAAGGACGTAACAATAATGAGTTAAGGGGTCAAAATATCTAATATTTGACACCTATCAGTCATGGGGGTGAGCAAAAATGGGTTTTTCACTTAAAGACCGAATGGACTTAAATACAAGTCTTACGAAAAATCCATTTTCGAGAAAACAAACCGAAACACCAACGGAAAGATGAAGCAAATTTGTAGATGCTTAAAGGAGTAAGGAAATGACGAACCGAAGTAAAAGAGGCAACTCGAAGGGAAAGGCAAGTGACTCTATGCAAAGGCACTAACTTTAACCCAACCATACCTAGTTCGACATCTGAATCCCTAAACTCCATAACGACTTATTCAAGAGTGACCAAAACTTTAAGGACACCCCAATCCTTAAGATCACTAAAGGAAACCTAGTGGTCGTTGTCACGGAACCAACTAGTTTCAAATCAATACCCCGTCCAATTCTTTCAAACCTCAATTTCACATTCAAAACCACATCAATTAGGTTTCTAACAAGATCATAAAGCCATCAATACATAATCGATTCTATAATCCACTACCGACTTTAACTTATCAAAAGAAAGCCATTAAACCAACTCATATCACCATACTACGGTATATAAGCATATATCAACAAGTACAAGCATTTATCTCGTATTATACTTCAAACAAAGCATGCAAATCATATTTTTCACATCCTCCAATTTCACTTGAGCATTTTAATGACATATGAATTATATCTCAAAATTCTCATTAAATATGTTCCTCATCCACATGGAATAATATCATGCTCCACATACAACCACAAATCATATAATGGCAATATGACTCAACTAATGAAACTCAATGCACAACCCAGTTGCGACTCAAAATCTGAAAATGGATGCACAACCCGGTTGCGACTTCATAATCTGACAATGGATGCACAACCCAGTTGCGACTTCATAATCCGACAATGGATGCACAACCTAGATGTTACTTCATATGCATAATCCAGTTGCGACTTCATAATCTGACAATGGATGCACAGCCCAGTTGTGACTTATAATCCAAGGACGGATACACAACCTAGTTGCAACTTCCAATTCAAAATTCGAAGACTGATGCACAGCCCAGTTGTGACTTATAATCTTAAGACGGGTGCACAACCCAGTTGCGACTTAACACCAATTGAATTCTCCCTACAAAAGGTGAACACATATGCAATATGTCTTCATGACCCATGCACTAACATAAATATGTATCTCATCATATTTATAAATGACATTCCCAAAATTCCAACACGAATGCTTTTCATCATTCAACATGCTTTTTAAATCTCATTTAAAGCAATAATCAACAAGGATGCCTTCTCATGTACCATTCATGAACCAAATCATCAAGTTATCCTTTAATACACAAGGATAACATTTTCATTCATTTAACATGCTTATATCTCAATTAAAGCATTTAAATCACAATGATACATTCTCACGCATAATTAATGTTCCAAGTCATCAAGTTGTCCCTTAATTCACAATGATAACCAATTCCATTCTTTTAAACATTCTCTTAGTTCAATTAAGCAATTTTTCCACAAATCACATCTTAAACATAACATCCATTCCCAAAATAATAAATATTATTCACAAAAGAGAACTAGATGGTAACTCAAAGTTGAGATGTTGAGTTACACCAATCACATAGTATAACCTCAAAGGTGTTAACCAAAGGAGCTAGCATAATCTCACTACCAAGGCTACATTCCTAACACCTACATACAAATATATATAATTACACTTACACATATACATGATAGGTGCTCAATATTGGTCATTTTTTGCCCCTATCTTGTGTTTGTTATGTCTTTACATTCCGTTACTTGGTATTTTTATCATGTTTGTGTGTGTAAGCATGTTTTAGGAGCTTAATGAAGAAACAGAGCTAATCTCGGTGAATTAACTGAGTTCATGTTCGTTTATATCTCGATAAAGGAATCAAGAGGTGTGTCAGAACAAAGAAGAGATACCGGAGGGCAAAATGGTCATTTCCCGATATCGTTATCTCACCAAAGGGCAAAAATATCATTTTCAGACATGATTACTTCATCCAAAAGCATTGGGAGTCAAAGGTGACCAGTCTAGCTCAAATATGAAAAAATGAGTTTTTACAACAAAAGATGGATAATACCCTACGTCGTCAGAGAGAAAAAAGAGGCAGATTGGACCTGAGCTACGCTTTGGTTTAGATTTTACGCTAAAGCGTAGGTCAGGAGAATAGGTCCCACCTTGTGGCCACGTGATCCTTTTACGTGCTGAAGTTGTTTCGGAATTGTTTCAGAATTTTCCAATTTTGTCCCTACTTCGATATTTTAAGTGATCGGTGATTTCAAACCTCTACATATAGGCGTATACACATATTTACATCATATTTTATAGACATTATTCATGTATTATGAAATTACAGAAAAGGGCAACCATTAGGGTTTCCCTCACTTGTCTATAAATATGAGAGGGTTAGGTTTAGAGTGAGGGTTCTGATTTTCATTCATAGAGTTCTCACATTCAAAGTTCAGAATTTCTTCCATTGAAGAGAATCACAATTGAAGACCTAGAGATCCGGAGAAGAAGGTTATGGAAAGCATTTCTACACTCACAATGCTGACTCTCTCAGCCATGATCAACTAATTCGGTATTTAGGGTTTTCTCGCAAAACCTAGCCAAGTAATGTAGTTCTAATTTTATATTCAATTGTAGAAAGGGGAAACTGTGACTATACTGTGATGATTGTGTTAGATGAGAAACCATTTTTATTCGTGATACAAGTTTATATATTTGAATTGATTCTTGTCTTAGACTTTTTGAATATATTTATCTTACATAATCACAATTAATCACTATGGGCTGGAACTCGGATGCTTAATTTGTGATTTTTTACACAATGGTGGTCATAAAACTCGAAACCTTAGGTTGACACAGGACATGCCCTGACAAACTGATATAGACATGTTTAAGTTAATTTTCATGCTTTAATTTACTTTTCTGTATTTTCTTTCTATTAGTAGTTGGCTAATCAGTTTAGTCTTGAGATGGGTTGTCATAATCCGGTTGAAAGTAATCTTTTTTGGGGTCAAACCGTTGGTGCGGTGTGACCTGATTCACAATCAATGGATCGCCCTCATACAATTGAAATAGAATTTGAACTATATTATGCGGTTAGTGGTGGAGTGAGGAAACCCTAGCTTTTTTTTCTTTCTCTGAATCACAATCATTATTTATTATTGTTTTCTGTTTTATTTTCATTAGTATTAGATAATTCATAAAACCAAACTCTTTTCGAAAAAATATAATTCAGTGTTTATAAACTATTAAAGTGAACAATCCTCGTCTCTGTGGGGTCGATATTCCCCTACTCAAGCAAAAACATTTACAATTGATATGTGTGTTTGCAGAAGGGTAAAACCTAAAGTGTCGTTAATGTATCGTTTTTAACCACATATTTTGCACACACCTGACGCCCAATAATACACAACTATACCCTCCTACATATACACATATATATAGGCATACAATCATACTTTAATATGAGAAATCTCAAGAACAACCACCCAACTAGCATGCATCATAGGAGCAAATCGGTGGAATACTTCACCATAGCCTCATAACAATGAATCAAACTCCAACACAATAGTAGAACAAGAATCATGAAGTGGTATAACAAGAAAACCCAAAACTAGGATTTGAAAGGAAACACAGAAGGATAGAAGAACATAAATCAATCATTGGCTCAAACCAAAGAGAAGAACACCATGACCAACTTCTATGTTGATGGCCATCTCAAACTCCCAACTTAAGGTGATCAAATCAACCTATAAGTGGAGAAGAACCAAGAGGGAAAAGGAGAAGAGAAAATGGAGAGGAAAATATGAAGTTTTCCCATTAAATACTAACACACCCACACATGTGTAGAGATCCTCCACTCACCATTCTCACCATCCAATGGTCAAGCTTCAAGCTAGAAAATGAAGACTTAATCCAAGGGCCACAAAGTAGTCTTGCCATGAAAGACAAATTACACCACACACAAAACTCATTAACTTGCCAAACAAGGCCTTAACATCCAAAGGGTTGAAAATAAGGCAATGAAAATGAATAAAGGATCCAAGGGTTGACATGAAGTTTTGCCAAGTGAAAGACTAAGAATAATGCATTCTTGCATTTAAGTGTCATCCAAATAAGGCCCTATGATCCAAGGGTTAAGAATAAATATGGGAGAATAAGATCAATGGCTATAAGTGAGACACTACTTGAAAATGGGAAATGGCCAATTTGTTCCAAACATAGGATTAATTACAAGTGTGTCATCATGCCTCTTAATTACCCTTCTACCCCTTGTCATCCTCTCTATTTACCACTATGCCACTCATACCCCAACACTTAGCCAAATCTCTATACTTTGCTCTAAGTGCTCTAAAATGAAAATACTAATTTACCCTTCGGTCATTTCTTCCCCAAAATCGTTTTTAACTATTTTCGTTAATCACCAAATGATAATATAACAAGAAATTCACATAAGTGCTACACCAAAATGTCTAAAATGAACTAGGGTGAAACGTTCGGGAACACAACACGATTGCCAAAGCTCTAACGAGAAAATGTTGCAATGAACCCATGAAGTCGCCAACGAACAATAAATCACGAAACCAGAAATGAAAGATCACGAAGTCGTCCCGCTAAGTCCAAAACTTAAGCGCGAAAAATTTACACATACCGAGATTACACAAGACTTCATGAATAAGTGACGTCACAGAACATTAACACTTGGAAAAGAATTCCAGAAAGAAGAAAGGAAATGCGGGGCGTTACATGCCATGTTATATAAAAGGAGTTTAATTTGGTGAAATAACTGAATTTGTAACTCAAGATTGTTCGAGAGCCAAAATCATGGATAAAAGACCTATGAATGACCAAAAATAGGTCAAGGATGCAAAAGGAGTGAAGAGGAATAAAGCTAAGAAGAGAAACGGAGAAAAGAAGATGAAATACATAAACTACAAGGTGAAGAACTACCGAGTACTCAGTAGTGCCATCACCGAGTACTCGGTGAAGTGAGAAAATGTGCGCACTTGCGCAAAAAGAGAAAAATGACGAGAACCTTTGGAGCACTTGTGCCCGTTTACGCAGCATTCAGGAGCCATCGAGTACTCTGTGGAATTCTTACCGAGTACTCGGTGAGACCAAATACGCCAGGCCACATCAGCAAGTTATATATGTACCTGTGGGACCCGTCTCGGCCAGAATCAATATGGGATGATCTCTAGGCTATATTGGACACTATATTGACCATATTTGATGAGATTTAACACTATTCTTCAAGGAATATCATGATACATATTCCTGACTTAACCGTGAAGCAATCAGATTATCAAACAAATACGCTTCTTTTTCTATAAAAGAGAGGGGTCTCCCTTGGGGTTATAAGAGTTTTTATTAAAGGATAATAAAGGTGTTTTATCAGAGTCTTGATACATGGTTGTGGGAGATTAGTGCGAGAAGAATAACCTTGGAGGGCACGTCTACATCAACAATATAGATAGCCACTACCATGGACAACTAAATCGGTATCTAGGGTTTTTAACAAAACCCTAGACAAGTAATGTGGACTCTTTCTTATTTTTAATTTTATAAGGGGAAACTGAAGGAAACATATGTGATGATTGTGTGGATGAGTGATTACGTTTGATTTTATATAAGATTCTTCATTTATTATATGTCTTGTCTTAGCTTGAATGAATGGTTTATCTTGCACAGTCATGGTTATTCAATATAGGCTATAACTCAGACGATTAACTCATGATTTTCTACACAATGGTTTTAATTAACATACAATCTTGATTTAGACAAACCATGCTAAAGAAAAGATAACGAGTGACATGCTTTTAATTTATGTTAGTATGAGTAGTTTAAAGTAGATGCATATACTAGTTATGCTTGTTCAAGTATGGATTGTGTTAATGATGGATTAATTTTTCCTTTTTTGGTATTAGGGTTTGTCAATGCTTGCGACCCTATATCTAATTCACATATGATGGACTGCCCTTTACAATTGAATGAATTGGCGGATATATTATGTGGTTAGTGGTGGAGTTAGAAATACCTTAGATCTTTATCTCCACTATTTTCAAACACCAAAACCAAAATCTATCTTTAATTTTATGTTATTTTATTTCTTGTCAAATTAGTTATAGAAAACCAAACAAACAAAATTATCTTTCATAATTTAGTTACAATAATTATAGAAAAATTTGTGAATTCATTAGTCTCTGTGGCCCTATCTTATATATACTATACTATAATTGATTCGTGCACTTGCGATAAGGAAAACTAGGTCAACTTTAAGGGCTTATTTGCACACAATATTATTATTATTATTATTTATTACCCAAGCCTAGTAAGCTAAACCAATTGAGGTTTGGTCGACCGATCAAGTTTTTGGCGCCGCTACCAAGGACTATTGATTTGCTATACTTTTAAATAATTATTATAATTAGATTATTTATTTGCTTTATTTTTATTTTCTTCTTTTTAAAGCTAAATTGTGTGTTTTGACGAGGTACACCGAAATAAGCTAAAGGAGAACCAGAGGAGCAAGTGACCACTGTTTTGTTGGACAATTTGTGAGTTTTATATGTATTTAGTATTATTCATATTAAAATAATATATATATAAAATAAAATATAATGTATAACGCCTATACCAATTCGTCCAATATTCCATATTATAATCCATACAATCCGGGTTGGTTAGACGATCCCAATTTTTCATATCACCAACCATACATGGGAAATCAATATCAAAGCTTAAGTCAAGATCCACGATATTTCGATCAATCATCAAGTTCTCAATTATATGACCTAGGAATAGGTTTTTCATCGTATAATCAAGAGTACTACCCTCAGCCATCTAGTAAATTCTAATTTGAGGAGTCAAATCAATATTTTCCCCAAGAGCCATTGAGTTTTGAAGATAAAGTTTTAGCAGCCCTAGGGAATATTGAAACAACCACTCGTGAGTGTGAGGAAATTACATACAAGGTAAACAATTCGTACTTACAATTGGATAATCAAGAATTTTATTCATATGATTTAAATAAACCTCGTTATGAAGATTTTGTTCTGGATCTAATTCCAAATTCACCCCCCCCCAGTCAAACATATTTGAAGATAGTGTTGTGACTGGCCTTAACACGTTAGAAGCCGAATCACAATTACTCCATTCTCATTCACAGTCCCTTTGTAAGTTAGAAACCCTAGTAGGGCAACTAGTTAGTGCTTTAAATAGAAGAGAAGAGGAACGACCATGTCAAGCGGTAATTGATACAATAGACCAAAGTATAGTTGAGTTAGGATCCCTTAGTGATGAAGAGGAAACTAGTCCATTCTATATAACTTATGAGGATGAGGATGATGATTATAATCAAATAGAGGAACAATTCAGGGAAAATAATGAAACCTCACAAGAAGAGTCGGTACAAGTAAAGGTTAGAAAGGATGAATTACCTGAAGTAAATGAAGACTTCACAAATATCGATTGGGATAAACAAATACAATCTAACCTTGATGACATTGCAGCAATAGAAAAAGCACTATATGGAGAGTCATGGCAAAAACCAATAGAGTCGCTACCAATCACCTCGAATATACCAGCCAGATCTGTGCAAATAGATTTATCAATATCAGAATCCGAAGAACCTAAAGAACCAATTGAAACATCATATGAATTTAAATAATCAATTTCCCCATGTCTCAAATAACAAGTTCACAATATTAAAAGGGAGGAATATTACGTAATTGAGGGGATCGGCGAGGTGATGGATGACACATTACCTCATTCGGTGATGAAACAATCGTTGGACACAAAGATTAAACATGAGATGAAGATAGAGCTTGTTAAAGGAGGTAAGTTATATAATGATTATTATTTGCTTGTTGTCATGCTCATTAATGATTATCCACAATGGACACCAATTAACGACTTACTTCCCAAACTTAAACCAAAATTTAGTGGATGCGTAGTAAAGAGAAAAGGTGTTGGATAGTACAATTAGACGTGGTCTTGCCAAAGACAGCAAAGATTGGCGTCAGTAATCCGGAATTGTATATTAATTATATTTTATGTTCTTTTTGCATGTGTTATGATTTCTTTTATTTTTAGGGATGTTTTTAGGATTAGTTTAATAATTTTTGAGGATTAGGCACCGACTAAGAGAGTTCATGTTTTCTTAGACGGGTATGTAATAATAGGATTTTAATTATCTTACTTTTTGTTTAATTAATCTTAGTTGATTTTAGTTAATTTATGTTTTTATTAAATTTAGATGAGGTATGACAATAGGAGTAAGTATTGGAGTGAATGAATGAATCAAAAATTAAAAAGGAGTTTGATAGTATTTTTCAGCAACTATGTACAACCGAGTAGTGTTTATACCGAGTACTCGGTCACTTAAAAGTTGAACTGAACCTGGCAGAGCTCAACAGTTCATATTAGGGCATAGTCTCTCTCTTTCGAATCACTCCAAAACTCTTGATTTCTTTCCAAAACTCTCTTTCTAAAAACGTTTATAGTCCATTACTATCATTTCAACACAAATTCAAGCCACAAAACTCTCCCAATTCCCGTATATCAATCCATATATATATATGCATATATATACCTTCATTTTGCCCTCAATTTTTGATCATTTTTGCTCAAATCAAGCTTCAAATCTTCATCCTATCCCTAATCTGACCAAAACCCACTGATTATCTTGCCCAAAACCAACCTAAAATCCTTCCTTTAGCTCCCATTCGAACCTATATATATACACATATACACATCTCAAATCCACTCCAAATCATTCAAATAGTGCCCAAGAAGAGGAGCAGAACTACAGAGGAGGGAGAATCATCGGAAACAACTACCGAGATTCGCACATGAGCGGCCCAAAGGGAGGTTGAGGCACGCCTAAGGGCATGGGAGATCGGGCTTGCCAAGGATTTTCAGCTCGAGCGCACTTTCAAATACGTCGACTTCCGAAACGGATTAAAATCCAGATCAAGTGTGAAGAGATTGATGAAGTGAGGGTTGAGGCTATTGTTGACTCTTGTATCGCCTGTGTATTATCCAGAGATGGTTCACGAGTTCTATCGCAACCTATTTTATGACGTGGCAACTGGATTGACTACGAGGGTAAGGGATTGAGCTTTCAAAATCGATACCTCCCTCATTGAGACTGTATAGGGCATTCTGGATGAGTGTCCGGAGGAGTTACGGGCTAGATTTCCGCCACCTTCAGAGTCGTTCCTAGACGTTCATGAGATTATATGGCGAATATGACTGGGGCGCTATGGGGATCTGAAGAGTGCAACATGTGTAGGGAAGAGGTATATTCCCCAGATTTTATGGTTTGTGGATTCCGTTTTTTACAATCAAGTTCATCCTCGCGGTCATGACATGGAAAAACGAGGTTTTTTTCTGGAGGTGTTGTATTGCTTCTATGCTCGTCGATGGCTCTCAATACCGAGCATTATAGTTCATATTATGCGGACCTTGTTGGAGGAGCTCTCTGACGAGGCGGCGGTAAGGCCGAAGAAGTGGCAGCTCCCATTTCTTTCTCTGATCACCGGTATTTTATGACATCTCGACATTCAACCGGTGGAGGGAGAGGAGGAGCGACCCATTCATTCACCGATGCCATATGGAGTCTTTAGCCATTCTCACGGCAAGATGAGTCGAGGCCTGAAAGAGGTTGTCGCTGCGGAGGAGGAGGCTCATTCTGATACCTCAGAGGAAGAGGGTGATGCAGCAGCAGCGGAGGGAGAAAGAGGAGAGAGTTGGGATGATGATGAGGCGACAGATGAGGAGATTCCTCAGGCCCCTAGACAAAGAAATACAGTGACCCTATCTAGGAACAGTATGCATATTTGGTAGCCCGTCAGGAGCTGATTCTTTAGGAGCAGACCGAGATCCGAGCAGTGATGGCTTATGGATTTCAAGCGATCTTAGAGCGATTAAGCGCCAACTCCACTTCTCATCCACCATCACCACCGTCTGAATCTTAGGATTTTGAGAATAGTCGATCATGAGCTGACATAGATTTGTTATTCTAGATATTGCCTTAGGCTGAGCCATGAATCGTTATTTTTTAATTTTTACTTTATTTCTTTTTATTTCCATTTTTGTACTCGAACTCCAACGAAAATATTAGCAAATTAATGAAAATGGATATTTTGGTATTTATCGAACAAATTATTTTGATTTTATCTATTTTCCAATTATAAGGATATAATGATATAAGTTTGGGGGGAGGGTACGATTTTTCAAAAATATTTTTATAAAATTCTAACTTATTTACTTCTATTTTAATTAATTTTATATAATTATTTATGTATTATATATATATTTAAAATAGTTTATTAAAGTTATGTACTGATTTCTTATATATATATTCTATATATATTTATATTAAAGAAAAAGTGGTTTTTGAAAAAAAGTATAATATATTTTGGTACAGGGACTACCGAGTACGTGGTCGATCCTGGAAAAATTATATTTTTATAATTTTTAAAAATTAATATATATAATTATGTATTTTGATTTTTCCTTTCAAATTAGGACTTTGACTGTAATATAATAGTATATTATATAGTTTTAGTAGCTTCTAAGAAAGAAAAGAGAAGTCTATGAAAATTTTCATATATATAAAATCATTTTTAACTATGGAAAAATTTGCAATAAATCTTATTACCATTTCAAAACTTTCCATTCTAATGATTCCTATTCCAGATTTCTGCTATAAATTGAATCATTCCTTTCCTAGAAAGGACTTCAATTTAAAGTTATAAATTTAGGGTTTCTTCTCTTCATTCTTTCACAGTTCATCACCATTTTTAGAGAGAGAGAAATAGTAGGAATTCATTGTTCTTTTCAACCAATGGCAACCCAAGATTCGTTAGCCACTTGTAAGATTGCATGTGAACGTGTGTTTTATGCGGATGGATATCCGGAGCTGGCCATAATGAAGACGATGGCTAAGCTATAAAAGAGGAAGTTAACACCATTGATAACTCCGACGTCCGATTTTGCTTTTCTAGACATTGTTCGTGATTTTTATAGCAACATGCATTTTGATAAGGTCAAGAATGGTGAAATTCTTTGCACCACCGTTCAATGAGTTACAAGGAGTATTGAAGTTTCCCCCGAGGCAATTTCTATGGCATGGGTAATTACACATGAAGAGCCTCCAGAGCTTGAAGGTAAATTTTGACCATATCATGCTCCATATTCTTCTTTTCGCCAAATGGTTAGGGAGATTTGTGACTATTACGAACCAACTTCTTATGCTCGTAATATACCTAGGGCTATGCTTGACCCTGATTGTGGTTTCTAAATACTTTATTGGCTAAGCAAGTTTACCCGTCGAATTGGAAGGATAAGTGTGACTATGAGGCGATAGATACTCTCTATCAGTTTTGAACTAAACGTTGGGTATCTATTCCTTCGATTATTTACGAACATATGGTAACTCATTGGAGATGGTTAGTTCCTAGACTATGTTCATTGGAAGTTTATGGACTTATTTACCCACGAGGAGAAGAGTTGGTGGTGTAGTTACCAACAAGATTTATTTGAGGAGGAAAAAGATGCACAAGAAGAGGAAGACACCAAGATCAACAAAAGTGGCTAGAGTGGAATAAGGAATAATTCGTAGGATTAGGGAATGGATGTAAAATTTTCTTTCTAAGTATTTTCTTTTTCATTATTTTTTTGTTTTGTTTTATTATTTTTCTCACCAAATCTGTTTAGGATTGGCTCTATGCATGTTTTTCATTTATTCTATTTTATTTTTTATGCAATTTTAATTTTAAGATTATAGGCCCCTAAGGCCAAATCATGAGTGATTTTATTAATAAAATTTCATTCCCATGAAAAAGTGGTTCATGTTTTATATTTTAGTTTATTTAATTATTCTCTCTATTGGATATGATCTTGGGTATTGCATAATGTTTTATTTTTTAATAGATCATCCAAAGCAAGTTTGGGGGAGATATGAGCAATATAACGAAGCAACCGAAATTACACTTCAAGGGCGGTAACAATTTATTCCCTTCTTTATTTTTATTTTTAGACCATGAGGACATGGTCCGCATTAAGTTTAGGGGGGAGGAATTAGTTATTAGATGCTTTAAGGGAATGATAAAAATAAAAAAATTGAAAAACATTATGAAGTTGTTCATTTGAAATATGTGATTGAGATTTAATGAGTTAATTTGTGTACATGTTATGACAAGAAAGATATTATGTATGCAGTTGGTTGAGACTAAATATCCTCGCTAGAAAGTCCAGAGACTTAGAAAGACAAAAAAGGATAAAAATGAAAAAATATATTGAAGTTGTGTCATTGCAAAACTTAATCAATGAAGTAGAAGAAGGGAGATTAGTCTACTATAGAGAATGTTCACAAAAACACGGAGAACTATGTGGATCGGCAGTAGAAATTAGCAAGTTTATTTCACTGTTATGGGAACCATTCTTTTAAATTTAATTCATGATAATTATTATGTATAAGTGAGTGGGGATAACTTGTATGCATTTTATTTTGACAAAATTATAGGATTTGCATGATTAATGATTATTTGATTTCATGATCATACAACAATGAAAAATGAAAGAATTTGTGAGTAGTATATTGAACCCTCACGAGACTTCACTCGTCCACTCGGTATTGCCGAGAGGTTTAAAAGGTTTATTACACATGCTAAGTGTAATCGTACACCTTCACGAAAGAAAATGATTAGTTAGATAGTTTAGTAATTAGTTAATTTTAATTTATTGTACTAAAAACCACAATCATCACTAATTTTGAAAAGTTTCTATTGAATTAATTGCTAAAGGACCAACACTGTTTAAGTTTGGGGGTTTGATAAGAGCCAAATATCATATATTTAAGGCTCCTAATTATACATTGTTATGTTCACTTTTATCATTATATTGGTGCTTTTAAATGGTTTTTGTATTTTAAGATGTTTCAAACCATGTTATGTAAAACGAGTTTAATTCGGTGAAATAACTGAATTTGTGACTCAAGATTGTTCGAGAGCCGAAACCATGGATAAAATACCTATGAAGGACCAAAAATAAGTCAAGGATGCAAAATGAGTGAAGAGGAATAAATCCAAGAAGAGAAACGGAGCAAAGAAGATGAAATACAAAAAGTACAAGGTGAATAACTACCGAGTACTCGGTAATGCCATCATCGAGTACTCGGTGAAGTGAGAAAGTGCGTGGTGGAATTCTTAACGAGGACTCAGTGAGACCAAATATGTCAGGCCACATCAGCAAGTTGTATATGCACATGTGGGACCCGTTTCGGCCATAATCAATATGGGATGATCTCTAGGCTATATTTGGTACTATATTGACCATATTTGATGAGATTTAACACTATTTTTTAAGGAATATCATGATACACATTTCTGACTTAACCGTGAAGCAATCAGATTAACAAACAAATACGCCTTTTTTCTATAAAAGAGAGGGGTCTCCTTTGGGGTTATAAGAGTTTTTATTAGAGGATTATAAGGGTATTATATCAGAGTCTTGATACGTGGCTGTCAGAGATTAGTGCAAGAAGAATAACCATGGAGGGCGCGTCTACATCAATAATGCAGACAACCACTACCATGAATAACTAAATCGATATTTAGGGTTTTTAAAACCCAAGCCAAGTAATGTAAACTCTTTTTATTTTTAATTGTATAAGGAAAAACTGAAGGACACGTAAGTGATGATTGTGTGGATGAGTGATTACGTTTGATTATATATAATATTCTTCATTTATTCTATGTCTTGTCTTAGCTTGAATGAATATTTTATTTTGCACAATCATGGTTATTCAATATGGGCTAGAACTCGGACGCTTAACTCTTAATTTTCTACACAATGGTTTTAATTAACATGCAATCTTGATTTAGACAAACCATGCTCAAGAAAAGATAACGAGTGACATGTTTTTAATTTATGTTAGTAAGAGTAGTTTAGAGTAGATGCATGTATTACTTTTGCTTGTTCAAAGATAGATTGTGTCAATGATGGATTAATTGTTCCTTTTTTGGGATTAGGGTTTGTCAATGCTTGCGACCCTATATCTGATTCACATATGATGGACCTCCCTTTACAATTGAATGATTAGGAGGATATATTATGCGATTAGTGGTGGAGTTCGAAATACCCTAGATCTTTATATCCACTATTTTCAAACACTAAAACCAAAATCTATCTTTACTTTTAAGTTATTTTATTTCTTGTCAAATTAGTTTTAGAAAACTAAACAAACAAAATTATCTTTCATAATTTAGTTACAATAATTATAGAAAAAGTTATGAATTCATTAGTGTTTGTGGATACGATATACCCTATCTCATCTATACTATACTATAATTCATTCGTGCACTTGCGATAGGGAAAACTAAGTCAAATTTAAGGGCTTATTTGCAAACAACATTATTATTATTATTATTTATAACCCAAGACTAGTAAGCCAAACAAATCGAGGTCTGGCCGACCAATCAGTATCTAGGGTTTCCAACGAAACCTAAGCTGATTGATGTAGACTTTTATTTATTTTTATTGCAAACAAGAGAAGTTGAAGAACACTTATATGATGATTATGTAGTGATAGACCGAATGAATTACCTAAATAAGATTTATATTAATTCTCTTCTTAAGTTGAGATTGAATTAATTATTTATCTTGAATAACCATGTTTTTACTAAGGGCAAGAAATCCAAGGTTTAAATAATGGTTTCTACATAATGATACTTAATGACATGATAAGGTTTTAGGTGCAAATTATTCATACTAAGAGAAGATGACCATTAATGTGTTGTTAATTTAATGTTTTAGGAGTAGTTGTAGTATAGATGCATACCATGGTCATGCCAATCAAAGATGAATTGTAGTAAACTAAACTTGATTGCATCTCTTTTGAGATTAGGCAACTGTTTGTAACATTACTAATTTGATTTGTATAAGCTGTATCGCCCTCTTACAATAGAATAATTAAAGGAATGCATTACAAGGTTAGTGGTGGAGTTGGAATAAAATCTTAGACTTGTTTATCTTGATTTACATCACAAAAATTACTTGTTTATTTATTTTATGTTTAGTAGTTATAAAACAACCAATCAAAACAATATTTATAATATAATTCAGTTTTTTACTTTACAATTATTTGAAATACAACTCTGATCTTTGTGGTTTCATACCCTCTCTACCCAACTATACTATATACTCCTTGCGTACTTGCGACTGAGAGGTAAAACTAGATCGTGATAATTCTTCATTTTAAACACTTTTATTTTCATACAACTAGAACTGATCACAAGTTTTTGGCATTGTTGTCGGGGATCAAACGGATATTTCAGATTATTGTATTGAAGTTTATTGAATTATTGTATTAATTTTAGTTTATTTTAGCATTTTTTATTTTTATTTGCAGGTCAGGAACAACACTGTTCGAAACTGAAAATTTTCCAAAAAACTCACATACTCCAGTATCCGATCGATCGGCTTCTTCAGCGATCGTTCAATAAGTTCAACGATTGTTCGCAACATCCTCTAATCGGTCGATAATCACCCCGATCATTCGATTGAATTTGTGGTCGATCGATATACTTCTATTCATACAAAAACAAAGATAGACATAAAAGTTACATATCAATCATACCAAAACTGTATCAGAAAAAAATACAAAGATAATCTTTTCTTAAAATAAAAGTATAAACATATTTGCATAACATATATATTTGATTTCTATATGTAAGAAAAACAAATATATATATATTTATATTTAAAATAATAATAATAATAAATAAATAATATGTATTTATTTATTTAAAGATATTTATTGCATTATTCATTTATTTGAACTTATTGCTTTATTTAATATCATTGTTTATTGTTTATGCTTGGACGTCGTTCAATTAATAGTCCTCTTGAAGCATTTGATCCTGAAATTGATCGAACGTACCAAATAAATAAAAGAAAGAATTTAAATAATTTAGATAATATAAACATGGGTGATAACGCAGTAGTAGCTCCACATGTTGTCTTTAAAGATTTTTATACTCCACAAGAGTATACTTCCCCATTAGAAATCACAATACCAGCAGGAGCGGACCAAT
The DNA here is from genome assembly GCA_963922005.1 of Cornus suecica. Taxonomy (NCBI): domain Eukaryota; kingdom Viridiplantae; phylum Streptophyta; class Magnoliopsida; order Cornales; family Cornaceae; genus Cornus; species Cornus suecica. Next base: position 72,470,474 of record OY998242.1, read on the forward strand.
ATGAAATTAAACCCGCTATAGTTAATATGTTATCTAAGTTTCATGGGAACACTCATGAGGATCCCTATCATCATATAGATGAATTTTTATAGGTCTGTAACACTGTGTGTATAAAAGGATGTACGGATGACGATTTTAAAATTATATTATTCTCTCATTCCCTAAAAGATAAAGCAAAACTTTGGAATGGTACGATACCAAGAAATATTAGAAATAATTGGAAAAAGTTTCAGAATGAATTTTTACATAAATTCTTCCCAGTAGGAAAAACACATGAGACCCGTAGAGCTATCTTAATGTTCTCATAAATATCTGGTGAGTAATTTTATGAAACTTGGGAACGATTTAACGAAATTTTATGAAAATGCCCTCATCACGGACTCCCTAGTCACGAATTAGTTTGTTTACATAGGACTAGGAGAGGGCCACAAAAATACAGTTGATGTAGCATGTGGAAAAACATTTACACAAAAAACCATAGATTTCTTATGGAATCTTTTCAAAAATCTTAATGAAGATTCCCAACAAAATATGTCTGATATTAAAGCTCCACAAACTATCATTTCCAATCCTAAAATAATCAATAGTGCATTCGAAGCAAGTCAAATATATGAAATAACATCAAAAGTGGATGAACTAAGTAAAAAGTTTGATCAACTAATGAAAATCAGTCATATAAACCCCACACCCCAAGAAGTATGTTCGATATGTGTTAATCCTTCGCACTATGCCAACAACTGTTCTTACACACAACCAAAATCTGAGTATATCACTGAGGATGTTAATGTCACCTTTACCAATCCGAATAATGATCCATTTTCAAATAGCTACAATCCCCATTGGCGAAATCATCCTAATTTCTCATATAAAACTCAGACTAACACCTTTAATCAAAGCCCTAATAAACAGAACAACCAATTCCGATCATTTAACCAAAATCCTAATCAACAACCAAACCAATTTCGTACATTCAATCAAAACCCTAATGAGCCACCTTTCAGAAACTCAAATAATACATCTGGTCTTGAACAAGAACTCAGGAGTGTGCTAAACGAATTCAAAATGCCACGCAACTCCTACATACCCATTTCCAATCTATCTCTAAACTCGAGACCCAAATTAGGCAGATAACTAATTCTATAAATAGAAAAGAAGAAGGGAAACTACCGAGTCAACCACTCATAAACCCAAAAGGGCAACAAATGATTGAGCATATAGCACCAGAAGGAGAATCAACAATAAAAACCGTTCAAGCCATAACTACACTTCGAAGTGGTAGAGTTGTAGACAATAAGGCTAAGGAACAATTCGAGGAAAGGACAAATAAGCAAAATAATAAAGAAACCAATCCTGAAGAGAAAAAAGAATTAGCTTATAACAAGAAGGAAAGAAATCTTGAAATAGAGGAAGAAGTAGTTTCTAAAAGAAACAAGAACCAGTTATGGAAAGACAAAATTCTACACCAACAAAAGAAATAGGAGAAATGAGCTACGAACCTAAAGCTCCATTTCCACAACGTTTACAAGAGCCTGATCCTTATGGAAAACAAGGAGAAAATATTCAAGAAATGTTTGAGACATTCCAACAACTAAAAATCAATCTTCCTCTCTTGATAGCAATCAAATAGATTCCTCCTTATACTAAATTCTTAAAAGATTTATGCACGCATAAAAGAAGGAACATAACTCATGACGCTAAAAAAATAGTGTTGACCAATCACGTGAGTTCTATAATATCCAACAATACACCTCTAAAATATAAAGATCCAGGAACACCAATTATTTCTTGTACAATAGGATATCTAGAAATTGAAAAAGCTTTTCTTGATTTAGGGGCTAGTGTAAACTTATTACCTTATTCGGTATACAAGCAACTAGGGTTAGGAGAATTATCACCAATAGCTGTTGTTTTCCAACAAGCTGATAGATCCACTAAACACCCACGAGGGATAATAGATGATGTCATTGTCCAAATTGATAAATTCTACTTCCTTGTTGACTTTGTTGTTTTTGATATGGAACTCTTTTATGATCCCACTAGACAAATACCGGTAATCCTAGATGACCATTCTTAGCAACTGCAAATGCATGTATAAATTGCATAACTGGGGCTATGGATTTATCATTCGGAAATATAAAGGTTCGGAAAAATATCTTCGAATCTGGCTATCCATTAAAAGGTAATAAAGAATGCTCTATAATAGAAGCTCTTGACAAATCATCACCAAAAATAGTATCTCAACCAGTGGATAAACCACCTGATGACTATATAGCTTGTCAACTAGACACATTAACATTAACAGCTAAACATGTACCTGATATTATTTTAGAAATGTTGTCGGAATATTATGAGGAAAAGGTAAGGAAACAACATTCAGCTGAAGCTAAAAAAGAAAAATATAAAAAGATAGTAATTAAGCCTAAACCAACCATACCAAGTAGACCCCCACCAAAGAGAGAAAAGTACCCTCTGGCTAATCATAAATTAAAGTACAAATGTATCTTCTTTAGAGATGAATATCCAGAGTTAGCAATAGAAAAATTCATGGAGGAACTTGAAAGACGAAAATTGGAAAAAAAATTGCAACCTGCTTCAGCAATCGCATACCCCGACTTGGTTCAAGAATTTTACCAGAATATATATTTAAGAGACACTGAAGTGAGCAAAGCGTTACATACAAGAGTATAGGGGCATGAAATAGAAATATCCCTTGGTACCATTGCTAAAGCATGACATATTCCTCATAAGACACCTTCCGAATTAGTGGAAAAGTTTCCGAAAATCCCGCCCTATGATCTTATAACTCGTGCCATGGCTAGAATTATTTGTGGAAATAACAACACAAAACTCATAATCGGAAGGATTACAAAAACATAAATTCGACCTGAACTATGGTAGCATTTTCACTAGACAAGTATGTCTTAAGTTTAGTAATGACTAAAGGCCATCACTTATCAATGCTTTATTATTTTGATCAAGGATATTGGGCGTCTATATCAGATATTATTTACGATCATATATAGACATTCTGGAAAGCCGTGATCACTTGTAAACTTTCCTTCAACCGAAAATGAAAGATTCCGTTCCCATTCTTAATACAAGCGCTAATAAAATATCAGATAAGATCGAAGTTCGAAATTCCATCCGAAATAGGAATTTTTGTTATCAAAGATTATGATCATTGGAAATTTTCCGATACCTTGAGCTACGATGAAATGGGGCGATGGTAGGAATTTCAATTACAATTAATTAGGCAAAACTAAAATCTTATAAAGGAAAATAACATGCAAAGAAAAAAGGAATCTATCAATTTGATAGATTTCACGGATAACACTATTTAAGCATGATAGAAATGTCATGTCATCTACATTAAATAATAATCTCGGTCTGAAAAATATCTAATATTTCAACTGAGTGTAGCAATTAAGAGTTTTACTACTATATTTTTCTTTTGTTACTGTATTAATTTTCCTTTATAATATTTACTACAAAAATAATATTCCATAAAAATTTATATATTTATATATATAAGTATTGTCATAATATTTCATACATATTCATTTATATCTATTAAACTTATAAAATTAAATATTTTAAAAATTACCGATCGATCAGAAATACTACAAGAAATATCACGTTTTGAAAAAAAAAAAATTGTTCTAGCAACAAAATTTGTTTTGTTGTAGGTCATCCCCAAAAGTGCAACACAAAAAGTTTTGCGCTACAAAAAAATTTGTTGTAAAAAATTGACCCTACTGCAACAAAATTTTCATTTGTCACAAAAGATATGAACATTAGCGACACATTATTTGTTGCTAAATGTCCCAAAACTTGTTGTCAAATACATCCCCATTGTAAGGAGTTTTGTTCCAAAAAAGGGCATAATTTGCAACAAAAAAAAAAGTTAGTTGCTAAAAACAGAATAATCTGCAACAAAACTAAGTTTGTAACTAAAAATAAAATAATTTGCAACAAAATTAGGTTGTTTAAAAATAAAGCAATTTGCAACAAAGCTAACTTTGTTGTTATAGATGATGTTATAGGAAAAGGTGTTATTAGTTGCTAATATTAATTTTTTGTAAGAAAAGGCATTCTATTGCGATTTGTTTCTTTCCTGAACTAACCAATTTATGATAGACCTTTGTCCTCTAACTTAAATTAAAGATGGCAATTGAACAAAAATGATACTTTCACACATTATATATAATACATCAAACACATCGTACAATCCATTATTTTACAAAATATTTTATCACATATAAAAAAAAACAAAGGACTAAATGCATCTTCAAGAATTTGAAGAGTAGACATGCTAAATAGAAAGTTGAGTGTTTTGGACACATGAAACAAAAAGATAGCTAATCGGGACTGCAAGCATCTACAACAGAAAGGAGATCCAAAAGAAATCCCCCTGCATCCAATGAAAAGAAAAGAAAAGAAATAATTATTAAAGTCACTTAGATGTAAATTAATCCATGATTTAGGCTAGTAGACGATGGTAGTTGAAGAATCAAACCTAAATAACTTCCATGATTTATAACTATACTATGATTTAGAAAAGGTTCGTGCATAGAACCCTAAATAGATCTACAAATGGTTCATGAATAAAACCCTGTGTGGATTCTTTCATGTTTTAACTTACCTAACATATCATATCTGACGCCGGACAGAATAGAGATTATTCTGCAGGCTAGTGCAATAGATAATTTGCAAGAAAAAAATAGGAGAATTCGACCCAAAATTCAGAGAACACTCTGGAATTTAATAAGATTGTTTATAATCAAGAATGACCAAAAAACAACCCACAAGCCGGGTTAAAATAGCTGAAAATCGACCCCTAATGGGATTTTTGCCAAAGATAGCAAAACCCTAAAATTCTTACCAAAACGAAATACGGAAAGAAATCAAAAGATTGCCAAAAATCTGGCCTAAATCGGGTTCAGAATCATCTCCTAATCGACAAATAAAATATTACCATAAATAACAAAAAATAACTAAAAATAGAGATTTGAAAAGGAAAACAGCGTATTTGGGGCTCGAAATGATGTGCACCGAGCATAGCTCAGTGGCCACGACGTGCGCGCCGAAATTAGCTTTCCGAATTGGGATCAGGGCGCTAATCGGACACTTGTAGCTCCAGTTATGGCCAAAAAACCGACACGTGCACGGAAACCACCCCAATTAGACTAGATCACGATTTCTTGTTGATCCTCTCTCTCCAGGTAATCCAGCGCCATTAATGAGCAATCTGACAGCTCGGCATCGTCTGACTCGGATCCCCCTGCATCAATATCAAGGTCATCCAAGTAATTGTGAGTGAAGCTGGAGCGAGAGCTTCCAAGTATGATTTTAGAAATTGAGATGTGGAGAGGCAATATATATGGTAAAAGGGGATAGAGATATGAAGAGATAGAGAAGGTAAAAGGATATGGGTTAATTTTATTTACACCCCTGAGGCTTGTCATATCATCATTTATATCCCTTCAGGTTTGCATATCTTCAATTACACCCTCTACTGTTCAATATTCTCATCACTTAGACTCCCTGAACGATGACATCAGCCTGAATTTTTTTTTAAATCCTTAAACTACCATCAATGTCTTATCCTTATTCTGTTTGGAAACAAGGATAGTACTTTTATCAATTAGATCCCCTCCCATCATTTAATAATTTAATTTCTATTAAAATTTGAAAATGTATATAAAATTTGAAAAAATATATATTAAAATTTGAAAAATATTATAAATTCGAAAATAAATATAAAATTAAAAATATATATAAATTTCGAAATTATTATTTTTTTCAAAAAAACATATTAAATTTTGAAAAGAAATATAAAAATCGCAAAAAACATAAAAATTTTTGAAACAAATATATAAAATTAAAAATAAAAAATTTAAAATTCAAAAATATATATTAAACTTTGAAAAACTTTATTAAATTCAAAAATAATTATAAAATTAAAAAATATATATATAAAATCCAAAACCCCAAAAATCAACCCCAAATATTCACAAACAAACAAATATTTACAAATAAATAAATTAATCTCCCCCTCTCTCTCTTTATCTCTCTCTCACAAACACACACACACACACTGCACACAACATGCATATATACATATATATATCACACACACACATATATATATATATATATATATCACTACCCCTTCCCACTGTCGACGCCGCCCCTCCTATATATATATATATATATATACATATATACACACACACACACACACATATATATATAGATATACACCCCTCTCCCACTGTCGGCGCCGCCCCCTCCCACTGCCCCCCTCCCCTATTTTCGAAAATGGCGGTGGTAATAAATTAATTTAAGGGTTGCTCGTGGTGGTGTCGGTGGATGATGTGGTGGTGGTAGTGGCGGTGGGTGGTGGTGGTGGTGGCGGCGGCGGCGGTGGTGGTTAGGGTTGGAGGGATAAATTGATTTAAGGGGGTGTTTGGTTTAGGAGTTAAATTGGTTTAGGAATTAAATTGATATAAGGGGTGTTTGATATAAGGGTATTTTAGACATTTCATACCATGACGGGGTGTAAATGAAGATATGAAAATTTGAGAGAGTGTAAGTGATGATAAGATAAATCTCAAGGTATGTAAATGATGTTAACCCAAAAGAATATTAATTCAGGAAGTCCCATGCATAAATAGACAGTTGTACCAAAAAAAAAAATAACTGGCGTGTCTCTTTTCTATTAGTTCGTGCTGCCAAATATCACAAGAAATGAGGTGGCGCGAATTTTAAACTTTTTCAAATTTTTTGGGCGTCTCTTTTCTATTAGTCCGCGCTGACAAATACCATAAGAAATGAGGTGGCGCGAGTTTTAAACTTTTTCTAATTTTGGGCCCAAAATGGACGATGCGCAAAATTGCAACCAAAAAACATAATAATTTAACTTAAATAACAAATTTCATTTTTTTTTCAAAACTTTTGGGGGCAAAATATGATTTTCCAAAATTGCAAGTAAAAGAAGAAACTTATAATATATATATATATATATATATATACTAAAAATATAGATTTGTTCTTTAAGTTAATAAAAAAAACTTAATTAATTTTTATTTTTTAAAAATAATTATTACTTCAAAGTTAATTTTATTACAATTCCAATAATCAAAATTATTTTAATAAGTATCAATTGAAATTAAATTTTAAAGGCATGTATTTATTTCAATACTAATTAATCATATATTTATATTATAATTTTAAATTCATTTTGTTTGCCTTTTTAGTGAGTTGATTCATATTCAATTGCTTTAGTAATTGGATATTCGATATTATTATGTAATTATTTAAAAATATCAAATTCAATTATAAGTGATAACCATTATAGCCATTACATAACAAATATCATATATACTAATATTTTATAATTAAAATGGATATAAGTAAGATCAAGATTCACGAATATTTGGAAAAATATTTAACTAGACAAGATCCAAGTTCTTTAATGATAGTAGTGTTTGCATGTGCGCGTGTGTGTGGTTATACATATTTATGTATAACAATGATACATTAAAGGATTATAAGTTATAAACACTACATATATAAATAGAGCAATGATACTTGCACCGAGTAGTTAGACCGAATTGGGAAAGTGAATACATCTCCCAAGTATATTTATATTTATCCATCCAACAGTGGATATGTATCCATTATCTCAATTCTCTTTAAAAATTCGGTGCAAGAAATATTTGTCATCTAAATGTGTTAATAGTGAGACCTAAATTAAAGGGTTATAAGTAATATAATCATTATAAACTTCTATAAAAAAGTAATATTCCCTGGGTTTTAATTTAAGTGTCCACATTCACTATTCAATCAATTCCAAAATAAGTAAATTCAATGTCACTTTATTTGGTCAATTTACCAATTTATCCTTCAATCATTCAAGTTATAAAATATATAAACTACAAACATCACATCACTTGGTGGGACCAAGGGTAAAATTGATTTTTTATTCACTATCACGCCAATAAAAGTCATCATCTCAAAAAATTGGATTCCCCAAAATGTGCTTATAATTTGGGACAGAGGGAGTATAGTTTGTGTGTGTATGTATAATAATTGTATTTTGATAGCAAAAGGTAAGAGGGTTATAAGTTATAAACACAACACACATATATATACATGTAACAAATATAATAATAGCGGTGATAAACTAAAAGGTTATAAGTTACAATCATTATTAACTTATACATTTATAATATAGAAGACTGCTAGCTTGAGCGAATGCTGCTTTTCATTTATTTATTTTGGAACATGTATAGTGATAGGGATAATTGATTAGGGTTTGACTGCCCACGTTGACCAGGGAAGTGTGGTTGAATTAGTACAGGGTTGTTGGAGTTTGAAATGCAGGTGAAATTTTCCAGGAGGAGTTTGGTTGAGATATCCATTGACAATTGTTGCAACTACCTTATCTCACGACCACTATAAATAGAAGGACAACCAATGACGATGAGGTACGATAAAAAAATACTCTTCAACTCCTAAGTTATTTACTATGAGTGTGGATTTGCCAAACACTAACTTGACCGTCGGATGGTTTTTAAACGGCACCACACCGGTGCCACCAAGTGACCTTACATTATTTGGCAGGGTACGATGTCATTCCAGATCGTGTAAAAATACCCTTCATCATTTGGCGCTGTCTATGGGAACCATCTGGTTGCCCAAGAAATCATGGTGGTGTTGCGATCTGGATTGGCCGCGGGCCGGGAACCATCGGTGTAAGCCTCTGGTCAAAGGGAAGTGCCTGGGGAACACCCGGGTAACCCAAACGACCAAGAGCGCGTCGCAACGTTGGAATGACAGGTCCAAGCCTTGCATCAAGGGATGAACCAATTGATCCAAAAAAATGCGACGATTCTGCAACGACTGGCTCCTCCTACCTGCCCGCCTCCTCACAACGTTATGCGGGACAGACACCAGAATCCCCTAACCCAGATGACCTAATCGAGAATGTAGAGGGGAGAGATGGTGATCTCCCAAGGAAAGACCTCGAGGCAGAGCAAAGTCAAATTGGAGATCGACGCAAAGATCCACACCCTCCGCCTCCACAAAATTCTCGACTTCAAGAAAAATGACGATTTTATGTTTATGAGAAGACGGAAGAAGGCACTCATGTTGACCAGCAAATCCAGGATCTCAAAGAAAAGATGGATGATGTGATGCACGCAATGAGAGTAAAGGGTTTCGCTACCATTAAAGATTTGGTCAATAGGACCAACCTGCCCTTTGGCCCTGCTGTTATGTAGTGCCCTCTTCCGGATAAGTTCAAGATGCTCATTGTTGGAAGTTTTAATGGAACTAGATATCCTCTGAACCATTTGGAGGCCTTCCAAGCACTTATGCACCTACATGTTGTACCAGATGCCATCATGTGTCGTGCTTTTCCTACAATGCTCAAGGGTTCAGCACGGGTGTGGTTCAACAAGCTCAAAGCAAGATCCATTATGGCCTTTGAGGATTTGAGCAAATAGTGTGTGGGACATTTCATAGCTAGACAGAGGCAAAGGAGGCCAGCCACTTACCTGCTTATGGTGAAGTAACAAAAAGGGAGAATCCCTTAGAGATTACATCAGCCGATTCAATACTGAGATGTTACAAGTGGAGGAGGCGGACGACAAGGTGGCATTGACATCCTTTATGGGAGGCTTGTAAACTTCCAGGTTCTTGTTCTCATTGGCCAAGGAACCTCCTTCCACCATGGCGCAGTTGTTGGTTCGAGCCCATAAGCACATGAACGCTAAAGATGCCATGAATGCCCGAAAATGAAAAGAGATCGAAGACAAAAAAATTGATAACAAGAAAATACCAACTTAGGGAACCAAGGATGAGAAGGATGCTAAATACAAAAAATCATCTATTTTCCAGAATGAGAGAATGCCCTGCTATAGAAGTGCTGATAGGTATGCCAACTATACCCCATTGAATATGCCTATAGATCAAGTCTTCTTGTAAATTCAAGATGATCTGTCCCTGAAATGGCCAGCAAAGATGAAGTTAGACCCCGCAAGTAGGCCCCGTGACAAGTACTGCAGGTTTCATCGTGACCATGGGCATACTACAAAGGATTGCATTGACCTCAAGGATCAGATTGAGAGTCTGATTCAAAAAGGTCACTTGAAGAGATTTACCACCAAAAATAACAGGGATGTCACAAAGCCCCCGAAAGGAGTTTCAGATAACCATCCTGCAGAGCAACCACCCGTGGGGGAAATCAGAGTTATCTATGGCGGTTATGTAGGTGGCAGTGAGTCCAGTTCAGGTCACAAGGCCCATGTTAGGAGGTTACGAGGACCGTATGAAGTTTTTGAGGTAGGGGTACCAACTCCATCCTCAAAAATACCACGCCTTGAAAAACCTGTTATCACGTTTTCAGATGAAGATGCAAGGGGAATTCAACAACCCCATGATGATCCCTTGGTTGTTACTATGGTGATTTCCAACTACAATATAAGACGCATCTTGATAGATAATGGTAGCTCCGCAGATGTCCTCTTCCTTGATGCATTTAGAAGAATGAGAGTCACCCATGAAAAGCTTAAACCTACTAGATCACCACTGGTGGGGCTCTCAGGAGATAAGGTGTACCCATTGGGGGCAGTTACACTTCCAGTGACAGTTGAAACTAGCCCACGAATGATTACAGTGATGGGGGAGTTCTTAGTTGTTGATTGTCCATCTGTGTAGAACGTGATCTTTGGAAGAGCCACTTTAAATGCAATAAAGGTGGTGACTTCAACCTATCATCTCTTAATGCGCTTTCCAACATAGCATGGTGTGGGTGAACTAAGAGGGGACCAAATCACTGCCAGGGAGTGCTACATTGTATCTATCAAGTAAGGAAAACAACAGGAGACCTTAGTTGTCAGAGAGGTAGAGGAAAATGAGCAAGAGCGAGCTAAACCAACAGAAGACCTAGAATAAATCAGTTTGAGTAGGGAAGATCCTATAAATAAAGTGAGCATAGGGTCTCTCCTTCCTTCCTACCTCAGGAATGAACTTGTAGAATTCCTCAAACAAAATCAAGACGTCTTTACCTGGACACATGAAGACATACTGGGTATTGATCCAACCACTATGGAGCATCGATTAAATGTAGACCCTTCCTATAAACCTATCAGACAAAAACGAAGAACCTTTGCCGCAGAAAGGAACCAGGCTATCTCTGAAGAAGTTGACAAACTCCGTAAAACTGGCTTCATCTAAGAGGTCCACTATCTAGATTGGCTATCCAATGTGGTGCTGGTGAGAAAATCCAATGGCAAGTGGAGACTGTGCGTAGATTTTATAGATTTAAATAAGGCATGCCCCAAGGATAGTTTCCCCTTGTCTAGGATTGACATGCTGGTGGAAGGAACTGCTGGCCATGAGCTACTAAGCTTCATGGATGCGTATTCAGGATACAACCAGATTCCCATGCATGTCCTCGAGAGAGAAAAGACGTCATTCGTAACCGACAGAGGTTTATACTGCTACAGAGTAATTCCCTTTGGGCTCAAGAACGGTAGTGCAACATACCAGAGGCTTGTCAATTCAATGTTCAAAGATCAAATTGGCAGAAATATGGAGGTATATGTGGAAACTATGTTAGTAAAGAGCCTCAAAGCTAAACAACACTTGACTGATCTACAAGAAACATTTCAAGTTTTCAGAATTCACAACATGAAACTCAACCCAAGTAAGTGTGCCTTTGGAGTATCTTCAGGAAAGTTTCTCGGCTACATGGTGAGCAGAAGGGGTATGAAAGTTATTGGTCACATATTGACACCTAGAGGGGGGTGAATAGGTTCAATTACAAACTTTGAGTCTTTTTCGGTTTGACTTTGTTTTAACAAAAGTAATCTTTGTAGAGCTCTAGTCAAACACTTAGTTAGATAGATGATCCTTAAGTGACTACCTCATTTCATACTTTGAATCATGAACAATAAATTGCATTACCAAATATATACATAATGGATTTAAGAATGAGAACTAGTTCAAGCATTCATTACAACTTAATATGTATAAGCACTTTTCTCACATATGTATAGAAATGATGCAAACTGTTATTTGTCATAAATAATACTTTAAAGAGTTTACAAAAAGTAATTAAACATTTTGTGCATATAAACTCTTAAGAAGAATGATATATTCAATATGCATTGTGTCAAACACTTGGGGTGCATATGAACATATTATGCTAAGGTGTGTTGAATATGAATTTTATCAAACACTTGGTGTGCACATGGATTATATCTAAATGAGAAGGTAGTCTAAGCTATAATCTAATCATGTTCACAATTTTAATTCATTTCAACTATGTCTTTTCCTAACCTCTTCATGGATACACAAACACAAGCAATTCCATAGCATTGATATATATAAATCTCAAGATTATAAATGGAAATTGCTTTTAAAGTAAAGAGATAAGGGTTAGAGAAAATGCACCGAGATTTTTACACGGTTTAACCAAATCTTTGGTCTACTCCATGCCTTGTGTTAGTCACTAAATAACCCTAGAGGGGGGGGGGGGTGAATAGGGTGTTCAAAATATTTCTACTCCTTTTCGAAATTGGAACAATATATAATCAATACTCAATTTCTTCAATAGTCAAATGAATAAATTCAATTCAATTTATCTAACAACTAATCACAAGACTAATTAGCATACAAGATATTCAAGTAAATATATCATGCAAATTAATGAAATAAGGAGAGAGAGATAGAGAGATTGACACCGTGATTTTTCGAGGTTCGGTAACTCCTACTCCTCGGCTCAAGAACCCCTTCTTGAGACTTTTCCCGATCCTTTCACTATGGCCCTTCCTTCACAGGTGGAATGGCAAACCTTTACAACACAAGCCTCTCGAGCTTGTCTCTCAATCAAGAGAACAACCCTCTCTTGAACAATCGGTGGACTTTACTTGTCCGAGATTACAAATTCGTATGTAATCAATAAAATCACTCAAGAACAAAAACACTCAAAACCCAAAGGTTTTTATGGAAGATAAATCAATATAAGCTCAAGTGTTTTTGGTGATTTTATAATAGCTCTAGAAATGTATTCTCAAAGGATATAATCAATAAATGATATTTGGAGAATAAGAAGAGATACTAGAGGTTTTGATTTTCAAAGAAACTTGGAGAAAATAAGATTTTCAAAGCTTGGTTTCAATGGCTTTTGTAGAGAAAATTTATGCAGAATTTTGAGAGCTTTTCTTTCTTTTCTTTCTCTTTTGTTTTTCAATCTCTTAGTCTTCACAATACACATCTCATTCTATATATAGCATTGTATTAGGGTTTTGAAGAGTGAATATTGTAATTGAAAGACAAGAGCCGTTTGAACACCATTACAAACAATCCACAAAATAGGGGAAATGTTTTTTGAAAAATCTGCAGATTTTAAGGATGAACTAGTCGACTCCTTTGCATTTGAGTCGACTACATTGCTTCATCTAGTCGACTAGATTGAGTTCTAGTCGACTACAATGGTTAATCTAGTCGACTAGAATGAGTTCTAGTCGACTACTTCTTGTAGTCTAGTCGACTCAATGGTCATTCAGTCGACTCTTTTGATGTGGATGAAAAACCAATAGCTACTGATTGTTCTAGTCGACTACTAGAAAATACACAGGTCTATTCTAGTCGACTACAACATGAAAAATATTTAATAAAAATATTTTTCTTTCCATTTAAGTTTGGTAAAGCGTTTTCCATTCCATTTGAGTTCGGTTCATTTTATACTTGAGCTTATACGATAAAATCGACACATAAAATTACCCTGTTACAATGATCGCTCCCCGACCTATCTACCCCAAGTCTTGAGTCTTCAACTTTCACCTTCGCCGTTGAATTATTTGATTTTCCATTTTTCGCGCTTCAATTTCTTTCACGGCTTTTCGCTTTTATTCAATCTTTCTTTCCGAGCTTGCTTTCCGAGTCGTTTTCTTTCCGTGTTTGTTTTCCGAGTCGTTCACCTGTCTTTTGATGAAAAGATGAACTTGATAATTCATTAGTATTAAACACGATTTAAATGTTTTGTTAATATCAAAATAGGATTTATTGTCCGAGAATAAATTTCAAGGCCAACAATCTCCCCCTTTTTGATGTTGACAAAACATTTCGTGTTTACGTGTAAATGGTGAAGTATCAAGTGATCCTCCCCCTCAATGTGTGCATTACATGCTCCCCCTTAGTAAATATATTTTGGCAATTTCATACACTAGCATGGAGGCACACATAAACATGACTTACATACACGAAAGCATGATACACGAAAGCAACTTACTTCTCCCCCTTTAGCAACATAAAAAGGTGGGAAATGACGGTTGAATAAAGAATTTATCATGTTAATACATCAACGCCCAAAGCCAACCCAATTTCTCTACGAATTTTGAAAGAGAATCCTCCGGAAAAAGGCTTTGTGAAAATATCCGCTAATTTATTTTTCGTGTTAATAAAAACCAATACAACGTCTATTTTTGCAATTTGATCACGTAAGAAATGATGCCTAATCTCGATATGCTTAGTTCGTGAATGATGACAAGGATTCTTTGACATACAAATAACGCTTGTAAAAACGCATGCAAAGGGCACATGATTGAAAATAAGCACATAGTCATATGTATTAAGTTTGGTATTTCTTCCCCTATCACCAAGGAGCAAAGCTCCCCCTAAGAGTGTGCATACAGCATATACTCATCAACTAATTTTCTCCTTCTTTGACATCATTAAAAAGAGTAAATACAATCAAGTACAAGAAGAGAATCAAGTTGCATAAATGAATTGTGATCATATAATATATCATTCGAAGTAACATAATCTCATAATGTCCACACATTTCATGAATATGCTTAAGATGATTATCAAATTACAAACATAACTTTGCATTCATGAAGGCAACGAGGACATGCTAGCACATGTCATCAATGATGACTAAACCATTTGCTTGATTTTCATAGACAAATAGGATATATGGTCAACATAGATTTTCATAAATCAAATACAAATATCAAGTTGATGACTCAAATGAAAAGTGACTTAATGTTCAAGTATGTGTGTTTGAATTAAAGCTCAACCCATAAGTATTCAACATACTATATGTAAACAAAGAGCACTCAAACACTAGATCATTTAAACTCACATAGTCATGTATGAAAATTCACTTAAAATCATATATGAGCACTTAAGAATAAGTCAACAACACCTTCATCTTAATCACGTGAAAATAAATAAACACATATGCAACATCTAATCATAACATGTAATGTGAATAGAGTAAAAATCATGATGATGACTAAGAAAAGAATATTCTAAAATAAGCAAGTGAAAAATACACAAGACAAATGCTAACACACTAATGTTCAAAGGCATTTCCATATCTTTATGAAATTTTACACAATGAGTTCTTTTGGATAAACTTTGTGATAATATTGACGAATAAAATTATAATCATGAAGGTGATCTCATTTCTCATAAGTGCATGTCTTTGAAAACTTTTAATGTAATGGCAAGGATATGTAATCTTCACAAGTGCTAGAAACACAAGATATATCTCTTATATATATGGTAAAAATGTTTATCTAAAATAATAAGAGATGAACCAAGATAACATATAATTTAGTCTTAATTATGTTACTAAACATCTAAGTCCAAGAGTAGTCAACCAAGGAAACCATATAATCCCAAAACCGAAGTGTCAAAAAGTATTTGAAATTATGTCATGACACTTAAATGTATTTTTCCCAAGAAGAAAATAAATTTATCTATCATGATCATTTTGAAATAGATTGCATGTTTGTGATAAACGTCTTTACACAACACATCAAAAATTGGTAAACATAATACTCCAATGAATCTTATAACCAAATTTGTGACAAGTTATAAATGATAAACAACAAAAAGAATGTTTATCAATAGGTTCTAAAATATCCTTCATCCATAATAAAATCACTTAAAGCCATTCAAAACACCCTCTTGGATCATTTTTCAAAATAAGTACGGCTTATGATAGTTTTAAACCCATTTTCTAGAACTAATACATTTCAAAGCATTGTGAATCACTTCATGAAATTTTTTCATATAGGAATGCATTAGATAAAAACATTTCATGCAAAGAGGCATGTGGCATTTTTAGAATTTTAATTCCATTCATATGTGCAAAGAAAAATCTATATCCTTCTTGGTTAAGATCTTGGAATAATAACGGTCAAAACCTTGGGTCACCATTATTAGACATAGAATGCAACATTAATATACATTATAAGATATACAAGAGTATGCATGTATGATAATGATATCAAAGTTTAAGATATAGAAAATATTATATATCATTGAGAAAATCATAATAATGCAAGAACAATAAAAACGTATGTCTTTCATGATATGTGCACATAAAACTCATGAATCATGTTTTTCAATAAACATTCAAGATAGCAACATTTGAGCACAAAATCTCCATCTTTTCAATATGCTTCCTTCAAAGAAAACTATAGTTCCTTTACATAATAAAGATCCAAGCATATATTAAATAGCTTCAACCAAGATTTCAATTTGAAACAACAAAGGCTAATTATCATGAAAATCATTTTTATGAAAATCTTTATGCAAATCCCTCTAGGATGATTACCAAGAAGATATATAATAGAGGATGATGAATCATTTAATCGCATAGAATTTCATCACATATTCCTTATCCTCATTTGCATTAGATAGATCATTCAAAGAAATTCTGCTCTCTTGAGGTTTACTAGTGAGGATATATTTGATTAAACATATATTTCAAGTCCGTCCAAATTTCTCTTCAAAATTAAACACCTCAAATAAATGTGCAATATGTCATGTCAAGAGAATTTAGATAAAGCACTAAAATCATGAAGGTCCATGAACAAAAATAAGACATAGCTACTCAAGTAATCAACCAAAATCAAGTGAAATAGCTTTGATGGTCTAGAGATGGTCATGACTATATTCTTTAAAAATCATGCATGATCAAGACTTTCTTTCATATATCCAAGTCAATTCAAAGCAAGCTACTATCAAGTATTCATCAAAAGCATAGTCAATTGTATGCACCAAGTAGCCAATCACTCTTATTACCAATCATCAAGTTTATTCCATGACATATCAATAACGATTCAACATACTTGAATGAGCATATGTATGTCATGTATAATCTCATTAATGAAAGCACATTAGTAATTGAGGATAGAAAATGTGTACCATGATGCTAGCTTTACCCATTTTACATAGAGTTGCTTGTAGATGATTTGTAATGTCCACTCATTTTGTGAGAAACCTTAATTTCATCTCCCCTTTTGAGTTATAGCATCACAATTGAAGAATCAATTGATCTTGAGTAAGGAATCAATCCACACCTACAAGACACACTCAAGTGGTTTTCTTTGGTACCCTTTTTGCTCTAGGGTCCATTTGTGTTAGCACATTTTTAGTCATAATTCATTATAAGCACATTAGCACAAAATGAATGATCTTCAACAATCATTATGCTTCAATTGAATTTATCATTTAAGAACATTATCATGAAGTGCATTTGTCAATTCAAATGGTAAGATATGATCATGGTTAATTATCAAGTCAATGAACCAAATATGAAATTAGTAATGGAATGAGACTCCATTTCATATATGAATCATAGTAAACAACCATATGCATTATTCATGTTCAATCATCAAGAATTGACAAGAAAACCAATATAACTTCCCTTGATTAGCAAAAATAAATTATATGCCCTTTTTCAAGATTTGTAAAGCTATAGCACATAAGAAGATTCATTTCATTTCAAAATTCTTTGAACATATGAAAGTACAATGAAAAGATATTTCCATAAGAGTCACCCTTTTGAAATAATTTCACTCTAAATCAATGTGACATTTTTCTCATGCAATTTCAAGAAACAAAAGAATGTGATACATGAATAATGATCATTTATCAATCAATGAAAACATTCATAAAGCAACATAGTATAAATTTTCGTTTCTTTTAGCATTTGACAATTGATTCCCATCTTTCTTAACTAAGCATGCATTGGTCCTAAAAATAACATCATAGTCATTGTCACACAATTTGACTAATGCTAAATAAGTTATGCTTCAAACCATCAACCAAAAACACGCTATCTATAAAGAGTGGAAGATATACCAATTGAGCCAATCCTTATAATTTTGCCTTTAGAGTTGTCTCCAAAAGTTACGCTTCCTACTTCATAAGTTTTTAGAGAAATGTATTTTGATTAGTCTCCCATCATATGCCTTGAGCATCCACTACCAATAAGCCATTTCCTTTAAGGCGGACTTCAAGCATACCTACAAAACAAATTTAAGTAACATTTGTTGGTACCCAATTTATCTTGGGTCCACTAGGGTTAGAGACAGATGCAATGGTTCCTTTTGGAACCCAAATCATTTTTGGTATAACATTTTCCTTTCTATGCAAGCATGAAATGGTTCCTTTTGGAACCCAAATCATTCTTGTTATCACTTTCTTCTTCCTAAGTAAACATGCATTTGCTTTATGTCCCTTTTTCTTGCAATAATAACATGTAACATGCTTATGATCATTTGAGGATGCATGAGATGATTGTCTTGTAAATGTATGCCTTAATGATTTCCTCTTTTTCAAGATAATTGCATCTTTGTCAAAAGCATCATACCCTAGACCACATTTATCAAATGACCCTCTTTGTCTTCCCAACATAATGCTAAGGTTTTCCTTTCCTTTTGTAAATTTAGCTAAGACATTTATTTGATCATCTATAGTATTTTTTAACCGATTGTTTTCCTTTTCTAGCTCTATGCTTTTGTCATTGCATGAAACTTCTAAGTTTGAAGTAATAGAGCTACATGAAGATTTAGCTTTCTTAACAAGAATATATTTTCTAGCTAACTTTTCAAATCCATCATGCAATTCTTCAAATGCATCTTGTAATTCATCATAAGAAGAGAGAAGTTCATCATATGACAATTTATCTTTATCTAATGAATGTGAATTTAAATGTACCTCTTCTTCATTTGCCGTGAAACAAGGGTTTGCCATTTCTTCACCATTTTCCTCCTCGTCCGAGTTACATGAGTCGTAGTCATCCCATGTGGCATTCATAGCCATCTTGCTTGGTCTTTTCTCGTTCTCCTTTTCGAGCTTGAAGCAATCACTTTTGTAGTGTCCCGGCTTTCCACAATTGAAACACGTTGGAGGTTCCCTTTTCTTAGGCTCGCCTTTTGATTCGATTCTCCTCATGAATTTTCCACCATTGGCTTTCTTTCTTTGAAGATATTTCTTGAATTCTTGAGTGAGCAAAGCAATGTCCTCATCCACTTCTTCTTCATTCGGCTCAATGGCTTCATTTTTGGTAGAGGCTTGCAAAGCTATACCTTTTCTTGGCTTGATGTCGTCTTCACGAGATTTCAATGTGATTTCCCAAGTGAGTAGAGAGCCGAAAATCTCATCAAGACTCATGTTGTTGAGATCATGAGCTTCTTTGATTGTCGTTACCTTTGCATCCCATTTAGCCGGAAGACTTCTAAGCACTTTGCGTGACGCATCGGATCTAGGAACAATTCTACCAAGATGCTTTAGTCCATTCAAAATGTTAGTGAAACGAGACATCATAGAATTAATATTTTCATCTTCCTTCATGGAAAATAATTCATATTCATGCATAAGTATATCAATTTTAGATTCTCTAACTTGAGTAGTACCTTCATAAGTTACTTCAAGTTTATCCCACATTTCTTTTGCAGTGGAGCAAGTAGAGACACGATTAAATTCGTTTGGACTTAAGGCACAATTTATATTCACCTTAGCTTTAGCATTAAATGACATAAGCCTACGTTCATCATTATCCCATTCGTTGGGCAATTTGGGGATAGTTTTTCCATTTACTATTTTTTTTATAGTGAAAGGTCCATCAACAATAACTTGCCAAATATGAAAATCAATAGCTTGAAGAAAGTCTACCATTCTAGTCTTCCAATAGCTATAGTTTGAACCATCAAACCAAGGGGTCTAATAATAGATTGTCCTTCAACGTGAGTGACTAAATGTGAGGCCATGATCGTTCTCTAAGACGGTTAAGTCCAAATAATAGAGATTAGGCTCTGATACCAATTGTTAGTCACTAAATAACCCTAGAGGGGGGGGGGGGGGGGTGAATAGGGTGTTCAAAATATTTCTACTCCTTTTCGAAATTGGAACAATATATAATCAATACTCAATTTCTTCAATAGTCAAATGAATAAATTCAATTCAATTTATCTAACAACTAATCACAAGACTAATTAGCATACAAGATATTCAAGTAAATATATCATGCAAATTAATGAAATAAGGAGAGAGAGATAGAGAGATTGACACCGTGATTTTTCGAGGTTCGGTAACTCCTACTCCTCGGCTCAAGAACCCCTTCTTGAGACTTTTCCCGATCCTTTCACTATGGCCCTTCCTTCACAGGTGGAATGGCAAACCTTTACAACACAAGCCTCTCGAGCTTGTCTCTCAATCAAGAGAACAACCCTCTCTTGAACAATCGGTGGACTTCACTTGTCCGAGATTACAAATTCGTATGTAATCAATAAAATCACTCAAGAACAAAAACACTCAAAACCCAAAGGTTTTTATGGAAGATAAATCAATATAAGCTCAAGTGTTTTTGGTGATTTTATAATAGCTCTAGAAATGTATTCTCAAAGGATATAATCAATAAATGATATTTGGAGAATAAGAAGAGATACTAGAGGTTTTGATTTTCAAAGAAACTTGGAGAAAATAAGATTTTCAAAGCTTGGTTTCAATGGCTTTTGTAGAGAAAATTTATGCAGAATTTTGAGAGCTTTTCTTTCTTTTCTTTCTCTTTTGTTTTTCAATCTCTTAGTCTTCACAATACACATCTCATTCTATATATAGCATTGTATTAGGGTTTTGAAGAGTGAATATTGTAATTGAAAGACAAGAGCCGTTTGAACACCATTACAAACAATCCACAAAACAGGGGAAATGTTTTCTGAAAAATCTGCAGATTTTAAGGATGAACTAGTCGACTCCTTTGCATTTGAGTCGACTACATTGCTTCATCTAGTCGACTAGATTGAGTTCTAGTCGACTACTTCTTGTAGTCTAGTCGACTCAATGGTCATTCAGTCGACTCTTTTGATGTGGATGAAAAACCAATAGCTACTGATTGTTCTAGTCGACTACTAGAAAATACACAGGTCTATTATAGTCGACTACAACATGAAAAATATTTAATAAAAATATTTTTCTTTCCATTTAAGTTTAGTAAAGCGTTTTCCATTCCATTTGAGTTCGGTTCATTTTATACTTGAGCTTATACGATAAAATGGACACATAAAATTACCTTGTTACAATGATCGCTCCCCGACCTATCTACCCCAAGTCTTGAGTCTTCAACTTTCACCTTCGCCGTTGAATTATTTGATTTTCCATTTTTCGCGCTTCAATTTCTTTCACGGCTTTTCGCTTTTATTCAATCTTTCTTTCCGAGCTTGCTTTCCGAGTCGTTTTTTTTCCGTGTTTGTTTTCCGAGTCGTTCACCTGTCTTTTGATGAAAAGATGAACTTGATAATTCATTAGTATTAAACACGCTTTAAATGTTTTGTTAATATCAAAATAGGATTTATTGTCCGAGAATAAATTTCAAGGCCAACACCTTGAGATAACCTCTCAAGGATTCCACTATCGTGCTTCTCTTTCCGGGGATAAGCAAACCCTTACATGCCTCATTCTTCTGGGTGAATAGCAAACCCTTACACACTCCTTCTTCCGGGTGAAGAGCCAACCTTCCTCACTCTTGCGGGTGGAGAGCCAACCTTCAAACACTCTTGCTTCTGGGTGAAGAGCCGACCATTGCTCACTCTTGCGGGTGGAGAGCCAACCGAATCCTCTCTTTTTAAGGTTGAGAGAAACCTTTACAAAGCTTCAACAAGCCATTCCCATGCCAAGACAACTTCTTGGACTTTCACTCTCAAATGAATAAGAATTGAATTTGAGTGTACTACAATATCTCTCAATAGATGGATATAGAAATTCAAAGCTCACTTCCTCACATACTTAGAGTCATAAATGAAATACTCAATTGAAAAGCTCAACTCAAGTATGAAGAATGAATCACAAGAAGAAAATATGAATGATGTTCATGTGGTGATTCATGTAGGAGTTTTCTACCCAAAAATAATTTCAAAATTGAAGCATAAATGATAGATTTTTCATACTCCTATCTCCCTCTCTTCTCTTAACCATTTTTGGCTCATATAAGGTATATATATAGTATAGGAACACAATATAGCCGTTTGGGGGTGTTTGAGGAAGTTTTGGAACACTTTGGATCCGAAACTAGCCGTTAGAATTCAAATTCCGGATGAGGCAGTCGACTGGGTGTTTTGGGGCAGTCGGCTGGGTCTTCAAAAATTCATTCCGAAATTTATTTGTAACTCTCTGAGTCAGCCAGTCGACTGGGTCAACAGGAACCAGTCGACTTGGCTATTCAGCCCAGTTTCGACACAGTTCACTCTTTTGGTCATAACTAGAGTTCCGTAACTCGGATAAAGGCTTTATTTAGCGTTTCGGAAAGAAGACTTCAAGATATTGATTTTAGGCTTTTGAATCACTCCATTTTACCCATGTTTGAGTGTGATATGGTCGTTTGAATGTGACGCTGCATTTCAAACTTCTAACCCACTTTATGGTTTTTCGTGAAATCTTTTGGGATTTTTCCGAAATGACTTAGACACACTCCTAGGATGTCTTAGAAACTTATTCAGGTCCTTGACATGCCTAAATTCAATATTTAGATCATAAAATGTTTTTCCAATTTAAACAAATTCTCAATATTAAACAAAAGCTTTTCATGGTTTAACAATTTTGTTCAAAGCTTTAATATGCATCTAGAATCCATTTCAAGTGATATGAGTTAAGTTAATGGTTCTAGGACAACATCTTTATTGAGTTCTTCGATAGCTTATGAAAGCTTGAACTAACTCAACTTTAGCAAAGACTAAATGATGTTCATAGTCTAATGCTAATGATGCAAGGACTCATGAATGATATACATGATCCTATATGCTATATGGTCAAGAGTTAAGCTTTCAAATAAGTTATTTCAAAAATAAATTTACATTTAATCTAGCACTCACCCAAGACTATTTTACCCATTTCTTTGATCTTCAATTTCTTTAAGCTTTGGGTTGATGTCTCCATCCTTGTCTCCAATGTCTTTTGAGCTCTAAGCACCTTTGTTTGATCTTCTCATGGATCCACTAGCTGTCTTGAGTTTATCTTGAATCAATAACCTATTAAGCATAACTCAAGTAGACATTAAATTCACCACATTCAATGGTTTGTTATCATTAAAATGTCATGTTTACCCATGGTGGAAAACCTTGGGTCAACAAAAGCCAACCTAGAAAAAATCCAGGCGATTCTCGATATGAAGTCTTCGTCGTCGACCAAGGAGTTGCAGAGGTTGACTGGAAGGATGGCAGCCTTGAACAGACTAATCTCCCAAACAACTGATAGGTGTTTACCTTTCTTTCATGTTCTCAATAAGGCTTTCCAGTGGACGCCAGAATGCGAGCAGGCTTTGTGATAAGTGCTCAATATTGGTCATTTTTTGCCCCTATCTTGCGTTTGTTATCTCTTTACATTCCGTTACTTGGTATTTTTATCTTGTTTGTGTGTGTAAGCATGTTTCAGGAGCTTAATGAAGAAATAGAGCTAATCTTGGTGAATTAACTGAGTTTGTATTCATTTCTATCTCGAGAAAGGAATCAAAAGGTGTATCAATGCAAATAAGAGCTACTAGAGGGCAAAATGGTCATTTCCCGACACTGTTATCTCACCGAAGGGAAAAAATATCATTTTCATACATTATTACTTCACCTAAAAGCATCGGGAGTCAAAGGCGACCAGTCTAGCTCAAATATGAAAAAATAAGTTTTTACAGCAAAAGATGCATGCCCTAAGTCGTCAGAGTGAAAAAAAAACATACTGGACCTGAGCTACACTTTGGTTTGTGAGCTAAAGGGGGACCCTACGCCCTAGGTCCCATCTTGTGGCCACGTGATCCCTTTACGTGCAGAAGTTGTTTCGGAATTTTCCAGTTTTGTCCCTGCTTTGATATTTTAAGTGATCGGTGATTCTAGACCTCTACATATAGGCTTATACACATATTTACATCATATTTTAGAGACATTATTCATGTATTATGAAATTACAGAAAAAGGCAACCATTAGGGTTTCCCTCACTTGTCTATAAATATGAGAGGGTTAGGTTTATAGTTCTGGTTTTGGTTTTCACATACGTTCATTCATAGAGTTCTCACATTGAAAGTTCAGACTTGCTTCCATTGAAAAGAACCACCATTGAAGACCTAGAGATCTGGATAATAAGGCCATGGAGAGCGTTTCTACACCGACAATGCAGATTCTCTCCGCCATGATCAACTAACTTGGTGTCTAGGTTTTTCTCATAAAACTCTAGCCAAGTAATGTAGTTCTAATTTTATATTCAATTGTAGAGAGGGGAAACTGTTACTATATTGTGATGATTGTGTTAGATGAGAGACCGTTTTTATTCGTGATACAAGTTTATATATTTGAATTGATTCTTGTCTTAGACTTTTCGAATATATTTATCTTACACAATCACAATTATTCACTATGGGCTGGAACTCAGATGCTTAATATGTGATTTTCTACAAAATGGTGGTTATAAAACTCGAAACTCTAGGTTGACATAGGCTATGCCCTGACAAACTGATATAAACATGTTTTAGTTTATTTTCAATTTAGTATTGAGATGGGTTGTTGTGATCCGGTTGAGAGTAATCCTTTTGGGGGTCAAATTGCTAGCGCGGTGCAACCTGATTCACAATCAATGGATCGCCCTCATGTAATTGAAATAGAATTTGGATTAGATTATGCGGTTAGTGGTAGAGTGAGCAAACCCTAGTGTTCTCTCTCTCTGAATCACAATCATTATTCATTATTGATTTTTGTTTTATTTTCATTAGTATTAGATAATTCACAAAACCAAACTCTTTTCGGAAAAATATAATTCAGTGTTTTTAGACTATTGAAGTGAACAATCCTCATATCTGTGGGATCGATATTCCCCTACTCAAGCAAAATTGTCTACAATTGATCTGTGCACTTGCAGAAGGGTAAAACCTAAAGTGTCGTTAAGGTGTCATTTTTAACCACATATTTTGCACACACCTGACGCCCACCACTTTCTTAGATCTCAAAAAGTATCTCACCTCACCCCCGCTCTTATTGCGGGCAATTCCAGGAGAAGAGTTATATCTTTATCTGACAGTTTCTCTATGGGCAGTGAGCTCGACATTGGTTCGAGAGGAAGATGGATCCCAGAAACCAGTATATTACATGAGTCGAGCACTTAGAGGATTGGAGGTAAGGTACCCGAGGATTGAGAAGTTGGATTTCGCTTTAGTTGTCACAGCCAGAAAACTCAGACCCTACTTCCAGGCGCACACCATCATTGTGCTAACAGACTGGCCGCTTAGACAAGTCATTCACAAACCAGATACTTCAGGGCGACTCATGAAATGATGAGTAGAACTTGAAGAATTTGATATTCAATACAGACCACGAACTATCGTCAAAGCCCAAGTGATCGCACTCCCTCAGCAGAAGACAATTGCGACTCCGCTGAACAGACAGAGAAATAACTTGCTTGGACATTGTATGTAGATGGGTCGGCCAACACACAAGCTAATGGAGTGGGGTTGGTGATTATTTCTCATGAGGGAGAGGTTATCAAGTATGCTCTTAGGTTTGAATTCAAAGAGACGAACAATGAAGCAGAGTACGAGGCCTTACTGGTTGGGTTAAGGTTGACAAAGGCACTTAGGGCAAAACAACTGAAGGCTCATAATGACTCTCAACTTGTTGCTGAGCAGGTTCAAGGGGAATATGAAGCCAGAGATGAGTAGATGAAAACCTACCTCCGGAAGATATGTGAGATGAAATGCCAGTTTTAAGATTTTTCTATCTAGCATATCCCCCGAGAAAATAATCAACAAGCATATGCCATTGCCAGACTGGCTACATCGGAGGAAGAAATAGCCATACTAGTAGAACACTTGAGCGGCCCAATCACTACAAGAAACGAATCACATGAAGTTCACCAAGTTGTTCAAGGGATGGAATGGGCATAACCCATTATCAAATACATAGAAGATGAAGAGCTGCCAACATGCCAAACAGAGGCATGAAGGGTGAGAATAAGGGCATCCTGGTACACTCTTATTAATGGAGTACTCTACAAAAAATAATTTACCCTTCCATATTTACGGTATGTTTCTACAGAAGAGGCAAACTACATCCTCAAGGACATACATGAAGGCCTTTATGGAAATCATACTGGTGGAAGGGCGTTGGCTTATAAAGTACTGCGACAGGGGTATTTTTGGCCTACTATGCAAAGGGATGCGCTTGATTTTGTGTGAGAAAATACGATAAATGTCAAAGGTTTTCTAACATCCCAAGATAACCTATGAAAGAGCTCACCCCTATATCAGGACCTTGGCCATTTGCTCAATGGGGAATGGATTTCATTGGGCCTTTTCCAAAGGGCAAATGACATACCAAGTTTGTCATAGTAGCAGTGGACTACTTTACAAAATGGGCAGAGGCAGAACCACTAGCCAAAATAAAGGAAGATAATGTCAAAAACTTTGTATGGAAGTCCATTGTTTGCAGATTTGGAGTCCCGAGGGTGATCATCACTGATAATGCCAAGCAGTTTGAAGGAAGTAAGTTTACCAACTTTTGTACCGACCTTGGCATAAAACTCCATTATTCCTCCCCTAGTCATCCTCAACTGGACAATATTGACAATGCTCAAGACTCGCCTTGATAAGGCAAAAAGTTTATGGCCAGAGCACTTACTAGGAGTTTTATGGGCTTACCGAACTACAATGAAGACTCATACGGGATAAATTCCATTCATGTTAGCCTTTGGAAGTGAGGCGATCCTACCCGTGGAGACCAAGATTGGTAGCTTCAGAACTGAACATTATGACCCAACCCAGAATACTCTGGAATATCAAGTAAGCCTGGACCTGATTAAAGAAAAAAAAAGAAGAAGCTCAGATAAGGACTGCAGTGTATCAACATGCAATGGCAAGATACTACAATGCCCAAGTTAAGCCACGACGCTTTCGGATGGGTGATCTGGTACTACGCAAAGTCACTTTAGCTACTAAAGAAAAAGGTACTGGCAAACTGGGGGCAAAATGGGAAGGACCCTATCGAGTCATACAGACAAACAGGCAAGGGGCATATTGGTTGGAGACACTAAGAGAAAGACAACTTGAACATCCATGGAATGCTGAACACCTATGAAAGTACTACCAGTAGTTATTTATGTTGACTGACATTCTTCATCTTAAATGGAAAATTCTAATGAATAAAGCTAAATCATATGTTTGATTCTACTTCCATTTTGTAAGACGACTAGTTTTTTTGAATAAAAGAAATATTATTCCTCCAACTTGTTTTGTGTATCACATTCAACTGGGTTTCCATGGTCAACCGACAAACTTTATTATAAAAAATAAATTTTACTCCTTAAATAAAAGGGGTGAGTTGAGTGAAGCTCATAAAAAAAATATAGTCTTTTATTAAAAAGACAAGCTAGGTGAAGCCTACATAATAAATGAAATAAATAACCAACTACTAAAGGAAATAACTATTTTAACTATCTGGAGCATTTTCTTCATTAGCGGCCTCTACTTCATACTTTGAAAAGTCCAAGTGTGGGAGGTCAGAAATTGTTCGAGCTTTACATGCACCAAATCCCTCACAATATGCTTGCACTTTGAGAATTTGGAGTTCAGTTGACTTCTTGAAGTCTTTAACAGCAGTTGACTATGCATGAGCAAGATCATCAGATCTCTTCGATGTAAGCACTTCTTTCTCCTTCTTGAATGCCGCTAGGGCTGTTACAAGATTATCTTGTGCTTTCTTGAGTTCTCCATCCCTCCTGATAAGATTCTCTTTTACTGCTGCAAAATCCATTTCGTATCTCTCTTTAAGAGAGACGATTTCTGAATTAAGCCTCTGAATTTCCTGCGCATGAACCTTTTCGGTAGTGGCTCTGGAAATTAGATCCATTATAAGTGGAGCACCCTAATAATAATAATAATAATTCAAATATAGTAATAATAATAAATATTATATTTGTCCTTACCATGCCTAGAAGATGGAAATATTTATTTTAGAGTTCCTTAGCAGGTATAGATTTTAGTATCGCAAGCTCATCTTTCGGAAGATCTTGATATATATTATCATAGGTATCCCTAAATTTGTGAAAAGTCTTAATCCCAAAAGTTTGGTAAGGAATCTAAATAGGAGAAGTACCGGCCCCACCAAAACCCTTGGGCGATTCTACGAAGCTACTAAAGCCCAAGCTTGTAGGAGCAAGCTGGACAGACGAACTTAGATTAGAGCTGGACAGACGAACTTAGATTAGAGGTGTTACTCATATCAACTTCCCCCACCTTTTGGTTTTTAGAGGCAGACTCTAAAAAGGAGATGTTATTCCGAGCTTGGGCAAGGATCCTCCTGTTAATTGTTTTACCTAAACTCCCTGATGGTAGATTACTGCTCTTAATCTTTACAAGAATCCCTTTGTAGATAGACTTGCTCAAACCTCCAAGAAGGAGATTGTTGTTTTCCTTATTTACGTCTACAAAAGATAGGAATAATGGTAAAATAAATAAATAAATAAATTATTTATAGCAAAGAACATGTGTACCTTTTTTGAAAAAAGTAGGACTAGGTCGAGGTTTCAACATTAAGCCATATAAATCCACATTCTCCTCGGTCAAGAGTATGTCAAATTTTATTTTTGATTGAGGGTAGAGGGATGCTTTCTTAACACACGACAGTTCTGCCTCGGAAAGAGTGGGTCTCTTATTAAACTCTACAAACAAACCCATTTTTAAAGTAAGTAAATAATAAACATATACCTATAAAAAATTGTCAGGTTTGTTTGCTTTTGGAAATTCCTAAGGGGACAGTCAGAGTCTGCCTGACTCTCAACAGAAAGACCAATGTATGTATATATATATATATACTTGTACATATAAATAAATATAGTGAATATATATATATATATTTACCCTTCATCAAAAACTGATCTCAAATTGAAAAGTTTATATATTATCTTTCAAGCACGACTATAGCTTTAGAGGTAATTTCCAAAGACCAAAAGGCAATTCTTTCACAAGTGCTAGGGTTCGCCTCACAACACTCATTCCTTTGTCCAACAGTATACTCTTGAATTTTTTATGGGTGAAAAACTGAATATATTTAAGCTTTATTTTAAGCTATATTGAATGCATATTGCAAAGTTTAAGAGACCGCTAGCAGCAGTGGCTCTTTCGGTTTCTCCAAAAAAAAAAAGCTCACTAGAAGGATCTGAGTCCGTCTTAGCCTTGGGGACTGAAGAGGGGAAGAATTACAATCGGAAAAAAATTCCCATTTCGCATCTGAAACAAAAAAGAATCTATTTTTCCAGTGCTTGTTGGTATCAAGTTTACCAGTGATAAGATCATTTTCAATATGAGCAAAATACCAGAAAATTCCCTGTAATTAAGGGCTGAAGCAGAACATAAATTGATTGACAGATATGTTTTCGTTACCACAAACTCCCCAAAGGATTAAAAATCCAATGATAACTCTCCAAGCATTAGGAGTCAGCTGACAGGGGGCAATGTTAAAATAACAAAGCAATTCTTTGACAAAAGGATGAAGAGGAAAACACAAGCCACAGGAAAACACGGATTCGAAAAAGCAAACCTCTCATGTGCAAGAAGAAGAAATATTTTCATTTTCAGAGGGGATACGGAGATGAATGGCTGCAGGGAATGAATATTTTGTGCAAATGTGCACCAAGTCACCTTGGGAGATGGTGGATTTCCATGGTTAGTTCGGCTCATTTGACAAAGGAGTCCTACTTTCTCCTCCGTATTCATATCCAGATTCGTCAGAATTCGAACATTCTTGACTAGAATCGTGAGAAATCGCAGACATGGTGAGATTGGTTGAAGTTACTACTTTACTATATTTTTATTTTGTATGAAATAAATATTTATACATATGTTATACGTTAAACATAAGATAACTAGGAAAAACAATCCCTATGATAATCCAACTGTAAGATTATCGATTATATTTTAAATATATATGTGTATATATATATTGTAAACACCTAAAAATGTTCAACACTTCTTCGAATACCTCTATTAATTTTTGGAATTTCTTTATATACATATCCTAAATGGACTTCATCCTGTACATTTAATCAGGGTCCTTTATTACATACCTCCTCTGAATGGGCTTTATTATTGGGTTCATAAATATCTTGCTGGCCCATAAACTTGATGGGCCTGATGACAGATGGGCTCAATTGGGCTGGACATTTTCACTATTACACAGGCCCTATCCTTTGTGATGGGTTGTCGATCTTCCCGGCCCATTAGAAAGGATACAGAGTGGGGACAAGATACATCACCCCTGATCGGGATGACGTGGCTGACACAATTAATACGACGGTTGTACAATCATTGTAACATTTGAAATTCGTGGTCCGGGTGGCCTTGGTTGGCGAGAAGGGAGGCGCACGTGAAGCGAGGTGACATTTCGGTTCCCGAGCGCACGGCTTTTCAAGCGCCCCTGAGGCTTCTATAAATAATGCCTGCAGTGCTATGGATTCATTCCGTTTCACAGTTTTAAAAATTTTTAGAGAGCTCCCTGCACTTGAGACCTTGACTTATCATTGCCAGAGTCTACCTCCACTCTCAGGAAAGCGTCAGAAATCCTTCGGGGTTCATCTTAGAGTAAGTTATTTCTTTTCATCTTAGCGTCTTTCTTTTCGAAATGTCTGATAGTGATGATACCCGGTCGGGTAGCGACCGTCTACCCTCCTCTGTAAACCCGGACGCATCCCTTAGTTCACCCTCAGTGGAGGTGGTTAGGACAATTGTGTCTAGCCCACCTGAAGTTAACCAGAATGTAGCAGCAGCCGGAAATCCGGTTGCAGGGGTTTCGGGGGATCAGTTCTATGCTGATCTCATTCCCCCTATGAACAGGGTAGAGACAGTATTAAAAAGGTTAAGGGTTAAATGCGGGGTACCCGATGGGGTGATTATCAAAAATTACCCTAAAAAGTATGATTTTAGGAAGGGCGAGGGAATTTTGGACCATCAGATTTTGTTGTCGGCTTTTCACCTTCAGGTTATTAGATTCCCGATCCAGCCCTTCTTCCTTTATGCCTTAGCCACTTTAGGCTTGGCCCCACTTCAGGTGGGACCTAACTTCTTCCGGGTCCTGGCCATGATCTTGATGATCAATCGGGATCTGGGACTTGACCTTGGTCTGGCGGAACTTCTGTTCTGTTACAAGATACAGGCCCAGAAGGAGTGCAGGGGCCGGTACAACCTTTTTCCCATTAGTGGGAGGAAAATTTGTGATGGTACGGAAAAATCCAATAAAGGGTGGAAAGAGAGGATGGTCCTTGTGAGCGGGAGTTGGAGACTCCCGAGCTCATCTAGATTCAAAGTACCCAATGAGTTTAACCAACACCTTTTCCCCTCTTTCAAGCCATTCCATAGGGGGGTATGCAACTGTGATCAGTGCAATGATAAGTTGGGCCTCCATGTGCTTGAGTTTTTGGGAGCACCCGATGAATATAAAACCTCAAACTATATCAGAACCCGTTTTGAATTGCTTAAATCAAAAATTTGGGGACAGCCTTTGAGGATGTGTACCAGTTTCTTGACAGGTTCTAATTTGCAGGCCCTATCCACAGAGATGCTGAGGATCCCGCAGGCGGTGTTGAAGAAGAAGAATAAGCGGGCAGTCGGGCCTCAAGCCTCAAATTCAGCCCCCGGTGAGATCCAGACCGGGCAGGGATCACAAAGTGTTCCAACCCCTCCGGCTGTTCCCGTTATCCCGCCCCCAGTAGAGAATATCCCGGTAGTTCCATCTCCACCGATGGGAAATGTGCAAACCGGCCAGGCTCCTACTCAAGGATCAGAGGAGGTTGTTCAATCCTCAGTGGATGTTCCCATCCCTGAATTCCGATTGGTTGAAGGGGAAACGAGCCTGACGGGGGCGCGACATCCCCGATCGGAGGAGAATCCACCCGAACGGTCCGTCAGGGCCCGAACGTCTATGCAGGAGTCTCCTATCGTTCTAGATGACAGTGGGGCCGCAACTGAAAAGGAGCTGCCCGTGCCCTGGGCGCCGAAGATTAGACTCCCGGGCGGCGACTTTCTGGTTGCAGGGCACGCAACAATTGACAACGACACTGCCCTTCGGGCTATGGGATCTCAGATCTGGACACCCATAGACCGAAAGAGATTGAGAAACATCGATCGGGAGGAGTTGGCACTGACAGGTCCAGAGGTTGCTATGAAGGTAGTGCTTGAATCTACAGACTCCTCCATTGCTTTTAATATTTTATTTATTTCCTTATCAGGCTAACACTTGATCTTTTGGCAGATGCTCTACCTGACGCAAGCTTATAATGCGAAACTGGAGGAGGACTCCAACTTGCTTAAGAAGTCCAACGAGCTCCTGAGACTGAAAGAGGAATCTCGAATGAAGGTCGCCGCCAAACTGTCCATATCCAACGAAAAGTTGGATGTCCAGTCCCGAAGGGCAATCGCTGCAAAGCAACAGCTTCGGGCGGCTGAAGACAAAATTAAGGAAATGGAAGCAGTTCGGCGGGCTCTCTTTGCTGAGACGGAGGCCCTGAAGGCTGAGAATGGGAGCCTGAAAGCTAATATTGAGAACTTGACGGCTTCCAATTCGAAGCTCCTGGAGGAGAGGGCTGAGATTGAGAATCTCCTCGCTACGGAGAGGTCGGTGGTGGAGATGTGCCACCGGGGTGGGAACGAAATGTATAAGCGTTTCTGCGAAACCTCCCAATACCGGATCGGGTTTGGATGGAGGTCATGCTTTAGTGACATGTAGAAACCCGTCGAAGAAAGGACTTTTGCCTCGGTGGAAGAACTGGATGAGAGTTTGGGCATTTCCCCACCGTACGACGATCCGGTTGGTGGTCCAGACGACGTTCGTTTTTGCGAGTTCCTGACCAAGCCTCTCCCAGGAATGAGCATAACCGCCCCTCCTGATCCTCCGGCTCCCGATGGGGCCATCGTTTCAGTGAACCCAGATGTATCAGGCACCGGCGTCGTCCCTTAGCATTTACTGTTTATGAAATGCATTGTAAGCCTTGGCCACAGGGGCCCATTTTTAATGAAACATAATTGGTTTTGTCCAGTCGACTTTTGACTTTTACAGTTATAACGAATATTGGTTATTTTGTTTATTTTTGCAAATTTTTACAGTTAATGCATCACTTAACCGGGATCCGTGTTGTGACTTCGGGCTCCTTAGGCCATGCGAAAGTCAATGCAACACTTGGTTTATTTTTGGAACAAGGATCACTTCAGGATCTGTGTTGTGACTTCGGGCTCTTCAGGCCATGCAAAAGTCAATGCAACACTTGGTTTATTTTTGGAACAAGGATCACTTCAGGATCTGTGTTGTGACTTCGGGCTATTCAGGCCATGCGAAAGTCAATGCAACACTTGGTTTATTTTTGGAACAAGGATCTCTTCAGGATCTGTGTTGTGACTTCGGGCTCTTCAGGCCATGCGAAAATCAATGCAACACTTGGTTTATTTTTGGAACAATGATCACTTCAGGATCTGTGTTGTGACTTCGGGCTCTTCAGGCCATGCGAAAGTCAATGCAACACTTGGTTTATTTTTGGAACAAGGATCACTTCAGGATCTGTGTTGTGACTTCGGGCTCTTCAGGCCATGCGAAAGTCAATGCAACACTTGGTTTATTTTTGGAACAAGGATCACTTCAGGATCTGTGTTGTGACTTCGGGCTCTTCAGGCCATGCGAAAGTCAATGCAACACTTGGTTTATTTTTGGAACAAGGATCACTTCAGGATCTGTGTTGTGACTTCGGGCTCTTCAGGCCATGCGAAAGTCAATGCAACACTTGGTTTATTTTTGAAACAAGGATCACTTCAGGATCTTCGGGCACACCAGCAGATTTTATGATTTACTTAATTGGCCATAATAATGATTTTTAATGACCAGTTGCTGTAGCC
Source organism: Cornus suecica (assembly GCA_963922005.1). Taxonomy (NCBI): domain Eukaryota; kingdom Viridiplantae; phylum Streptophyta; class Magnoliopsida; order Cornales; family Cornaceae; genus Cornus; species Cornus suecica. Next base: position 72,504,688 of record OY998242.1, read on the forward strand.
TTTTTACAAAAAGATCCAAGTAAAAATAGGACTTGGACCATCAAGGGTAGTACCTCTTGAGGCGAGAGGCATTCTGGGAGTTTGGTTCCATTCCGCCATCAATATTCCTTCGGACTCGGTATGCTCCGCGACCGATGACTTCAATGATGGTGTACGGGCCCTCCCAGGGCTCCTTGAGCTTGCCTACAAGCCCGATTTTGCGCCTAAGGACCATGTCCCCGATCTGGAACTCCCTTCTTTTGACTCTTTGATTGAAGTGGTTCCGGACTTGCTGTTGGTAAGCAGCCAGCCTGATCCCGGCAGCCTCCCTTCTTTCATCCAGAAGATCAAGATTCTGAGGCAAATGCTTGTTACTTGGTCCCTCGACCCAGGCCTCACTCCGGAGAGTTGGAACTCGGACCTCAGTCGGAATAACAGCTTCGGCACCGTACGCCATGGCAAAAGGGGTCTCTCCCGTGGGTTGTCTGGGGGTCGTTCTGTATGACCAGAGAACTTCGGGCAGTTTCTCTAACCAGGCCCCTTTGGCTTCTTCAAGTTTTTTGGCCAGAGTGTTGAATATAGTTCGATTTGTCCTTTCCGCCTACCCGTTCCCTTGCGGGTAGCCGACGGAAGACGTGTTCTGGTTGATACCATGTTCGGCAAAGAATGCTCTAACCTCCTTGTTGTCCAGGTTTGTTCCGTTGTCCATCATGATCGTTCTTGGTAGCCCGAATCTGCATATAATGTTGGTCCATACGAACTTGACGACGTGACTCCCTTTGACGGTGGGATAGGCTTCTGCTTCAACCCATTTGGTGAAATAGTCGGTTGCCAGAAGGACGTACGCATTCGACCGGATTGCTTTCGGTAAGGGTCCCACTATATCCATTCCCCACCGGGCGAATGGGTGCGGTACTATAGTGGGATGCAGGAACTCAGCTGGGCGATGGATTGCATCCCCGTGCATTTGACAGGGCTTGCACCTTCGGACGTATTCTTCGGTATCCCGAGAAAGGTAGGGCCAGAAGTACCCTTGAGACAGCACCTTATGGGCGAGGGACCTGCTGCCGGAGTGGTTTCCACAGGCTCCACTGTGAATCTCGTGCATCACTGCTCTAGATTCTGACGGCGTGATACATCTCAGGTAGGGACCAGAAAAGGATTTTCGGTAGAGTTGCCCGTTTATTATTGAGTACCGAGCCGAATTCCTCCTGACCTTGTGAGCTTCAGCTTTACTTTCAGGAAGAGTTCCATTACGTAAGTAATTTACCAGGGGATCCATCCAACTGGGCTCCCATGGGATGAGCATTACTCGTTCGGGCTCTTGAATGCTGGGCCTCTGAATAAAACCAACAGCGCAACCCGAGTTAGATCCTCTCCCGCTGAGGAAGCTTGATTAGCCAGGTGGTCAGCCTCAGAGTTTTCATTCCTGGGGATTTGGGTAAAGGTAACTTTGTGAAAACTTTCTGTCTCCTTCAAAACTAGCGCTCGATACAACTTCATTGTCGGGTCCTTTGTTTCGTATTCCCCATTGATCTGACGGACAATTAGTTGAGAATCACTGTGTACAGCTAAGGACTTAATTTTGAGGCTTCTGGCTACCCTCAAACCGGATACGACGGCCTCGTACTCTGCCTCATTGTTTGTGGCTGGGAACTGCAACTGCACCGACATATGAAGGCGTGTCCCATCAGGTGTTAAAAATTCTAGGCCAATTCCTGATCCGGAAGAGCTGGCTGATCCATCCACAAAAATCTTCCATGTATCCAGTTCACTGCCCGGGTCTGGCTCCTCAGTCTCACTTTCGAGCAAAAAGTCCGCTACAGCCTGTCCTTTGATGGAGACCCTGGGTATGTATGTCAAATCATATATGCCCAACTCGATGGCCCACTTAGAGATTCGCCCTGAAAGGTCAGGCTTCGACATAATAACCCGTAGGGGTGTAGCTGTTGGGACAACGATCGGGTGGGCTTCAAAATAATGCCTTAGCCTTCTCTTGGCGTTCACCAGTGACAGAATCAGTTTTTCTTGCCTGCTGTATCTAGTTTCTGCCTCAGCCAAGGATTTACTGGTGTAGAATATTGGCATTTGAAGATTCCCGTCCTCTCTGATGAGGGCGGCGCTGGTTGAAGCGGAGGATACTGCCAAATAAAGGTATAAGACTTCATCGGGGGTTGGTGTAGACAAGACGGGGGGCATGGTCAAATATTCTTTTAGCCCCGCCAGGGCCTCCGATTGTTTGTGACCCCAGATCTCTCCCTTCTTTACCTTTATTGCCTGAAAGAATGGTCGGCAGGGATCAGTGAGTCGTGAGATGAATCTGCTAAGTGCTACCACTCTTCCCGTCAAGACTTGAACGTCTTTATGTGTTCGGGGCTCCTTCATCTCTAGCAGGGCTTTGACTTGTGTCGGGCTGGCTTGGATACCAGTCCGGTTCACGATGTGCCCCAGGAACTGCCCAGATGATACACAAAAAGAACACTTTGCTGGATTAAGCTTCATGCCATGGGACCTGAGGGTAGCGAACACTTGGCGCAGGTGAGTGATGTGGTCCTCCTTCTTTCTGCTCTTGACTACAGTATCATCAATGTAGGCTTCGATTACTGTGCCCATCATGCCTTTAAAGATCTTGTTGACCAATCTCTGGAAAGTAGCACCTGCATTTTTCAGTCCGAAAGGCATAACTTTAAAGCAGTATGTACCTGTTTCAGTAATGAAGGAAGTCTTTTCCTCATCCTTAGGGTTCATTTTTATTTGGTTGTAACCTGAATAGGCATCCAGGAAAGTTAGACGGTCATAGCCCGAGGTAGCGTCAACCATCTGGTCGATCTTTGGGAGTGGAAAACTATCCTTCGGGCATGCCTTGTTCAAGTCGGTGAAATCAACGCAAACTCTCCACTTGCCATTTTTCTTTTGGACAACCACGACGTTGGCAAGCCATTCGGGATACCTGACTTCCCTGATGAAGCCGGCCTGGAGCAGTCTGGATACCTCATCTGCTATAATTTGGTTCCGATGTGCACCCATTCGCCTTTGCTTTTGCCTGATTGGTTTGACGTTTGGGTCAACATGCAATGAGTGTTGTGAAACGTCGGGATCTATCCCCGGCATGTCTGTATGCTCCCATGCGAAGACGTCGGAGTTGTCCTGCAGCAATTGTGTTAGTTCTTCAAATTCAGAATCGGTGAGGGTTGTACCTGCAAAAGTAACTTTTTCCGGGCTGTTGGGCACAACACAGATCGGTTGTAGTGGTTCAACCACAGTCGGGGTGCCCGGCTCCCCATTCTTTAATTGCTATTTGGAGCACGAACTTTGCTCCTTCGATCGAGGTACCCCTGGGGCCTGAGCCTTCCGGATCTCCTTCAGAGTGACCGAATAACATTCCTTGGCGGCCACCTGGTCACCCTTGACATCAATGGTGCCTGTACCGTCAAGGCTTAAGCATCTCATGACCTGGTGAAGAGTTGAAGGCACACCTTGCATTCGGTGAATCCATCCCCTTCCCAAAAGCAGATTGTAGGAGGGTTTGGCGTCCACCACAACGAACGTCTCGTTCAGGGTCCTATGGGCGGCAGACACAGGTAACTGAACTTCACCGATCGGCTCGATCTGCCTGCCGTCAAAACCCGCGATGGGGCACCGGGATGTCATAATTTCAGAAGGGTTGATTTCGAGCTTTTCGAAAGCCCATTTGGTGATTATGTTGGCACTGCTCCCAGGATCGATCACGACTCTTTTCACAAGGCAGTTGGCCACCATTAGGGTCACAACTAGAGGGTCTTCATGCGGGGTTTGGACGCCTCGAAGGTCCGACACCGAGAAAGTGATGTGAGTTTCTTCAGCCTTGTACCGGGCTTCACTAATTTCGTTGACTTTTCTCATTTTGTGGGCTTTCCGTAGATAGCTTCGGCGCGATCCTTCAGTTTCTTTGGGTGGGGGGCCACCATGAATCATATTGATGATTTTAACCGGTTGTGCATCCGAGGGGTTTCGAGGGACGCCGGGGGCGCGTTGATCGGTTCTTGGCCTGTCTCGTTGTACGTAATCCCGGAGTACTCCGCGAAGTAGTAACGTCTCCACCTGTTGCCTTAGATTGCGGCATTCGTTAGTGATGTGCCCGAAATCACCATGGAAAGCGCAGTGTTTTGTCTTGTCTCTCTGGTCAAGTGGTTGTCGCATGGTAGGGGGTTGCTGGAAAATCCCTTTGGCCTTGTTCTCCTGGTAAAGCTTTGCAAGGCTCACCTTCAGGGGTGTTATCCTTTCTTCTAACCTGGGTCGTTTGGATGGCTTTGGGATTGATAATCCCGCTGGGGCAGACGATCCCGGTGGAGTTGATCGCTTCTGATCGGTCAATCGATCCTTGGACTGAATTTCAAGGCCGACAAAGGCTGATCTTCTCTGCCTGATAGTTTCTTCCTCTTCAATTCTCAAGTACCCCTGGGCCCTAGAGTTTAGTTCCCCAATTCCCGATGGAGGGCGCTTCACCAAGGATTGATGGAATTTTGTTCCAGGAATGAGGGCCATCCTGAATGCCTCGACCGCAGAGTGCTGGTCACAATTATCCACAGAAGAGGACTCGATGTTGAATCGGGATAGAAAGCTTTTCAGTGACTCTCCTTTCTCCTGGATCATGGTGAAGAGGCAGGATATGGTCTTCTTCTGTCTCTTGTTTCCATAATACTGGGCGATGAAGAGCCTGGTCAACTGTTGCCAGCTGCCAATGGATCGGGGTGACTGCTTCCTAAACCATAATAGGGCGGCCTCAGCAAGGCTTGTGGAGAACACCTTACATAGCAGGGACTCGTTCTCGGCGTACATGGTCATTTTCTGATGAATTTGGTATATGTGCTCTTCGGGATCCCGCGTGCCATCATAAGGGGTGAACTGTGGCATAACGAACTTCTTTGGGAAAGGCTCTTGGGTTATTTCCTGAACGAAAGGCGACTGTATCAATTCAGTGGACGCCTGGATGGCCATGTCGTCCGTAGATCGAGACCTCAAATCTCCGAGAACTTTCCTTTGGAACTCGTCCATTATTGCTTGAAGTTTCTGGGGGGTTATAGACTCGTCGACTGCTGGAGCCTTTCGCGAGCGCTGAGAAGATTCGGCGTGCTCTTCAGGTTGGTTCAGAGAATGGTCGATCGCCGCCACCGGAGGGTTAGGTGTAACTGCCGGTGAGGCAGCTGCTGGTGGAGCCAACCTCTCCCTGAGCTCTGCATTCTGTTTCTCCAAGGCCATGCTACGTTCCTCTGCAGCCGCCAAGCGTTGAAGAATTTGCTCCATGGTCTGGGAGTCCTCTGCACGATTGTCCTCAGTGGGCAGAATGCCTGCCTGTGAACGGGTGACTGGCATTCTCGTCCGGGGAGGCGGTGAGTGGAGGTTTTTTGGAAGTGGAGGGTCTTTTGCCTGTCAAACAGACTTAGCTTTTCGAGATGGGAAGAAGGAGGCGATTTTACAGGTACCGAAGGGCATTTGAAAAATCAGGAACCTCTCTCTTTCCCACAGACGGCGCCAATGTGTAAACACCTAAAAATGTTCAACACTTCTTCGAATACCTCTATTAATTTTTGGAATTTCTTTATATACATATCCTAAATGGACTTCATCCTGTACATTTAATCAGGGTCCTTTATTACATACCTCCTCTGAATGGGCTTTATTATTGGGTTCATAAATATCTTGCTGGCCCATAAACTTGATGGGCCTGATGACAGATGGGCTCAATTGGGCTGGACATTTTCACTATTACATATATATATATATATATATATGTACTGTAAATGTTGTTTGGCTTTGGCAAATTCCGGCAAAGGGAGTCTCACTTGGGTTGCTAAAGGAAATAGAGTTTCTAAGGGATTGTTTGCTTTGGGAAATTCTCGAGGCGACTTGGGCTACCCAAAAAATAAAAATAAATTAATAATAATAAAAAAATAAAAAAGTACATCGGTAATATACCAGGTAATTAGGATATGACTAAGGAGAGTCCTGATGGTTCCCCATTAAAATAAAAAAATAAAAAAGAGTTTTGATGTTGCTTTAGGAAGTGGTCTCCTAAATCAATCTAAAGCTAATGACATGTGTCATTCCAATAAAAAAATTGTATTGGTTGTGCACGGCTCTTATAGGTACTATAGAAAAGAGTCCTAATTCACTCCTACTTTGTATATAGCTATCTAAATATATATTTAAATTAAAATATTTTAGCACTCATATTTAAATGATAAAAGGATATTGATAAGTTTGTTTTCAACTCATATATATCTACATTATATATTTAAATTAAAATATTTTAGCACTCATATTTAAATGATAAAATGATATTGATAAGTTTGTTTTCAACTCAAATATATCTACATTATACAGATGTATAATAAAAAGATATATACACACATGTCTTATATATGCAAATATATATGTATACAATATATTCTGATAATAAAAGGAAATGGAATAGAAATAAAATATTTTATACATTTTCATATTTGTTTTGAATAAAAAAAAAAAGGGACAACTGATAGGGAATAATTGATTATGGTTTGACTGCCCACGTTGACCAGGGATGTGTGGTTGACCTAGTACAGGGTTGCTGAAGTTTGAAATGCAGGTGAGATTTTCCAGGAGGTGTTTGGTTGAGATATCCATGGATAGCTGTTGCAACTACCTGATCCTACTACCACTATAAATAGAAGGCCAACCAATGACGACGAGGTACAACAAAAAATACTCTTCAACTCCTAAGTCATTTACTCTGAGTGTGGATTTGCCAAACACTAACTTGACCGTCGGAGGGTTTTTGACTGGCACCACACCTGTGTCACCAAGTGACCTTACTTTGTTTGGTAGGGTACGGTGTCGTTCCAGATCGTGCAGAAATACCCTTCATCATATAAAAATAATAAAAAAGCCCTTAGAATTTTATTAGCAGTATAAATAGATTATTAGTTATTAGGGAAACCTTATTACTTGGAAGTTCATGAGACCAAGTTAGAGATTAGTTAGGGTGCGTTTGGAAACTAGTGTTTTCGTTTTTATTTTTTGAGAACAAAATTTTTTCTTGTTCTTGTCCTAAGGGTAATCCGGAAACAAAAACATGTTTGGTTGGAAATTTTGTCTAAAAAATTTTCGGGAACAAAAAAAAAAAATTTTTTTTGGAGGTTAGGGTTTGGAGGTTGAAGATGGAAGTTAGGGGATCTGCAACAATTAAATTTTTTTTTTGGCTGACAACAAACAATGCCGAAAACAAAAAAAAATACCATTTTAGTGTTCTCAAATTTTGAACTAAGGGCGAGAAAATATTTTTTTACTGTTCACGAAAACAAAAACCATCAAAGGCTCCCAAACGCGTTTTTGTTCCCGTGAACAGTAGAAAAAACAAGAACAAAAACGGAAACGCCCCTATCCAAACGCACCCTTACCGTTTACTTAGGAATTTGATAATATTTGTAAAGATTGTTATGTTTTATTATTTATGAATTATTGGTTATATTATATATTGGTATAGAAAAAATGAAAAAAAACAAAAAAGAATTTTTTTTGCAACAATATATATTGTAGCTAAAAGTTTATTTTTTGGCACAAATAATTTTTTTGATGATAAATGTAAAAATTTTTGCAACAAAACAATTTGTCGCTAAAAATATATTAATTTGCAACAAAGCATTTTGTAGCTAAAAGTTTACTTTTTGGCACAAATGATATTTTTGTCACTGAATGCAAGCATTTCGCAACTAATTCAAATTTTGTAGCAAAATATCATACTTATTGGCAACAAACCGAAAATTTGTTCCAAAAAACTAAGTATCTGCAACAAAAATTATTTGTCACTAAAAACTAATTAATTTGCAACATAAAACTTTGTTGCTAAAAGTGTACTTTTTGGCACAAATAATATTTTTGCCTCTAAATGCAAGCATTTCGCAACCAATTCAAATTTTGTTGCAAAAATCACACTTTTTGACAACAAAATGAAAAATTATTCCAAAAAATAAGTATATGGACTAAAATCATTTGTCAATAAAAAGTAACTAATTTGCAACAAAAAAATTTGTAGCTAAAAAGTTTACTTTTTGACACATAATATTTTTGTCTCTAAATGCAAGCATTTCGCAACCAATTCAAATTTCGTAGCAAAAAATCATATTTTATGGCAACAAACCCAAAAATTGTTCCAAAAAACTTATTATATGCAACAAAGTTATTTGTCACTAAAAACTAATTAATTTGCAACAAATAATTTGTTGCTAAAAGGTTACTTTTTGGCACAAATTTATTTTTTATTATTAAATTTAAATATTTTGTAACAAAATTAATTTTCGTATCCAAAAATAGGGCCTTCAGTGACAAATCATTTTTTGTTGCAAAAAGTTAGACATTAGGCAACAAAATCATATATTTGTTTCAAAATATAAAACGTTTTGCAACAAATTGTACTTTTGTTGCCAATTCTGTACTTTTGCAACAAATCTCATTTTGTTTCTAAAACTATTGTCCTTGATATCGTGAAGCCGGCTAGGGCCGATATGGATACAATTTCTCAAAATTACCATATATAGAAAATTATTTTCCATTTCTAGCTTCGATCGATCGGGCTAGGTGGAAACTTAATTCCACCATATTTAATAAAATTTCTCAAAATTACCATATCTAGAAAATTATTTGCCATTTCAAGAATTACCAAAAAAAAATTCTGAAAAATTAGATTTAGTCTCTCTTTGGACCATACGTGGCACACAAACCATTTATACACAAGCAAAACAGAGATTGCTTATTTAGACGATCGATCGATTATTATTTTGATAGGTTCTTTAAGCAATCGATCGATTACTCCCTCCGATCGTTCGTTCAGTTTTGCGATCGTTCGCCAGCTTCACGATACTTCAAACAACCCTGCGATCATTCGATAGTTTTAAGTGATCAATCGAGAGATTCTTGTGATCGTTCAGGGGGGGAATCAGTTCATCCTTCTTCTCTGATACATTTTAGCCTTTTTGGGAGTTGCAATGGCGCGCACCAAAAGAGTGACCAAGGCCAAGTCGAGGGCCGCAGGGCGCAAAAGAGGTCGCTCACCGACCCTACAGGAGGTTAGGGCCACCGTCTGTCAGGTTTTCTGGAAGCCCTTACGCCATGATCATAATTATGATATTGGTTACTTTATGGGCAATAAAATGACTACTTGGGCAGTTGAGGATTTTATTTCTCGAGGGTTGGGCCCATTGTTGTCGGCCCCCTGCAAGCTTATTTATAAGGGGCTACTGCAAGAGTTTTTGCTTCAGCTAGAGGTTCGGCTGGAGGATGACAGGGTCCAGCTATTCACATATGTTCACGACCAGGAGTAGATTACTCCTAAGTCGATAGCCAGGCTTGGGGGTTGCCAATAGAGTGTCATCCGGATCTACAGGGGACATATCATCCTTTGCCAACACCTGAGCCATCTATGGACCAGATTTCACTATAATGTTGCGGTCACAAGTTTGGAGATGACTCCATGACTTATACTAAGAAGGTGGACTGGCCAGAGAGGATCTGGTTTGTTGATGAGGTGTTGAGAGCACAGGTGCACCCACAGGGGCACAAGACTGAGCTGTGGGGGTCACTCAACCTAGCTCTTTATGTTTTTCAGCAGGGGTTTTGGATTTTTATCCCCCATATTATTTTTGAGCAGATGAGGTGGGTGATGCAGAAGATGACGTATCAGTCTGCTATTGAGAAACAAAGCTATGCGATTCCTTTCCCAGCATTAGCGACGAGTTTGGTGGGGGATTCAGACATCTAGCCCAATGATGATGACACGGTTGTACCAGTCGGTGAACCTTATGGTGCACAGGACTGGACGCGATCTTGTAGTCATTTCATTCCTCGGAGCCGGTGAGGACCAGCAGTATCGCCACCTCCAGCACTAGTTGCAGTGGATCCACTAGCCAGTAGAGGTATTTACTATATCTAGGACTAAGTGGGAGGGGGCTAGGGCCGAGATGGCCACACTCCGAGAGGGATCCACCTGCCTAGTAGATAGGTGAGGAGAGTACGAGTGTGAGCGAGTCTTATAGACATTTCTGTCATTCACTTGTGTCTTTTATATTTTCGTTAGTTTAATTTATTTTACCAGAAATAATATACATTTTGGTACCATTCTGCATAAGAAATATCTTAAGAAATTTATGAAAGAAATTTTAGACATTTGACTTAAATTTTGAGCTTACGATACATATAAATACCAATATATACGTGGATATACATATATACATTAAACTATAAAACACAATAGGTATATAAAAAATATAACAATGTCTATTTTATTATTATTTTATAAAGAAGTAGTTTTAATTAAATGTATTCTATGGTAATATATTTTTCATTTTATTCTAAATAAGTTTGGGGGAGGAGATATTATTCTTAATAATAAATACATAGTAAAAAAATAAAAAAATTTGTCACCGATCGAACGATGGGAACTCCGTTCGATCGGTAAGCTATTATTTTAATTATGTTTATTATTTTCAGGAATATGCTAATTTTTTCCTTTTCAGACCAATATGGTCAAAATTTTTGTCCAATTTGCGAAAATTTGCCATCTATCAGGTCTGCAAAGGATTGATATTCTCATAATCTAACTTTTATATGATTATTATAGTATTCTATATTGTATATTTTCTTTATGCTCAAGTTATAAGCTTTCCTATATGACTAGTTTCTAGCATTAGGATGATTAAAAAATTTCTTATAAATATATTGATTTAGCCTAAATAATTCTTTATCTTTTCAAACATCCTAGTATACTTTCAACCATGGTGTAAGTCACTAAAATACCCTAGAGGGGGGTGAATAGGGTTTTAAAAATAATTTCTAACTTCTTTTTATTCTTACTAGAACATGCAACAAGGTTCAATATTAATTTATAAGGTAAAATATGCAATGAATAATTTCACTTAAATTCAACAAGCTATTTACCACAATATAAATTAAGCATGCATGAACATAAAGTAAGGAGATAGAGATAGAGATATTGACACCGTGATGTTTACGAGGTTCGGTAACTCCTACTCCTCGGCTCAAATAATCCCCTTCCTTGAGACTTTCCCGATCCTCACACTATGGCTCTTCCTTCAATATGTGGAATAGCAAAACCTTTACAAAAGAGCTAACTAGCTCTTCACACAATCAAGAGAACAATCCCCCCTTGATACAATGGGCTTCATTCACCCAAGATCACAAATTTGTGTATGCAATCAATATATCACTCAAGAAACAAAAACACTCAAAACCCTAAGGTTTTTATGGAAGATAGATCAATATAAGCTCAAGTGTTTTTAGGTGATATTTCAAGAACTCAAGATATATATATTCTCACAATATATTTTCAATAAGAGAATAGGCTCAAGGCTTGAGTTTAAATCTTCAAAATGATAAGAGTGAAAAATGAGATTTTGATCTTTCTTGCTATCAAAATATTTTTCAGAAGATGCTTGAGAGAAAATTAGAGATGAACAATATTTGGAAAATTTCTCACACAAGAACCTTAAGATTTCAATCCATATCTCTTTCTTTATATAATGTAACACTAGGGTTTGGAGAGTGTATCTCACCCTAGACAATGTGGAGAGTAGGACCTGAAAATCAGCAAGCAAAATCATTTTTTTTGGGCAAAAATATTGTTTAGAAATACTTTTCCTTAAAATCCTAAAGCACCCAGTCGACTGCCTGACGACACCCAGTCGACTGCCTCCATGCTTAGATTTAAAATATTTTTCCCAACGGCTAGGGTCAGTCGACTGCCTCAGGCAATCAAAAATGTTCATAACTCTCTGGTTTAGTCAGTCGGCTGGGTCCTTAACTGCCAGTCGACTAGGCACAGTCAGTCGACTGCCTTGGACAAGCCAGTCGACTGCCTCATGCAGTCAAAACTTTTTATAGCTCACTGGTTCATCTAGTCGGCTGGGTCCTTAATGGTCAGTCGACTGGGTCACAGTCAGTCGGCTGCCATTTCATGACCAGTCGACTGGGTGACTCCAATAATTATTTTCAAGGTACGGTTTTGATCCGTTTGAGTTCGTTTGATTTATTACTTGAGCTTATAAGACCAATCAGCACATAAGATACCTTATTACAATATTCTCACCCCGACCTATCTACCCCAGGTCTTGAGTCCAACTTTTGTTCTTTCTTTGATCTTTTTGTCCTTCTTTGAGTTTGCGTTTGAGTTTCCTTATCGCTTGTTGCTTTAGCGATCTTCCCGAATCATTTACTTGTACTTGCTGAAACACTTAGCTCAAAGTTATATTAGTACCAAACACGGTTTTGAATGTTTTGTTAATATCAAAATAAGATTTATTGCTTGAAATAGAATTTCAAAGCCAACAATCTCCCCCTTTTTGATGTTGACAAAACATTTCGTGTTTGCGCATAAATGGTGTAGTATCAAGTGATACTCCCCCTCAATGTGTGCATCTTTCATTTTTATTTGCATGCTCCCCCTTAGGAAATAAATTTTGCAATTTGATATTCATTTACGTAATGCATGGAAAGATAATAGAAACAACATATTTCAATTCATAATTTGCGAGTTCGGTACATGTTGTTTTACTACTACACATTACAAAATGATAAAGCATATAAATGAAGCGAAGCATAAACAACAAACATAAAACATAGGTAACGTCCTATGCTACACAAAATAGACCTATGGCCAACACAAACACCCTAATACATTATCCCCCTTTGACGACGTAAAAAAGGCGGAGGGTCACGACGAAAGGCGTCTATGGCAGTGGCGATGTGGTCGATCTTGTCCTCGAGACGCTTCATATCCTCGGCCGTCTTCCTCTGGACCTCTTCATTGCGCTTTTGGGCTTCTTCATTGCGCTTTACGATTTCCAAGATTTGGGTAAGAGTTTCGGGATTACCCCCGAACCCAAAATCTGGAATATCAAAATTGCTACCAAGAGACGGAAAAGAAGAAGTCGGAGCATCCGGACGAGGTGCCTCGGGACGAGGAACAGATGGACCAGCCTGGTCCGCAGGAGGAGGAACCCTAAGTGAAACCAACACTCCATCGACATTCTTACCGATATGCATCTGCTTGAGATACGTGCGGTCCAGAAAAATCGGATTGTGCTCCAAAGGCTCTTCATCAAGCGGAATGCCACACCAACTAAGAAGATAAGATAGATGAGTAGGAAAAATAAATGCTCATTTCTTCTTGTGGCACTCGAGAATAGCTGAAATGAAAAGAAAAGCAAGGTTGACCTTACGACCGGTCATGACACAATAGACTAGGAAGGCTTCCATGATCGACACAAGACTCCGGCTTCCGGACTTTGGCAAAATGGAATATGTGATAATATTGTGCACAATTTGAGCCTCGGGAGTAAGCGAGGAAGAAGGAAACACATAAGTGGCAGTGGTGGTCTTATTCACCGAAATGGCCCGAACTGCTTCGAGAGGATCGAAATCACTCAAAGAGTACCAAATAGATGGGCATAAATACGATATACCGCCAGTAGGTAGCCGAAAAACAGTATTAACTTCTGCTTCAGTCAACTCAACTGAAACGCCTGCAACAGTGGAGAAAAGTTTGCGAACGGGAGGACTTGGTTGAGAAGGATTCTTCAGATTTGTATAAAACGCTTTGACGGCTCGTGGAAAATTCAAAACATCAAGCGAAATGAAGAAGTCCCAACCCATATTTTGAAAAAGAGTGAACGTATTAGCGCCAATATCTTCGCACAAGGGTTGAGTCATAATGTGACTCCGAGCAAACTTGCGATGAATGAAGTTAGTTTCGAAAAGACGAACACTATCTTCATCACCAAGAAGGGTAGAGAGAGACATTGGACCAGATTCAGGTTCGGAATCAGTGACCTCATGAATAGGGGACGGAGGTGGAGGAGGTGCAGCCGAAGAGCTTCCACCCCTACGGGCGCGTTTCTTGAGGCGCACGATATTGGGAGCCATGAGAAAGAGAAGAACCAAGATGATTGAAAGCATTTTGAAGAGAAAATGAAAAGAAATCGAGAAGAAAATGAGAGAGAAAAGAGAAACTAAAAAAATATGACGTGTATAGATATGTATATATATATAGATGGATATATATGATTATAAATGAAGAAAAGAGTGGTGATAATGGAGGAGAGGATCGTGGTGTAGTGGGGAAGTGGTTTAAAGGTGATTAAATGGCTTGAAGGAAGGAAGAAATGGGAGAGACCGTGGAGAGAGTGGAGAGAAGACGAAGAGAAGGAAGAAATAGAAACTGGGTTCGCGCAAAGGCAGTCGACTGGCCATATGGAGGCAGTCGACTGGCTCATGACCCAGTCGACTGGCCTAAGGAGGCAGTCGACTGATTGAAGATGAATAAAATCAGAAAAACTCACTGGTTGATCCAGTCGACTGGCCGTATACGAGGCAGTCGACTGGCCCTCAAAAATAAATTTTTGAAAAATATTTTAAATTTTGAAAGCCGAGATCATGGACGATATTTTGTGAAAATTTAACTGATTACTTCAAAATCCATGGCCATTCCTAATTCCCTACGAATTTTTGAAAACGGTTCGTCCGAGAGGGGTTTAGTAAAAATATCCGCCAGTTGATTTTTAGTGTCAATAAAAATCAATTCAATGTCACCTCTGGCTACATGATCCCTTAGAAAATGATGCCTAATCTCTATGTGCTTTGTGCGAGAATATTGAGTAAGATTCTTTGAGATACAAATAGCACTAGTGTTATCACATTTAATAGGTACGAGATTAAAAACAAGTCCAAAATCAAGTAATTGTTGCTTAATATAAATAGTTTGGGTGCAACAACTACCGGCCGCTATGTATTCGGCTTCAGCCGTAGACAGGGCAACCGAATTTTGCTTTTTACTTGACCATGAACCAAGGGAGTGACCTAGAAAATGACATGTACCACTTGTACTTTTCCTATCCACTCTACAACCAGCAAAATCGGCATCCGAATAGCTAGTGAGATCAAGTGTGGTGCCATGTGGATACCATAGTCCTAAGTTAATCGTCCCACTAAGATAGCGAAAAATACGTTTTACGGCTAGCAAGTGAGATTCTTTAGGACAAGATTGAAAACGAGCACATAAGCATACACTAAACATGATATCCGGTCTACTAGCAGTTAAATAAAGTAAACTTCCAATCATGCTTCTATATTGAGTAATATCAACACATTTTCCATTTTCATCTTTGTCGAGTTTAATAGAGGTACTCATAGGAGTAATGGCATGTTTGGCTCCCTCCATGCCAAATCGCTTTAGCAAATCTTTAGTGTACTTAGATTGGCTAACAAATAAGCCATCCAAGCTTTGCTTGATTTGCAATCCTAAGAAGAAATTCAGCTCACCCATCATACTCATTTCAAATTCGTTTTGCATACTAGATACGAAATCTTTGCGGAGAGAAGTATTTGTGGAACCGAATACAATGTCATCAACATATATTTGGATAATCAACAAATCATTCTTGACAGTTTTTGTAAAGAGAGTGTTGTCAACTTTGCCTTTAGAAAACCCTTTTCGAAGTAAAAAGTCACTAAGTCGTTCATACCAAGCTCTAGGAGCTTGCTTTAATCCGTACAAGGCTTTAGATAATTTGTAAACATGATTTGGAAAAAGTTCATTTTCAAAACCGGGTGGTTGTTTTACAAACACTTCTTCATCTATAGTTCCATTTACAAAAACACTTTTGACATCCATTTGATAAATAATGAAATTTCTAGATGATGCAAATGCAAGAAGCATTCTAATTGCTTATAATCTAGCTACAGGTGCAAAGGTTTCATCATAGTCAATGCCCTCCTCTTGATTGTAACCTTGAGCTACCAATCTTGCTTTATTTCGAATAATCACTCCATTTTCATCCTTTTTTTTTCGAAAAACCCATTTAGTGCCTATTATAGTTTGATGTGTGGGTTGAGGGACTAAATTCCAAACTTGATTGCGTTCAAATTGATTTAGTTTCTCTTGCATGGCCATGATCCAAGAATCATCACATTGAGCTTCGTGGAAGTTCTTGGGCTCAATATTATACACAAAAGCCATGTGGTTGCATAAGTCTCTAAGTTGAAATCTTGTGCTAACACCTTGTGAAGGGTTACCTATGACTTGGTCAAGAGGATGGTTGTGCATAATCCTCCAAGATTTAGGAATGGAGCAAGTCAAGTCATCATTAGATTGATTTCCAACTTCGCTCTTATCCATTTGCCTACTTGATGAGTTAGAGATATTGAGATTATTGAAACTATCCTCAATTCCTACAACTTCATCATCATCTAGGTGAACTTTAGGTGAGGGTAGAGGCAGTGATTCATCAAAAACAACATGGATAGACTCTACCATGGTTAAAGTCCTTTTGTTAAAGACTTTAAAGGCTCTACTAGTTGAGGAATACTCTAAGAAAATTGCTTCGTCCGATTTGGAGTCAAATTTTACCAAGTTATCTTTATCATTTAAAACGAAACATTTACAACCAAACACTTTGAAATAACCAATATCGGGTTTCCGACCATTCCACAACTCATACGGAGTCTTACCTAATTTCATTCGGATGATAACTCTATTTATGACATGACAAGCGGTGTTTACTACTTCAGCCCAAAGACTTCGGGGAAGGTTGTGTTCATTTAACATAGTCCTAGCCATTTCTTGTAAAGATCTATTTTTCCTTTCAACTACCCCATTTTGTTGAGGAGATCTTGGAGCCGAGAGATCATGAGATACACTAAATTCATCACATAATTTCTCTAGATCTTGATTGTCAAATTCTCTACCCCTATCACTTCTAATTTTCTTGGTTTTCAAATCTTTTTCATTTTGAATGACTCTATAATATTTATCAAGAATGGAGTGAGTTTCATTTTTATGAGCAAGAAAGTGAACCCAAGTAAATCTAGAGTAGTCATCTACTATAACAAGTACATAGAGTTTCCTGGCTAAGCTAGCCGTTCTCTCCGGACCAAAGAGGTCCATATGAAGTAGCTCTAAGGGTCGAGAAGTGGTGATGTATTTCTTTCTCTTGAAAGAAGATTTCACCTGCTTACCTATTTGACATGCACTATACATATTTTATCTTTTGAAAAATTAGTCTTCGGGAGGCCTTTGACTAATTCATTTTTAGACAAACGTTGAATGAGGTCCATACCAGCATGTCCTAAGCGTCTATGCCATAACCAACAATTTTCACTCGATGTGACAAAGCACTTAACATCTTGTTCATTTAATTCACATAGCAACATAGTATATAAATTTCCGTTTCTCTTTGCATTGAACAATTGCTTTCCATCTTTCTCAACTATGCATGCATTTGACCTAAAGATAACATCATAACCTTTGTCACAAAGTTGGCTAATACTAAACAAGTTATGCTTTAAACCATCAACTAAAAGTACGTTATCTATAGCTAGAGAAGGAGATATACCAATGGATCCAAAAGTAACACTTCCTCCTTCATAAGATTTTAGGGACATGAATTTTGATTTGTCCCCCGTCATGTGCCTTGAACATCCGCTATCAAGGAACCATCTTTCTTTTGAGGCGGACTTCAAGCATACCTACAACACAATGTTACGTGACTTTTATTGGTACCCAATCTATTTTGGGTTCATTATGGTTAGAAAGAGATGCAATAGTTCCTTTAGGAACCCAAAATGATTTTGTTACCAAATTTTATTTTGCACGTAGAGATGCAATGGTTCCTTTAGGAACCCAAAACATTTTTGAGACAATTTTCTTCTTCTTTCTTAGAAAACATGCATTTGCTTTGTGACCTCTTTTCTTGCAATAATAACATGAGACATGGTTGTGATCAATAGAAGGTGAGAATGAAGATTGTTTTGAAAAAGTATGCTTTAATGATTTTCTTTTCTTCAATAAAAGTGCATCTTTGTTGAATGCATCATATCCTAAGCCGCATTTGTCAAAAGAGTTTCTTTGTCTTCCTAGCATGATGCTCAAGTTTTCTTTTCCTTTTGTGAATTTTGCTAAGATGTTTATTTGATCATCGATAGTCTTTTTCAATAAACTGTTTTCCTCTTCTATCTTTATACTTTTGTCATTTTTAGCATTTACATTAACTATGGTGTGACAAGTAGAATTATATGAAGATTTAGATTTCTAGAGTAAACTATGTTTCTTAGCTAGTTTTTCAAACTTATCATACAAATTTTCAAATGCATCCTGTAAATTCATTATGAGAAAATAAAAGCTCATCATATGACAAAATGGAATTATCTAATGCATGTAAATTTAAATGTACCTCATCTTCATTTTCCATGAGGCAAAGATTTGCAATTTTCTCACCATTTTCTTCCTCATCCGAACCACAAGAGTCATAATCATCCCATGTTGCATTCATGGCCATTTTGTTTGGCATTTTCTCGTTCTCCTTTTTGGGCTTGAAACACTCATTTCTATAGTGTCCCGGTTTACCACAATTGAAGCAAGTAATGGACTCCTTCTTGCTTGTCTCTCCTCTTGGTTCGTTGTTCTTTGAGAACCTCCGACCTTTAGCCTTCTTTCGTTGAAGAAATCTCTTGAATTGTTGAGTGATCAAGGCAATGTCTTCATCAACCTCTTCTTCGATTTATTCATTTGCTTCACTTTTAGTTGAAGCTTGCAAGGCTATACCTTTTCTAGGCTTGGCTTCTTCTTCACGAGATTTTAAGGTAATTTCCCATGTAAGGAGTGACCCAAAAATCTCATCAAGACTCATAGTGCTAAGATCGTGTGCTTCTTTAATAGCCGTCACCTTTGCATCCCATTTGACCGGAAGGCTTCTAAGGACTTTGCGTGCCACAACGGATCTAGGAACAATTCTACCAAGGTGCTTTAGTCCATTCAAAATATTAGTAAAACGAGACATCATAGAATTGATATTTTCATCTTCCTTCATGGCAAAGAGTTCATATTCATGCATAAGTATATCAATTTTAGATTCTCTAACTTGAGTAGTTCCTTCATAAGTAACTTCAAGTTTATCCCACATTTCTTTGGCCGTGGAGCAAGTAGATACACGGTTAAATTCGTTTGGACTTAAGGCACAATTTAGATTAACCTTAGCTTTGGCGTTAAATGACATAGTCTACGCTCATCATTATCCCATTCGTTGGGCAATTTGGGAATAGTTTTTCCATCAACCACTTTGGTAATAGTAAAAGGTCCATCAACAATAACTAGCCCAATTTGATAATCAATAGCTTGAAGAAAATCTATCATTCTAGTCTTCCAATAGCTATAGTTTGAACCATCAAACCATGGGGGCCTATTGTTAGATTGTCCTTCTACATGAGTGACTATGTTTGAGGCCATGATAGTTCTCTAAGATGGTTAAGTCTAAAACAAGTAGAGATTAGACTCTGATACCAATTGTAAGTCACTGAAATACCCTAGAGGGGAGGGGGGTGAATAGGGTTTTAAAAATAATTTCTAACTTCTTTTTATTCTTACTAGAACATGCAACAAGGTTCAATATTAATTTACAAGGTAAAATATGCAATGACTAATTTCACTTAAATTCAACAAGCTATTTACCACAATATAAATTAAGCATGCATGAACATAAAGTAAGGATATAGAGATAGAGATATTGACACCGTGATTTTTATGAGGTTCGGTAACTCCTACTCCTCGGCTCAAAGAATCCCCTTCCTTGAGACTTTCCCAATCCTCACACTATGGCTCTTCCTTCAATAGGTGGAATATCAAAACCTTTACAAAAGAGCTAACTAGCTCTTCACACAATCAAGAGAACAATCCTCCCTTGATACAATGGGCTTCACTCACCCAAGATCACAAATTTGTGTATGCAATCAATATATCACTCAAGAAACAAAAACACTCAAAACCCTAAGGTTTTTATGGAAGATAGATCAATATAAGCTCAAGTGTTTTTAGGTGATATTTCAAGAACTCAAGATATATATATTCTCACAATATATTTTCAATAAGAGAATAGGCTCAAGGCTTGAGTTTAAATCTTCAAAATGATAAGAGTGAAAAATGAGATTTTGATCTTTCTTGCTATCAAAATATTTTTCAGAAGATGCTTGAGAGAAAATTAGAGATGAACAATATTTGGAAAATTTCTCACACAAGAACCTTAAGATTTCAATCCATATCTCTTTCTTTATATAATGTAACACTAGGGTTTGGAGAGTGTATCTCACCCTAGATAATGTGGAGACTAGGACTTGAAAATCAACAAGCAAAATCATTTTTTTTGGGCAAAAATATTGTTTAGAAATACTTTTCCTTAAAATCCTAAAGCACCCAGTCAACTGCCTCCATGCTTAGATTTAAAATATTTTTCCCAACGGCTAGGGTCAGTCGACTGCCTCAAGAAGGCTAGTCGACTGCCTCATGAGTCAGTCGACTGCCTTGGATAGGCCAGTCGACTGCCTCAGGTAATAAAAAATGTTTATAACTCTCTGGTTCAGTCAGTCGGCTGGGTCCTTAACTGCCAGTCGACTAGGCACAGTCAGTCAACTGCCTTGGACAGGCCAGTCGACTGCCTCATGCAGTCAAAACGTTTTATAGCTCACTGGTTCATCCAGTCGGCTGGGTCCTTAACGGCCAGTCGACTGGGTCACAGTCAGTCGGCTGCCATTTCATGGTCAGTCGACTGGGTAACTCCAAAAATTGTTTTCAAGGTCCGTTTTTGATCCGTTTGAGTTCGTTTGATTTATTACTTGAGCTTATAAGACCAATCAACACCTAAGATACCTTGTTACAATATTCTCACCCCGACCTATCTACCCCAGGTCTTGAGTCCAGCTTTTGTTCTTTCTTTGATCTTTTTGTCCTTCTTCGAGTTTGCGTTTGAGTTTCCTTATCGCTTGTTGCTTTAGCGATCTTCCCGAATCATTTACCTATACTTGATGAAACACTTAGCTTAAAGTCATATTAGTACCAAACACGGTTTTGAATGTTTTGTTAATATCAAAATAAGATTTATTGCTTGAAATAGAATTTCAAAGCCAACACATGGGATTCCTCTCTTCTTCCTATTTTGCTAGGCACCTTCCAACTTTTCACTCCATAAGGCTCAAGCATGAGTGTATCTTCTTTCATGAGGCGGAGGTGGAACCTGCTATTGAGCACTGTGTGCAGATGTTTCGACAATGGAAGATAGAGACAATTTTTGCTCCTGCTAAGCAACTTATTTTTCTTCCTCTAGTATATGATTTTTATAAGAATTTGGAATTTGAGGGAAGTATGAGTAATAGGGTGATGATCACCAAGGTCAACCAGACTCATAGTATCCGACTATCACCTTCCTTGATTGCTCAAGCTTGGGAGTTGCCAATTATCCAAGCAGGTAATGAGAAACCTTTTCCGTCCCCTTCCCATTCATTCGCTACGATGGTTGAAGACATATGCGAAGGATTTAGGGTTAAGCCTAATGCTCTTGTTATTCCACGAGTGAAATTTGATCCATGTTATTGGATGACTATTGATATGTTAGGTCATCAACTCTGCCCGGAACTGCCTAAAGATAAGTGTGATTACACACTGTTGAATGTAATTTATTGCCTTCGGAATAATTATTAGATCTCCATTCCTGATGTTATCTTTGATACTATTGTGACACATTGGCGTGCCATTATTAAAGGACTGACAGTTGGGTATCTAAAATTTCCATAGCCTTATCTTATCAATACGTTAATTCATAATCAACTAGGACAAACCATTACTAAGAATCTTTCACCTGTTACATGGTACCCGAAAGAATACGATTCATGGAAATTTCTTGATAACATTAAACGCAATGAAATGATTCTGTGGGGTAGCTTTATGTCCACATTTCATGACAAAAAAAGTGGTTAACGCAGGTTAGAGAAGCATGGAATTTTAGTATAAGAGATGGAATAAGATTGTTTTGATTTTTATTTTTGCATATTTTCAAGTTCTAGAATTAGGTTGTTTTACTTTTCTGCAATTTCAATTCATTGTAGGCCTTTGGCCATACTATCTTTAAATTTCTGTCAATTAATAAAATTCCATTCCTTCTTATTCATTATCTCTGTTGATTATTCTCCTATAATCTTGGTTTTAGTCTTGACTTAGACTGCAGATTATGGCACACACCAAGTTTAGGGGAGGTTTTTGTTACCTTATGCAATCTGGCTCCATAAAGTGGTAATATTGTTTAATTCCCATGTTTTAATGTTTCTTAGAACCATGAGGACATGGTTTGATTTATGTTTTGGGGGATGGAATAATAGGAGGTATGAAATAAAGGGAAATTGAAAATTTTTAATAAAATGAAACAAAATGATGAACTGCAGTTTTGCTACTGTTCTTTTATTGTTATTCGTGCTGAATAATTGCCGATCGATCGAACTTACTCCTCAATTGATCGGAGGAAAATCAGAAAAAAATGAATGAATATATTGAAAAATATATAAAAATATGTATATATATTTATTTAGGTATTTGAAGTTTTATTATTTTAGTAAGTTATCATTTAAAACTTATTTATGATTAAACTTGTGATTTGATTAGGAAAATGAGACTAGTTTGTAAAGTATATGTAGACTATATTTTATTCTCGTCTAAATAATGATTAAAGTTGGAAAAGTGAAGAGGCATGGTTCTCCATAGGTGAGTAAACTGGTAAAATTGAAACTAGAAAAGACAATCCTGACCTATAAGCACATGCAAATGATCTCTATAGTTTCGTTTATGATCATATAAGATATTATCTCGGAAAAAGAAAAGAAAATAAATAAATAATAATACGTAAACATTCTCCCTCTTAAACAATACAATATCAAAGAGTGGAGAATGACGTATTGAAAAAGAAAAAAAAATAGAGTGGAAAGAGCAAATAGGAGAAGAAAGCCTTCTCCAAGAAAAAAATATATATATAGAAAATATATATGTATATATGTTATGAGAGGAAAAAGCAAAAAGAGAGGAAAATCCTCTCCAAAAAGAAAAAAAAATATATAGAGAGAGATATACTATAAATGGGAGTAAATGCGCTGTAGAGAAAGTTCACAAAACATAGAGGAGTGTTGGCTCTAGAAGTAGAAATTAGCTAAGTTTAACCACTAGTGGAGACCATTCTTAACACTAATTTGATTTGATTATTGTTTTGCATAAGTAGGATTTATTTGCTTGCATTTATTTTATGGATTATATCATTTCCTAATTAATGAACAAGGACGTTCATAAATAGGTATATATATATATATATATATATATATATATATATGATAAATATTATAAAGAAGTTGTGGGTAGTCTATTTAACCCTTACGAGACTTCACTCGTCCACAATGATTTTTTCAAGGGGTTTAAAAGGCTTGTTACACGTGTTAAGTGTAATTGTTTTTCCTTCACGAAATAAATGGGCTTAGTTTAAATAGTTTAGATAAATTAGATTAGTTTATTTTTCATGATGTTTTCTTTTATCTTATTGCTAAGGGACTAGCAATATTCAAGTTTGGAGGTGTGATCAAACCAGAATATTTGATATTCCGGGCGTTAATAAACCCTTAGTTAATCTCTTTATTTTATTAATAAGATATTCTTATTTGAGTTGCGTGTTTAAGCATGTTTCAGGGATTTTAACGCAAATCTGAGTTAATTTTGAATTTTTAGCAAATGTGGCTGATCCTAAATGATACTTGGAGGATAAATGCACCAAGTTCGGAGTAAGGTACAAGTCAGTAAAGCAGAGTACAAGCGGGTAAAGCACAAAATCATAGAATAAAAAAATATTAAAATTCAGGAGCCACCGATTGATAGGTGGAAACTCCCGATCGATTGGCCACCGCCGACATTGGGAAATGTGTGCGAAGATGCTGCACATTTCTAACTTTGTGTGCAAGTATATTAGAGGGCATATTGGTCCATTCACTGTTGTTAATTGGCCCTTACACCAAATCTTCTTGGAGTGCAAGAAAATACATGTCATATTTATACCAACTTTTGTCTATAAATATATGAAGACTTCGTGAAGAGAAGATATCCTGGATCCTTGGATCATATATCATCGTTCATACAAAAAGACTCTCTCTAGACTGAAAGGCTCCTCAAGAACTCAAGAACCATGAACCAATCGTGGGGAGGATGTCTACATCAACAATGAAGTCTCCCCTTTCCATGAGCTGCTAGTCGGTATCTAGGGTTTCCAACGAAACCCTAGCCAAGTAATGTAGACTTTTATTTATTTTTATTGCAAAAAGGGGAAGCTGAAGAATACTTATATGATGATTATGTAGTGAGAGACCGAACGAATTACCTAAATAAGATTTATTTATTAATTCTCTTCTTAAACTGAGATTTAATTAATGATTTATCTTGAACAATCATGTTTTTACTAAGGGCGAGAAATCCAAGGTTTAAATAATGGTTTCTATATAATGGTACTTAACGACATGATAATTTTTTAGGTGCATATGATTTATACTAAGAGAAGATAACCATTAGTGTGTTTTTAATTTCATGTTTTAGGAGTAGTTGTAGTATAGATGTATACCATGGTCATGCAAATCAAATATGAATTGTTGTAAACTAAACTTGATTGCATCTCTTTTGGGATTAGGCAACTACTTGTAGCGTTACTAATCTGATTCGTATAAGCTGTATCGCCATCTTGCAATAGAATAATTAAAGGAATATATTACAAGGTTAGTGGTGGAGTTGGAATAAAACTCTAGATTTGTTTATCTTGATTTACAACACAAAAATTACTTGTTTATTTATTTTATGTTTAGTAGTTATAAAACAACTAATCAAAACAACGTTTATAATATAATTCAGTTTTCTGCTTTACAATTGTTTGAAATATGACTCTAATCTCTGTGGTTCGATACCCTCTCTACCCAACTATACTATATACTACTCTCGTACTTGCGACTGAGAGGTAAAACTAGATCGTGTTAATTCTTGATTTTAAACACCTTTATTTTCATAGGACTAGAACCAATCAAGGAGTATTATTCAAATCGGTCCATGTTGCATTTACATCAGCGACAACTATTTCATTACCCTGATACTCATTTTGGGAAAAATCAGGTCCTATTGCTAAGACTTCTTTTGGGGCAGACTGACCCAGATTTATGAATTTGTCAAGTTTTTCTCCTAATGTGGCTACTTGTTCTCTGACATCATCATTATTTCTATCTATGTTAAACGTTTTGTCAAATCTTCTTTCAAATCCATCCCTAGTACGTATCTCAAATTCATGTTGTCAAACAACTTCAAGATTTCCTCTGCTGGGCTTAGTGTAAACTGACCTCCCACTGTAGCATCAATCATATTTTTATGAGTGGCACTAAGTCCAAGATAGAAGTTACGCACTATATATTGGACAACGAATTTGTGATGGGGACACTTTCGCATAATTTCATTGAATCTATCCCACGTATCATGGAATTGCTCACCAGACAATTCTCTGAAGTGGGTAATTGCCTCCTGTGCTTCATGGGTTCAACCTATGGGATAATATTTCTCTAAGAATTCAGTTTTTAGGGTTTCCTAATCGATTTTTACATCCTTCTCCAAAATGACATATCATATTTTAGTTTTTTCTCTTAAGGAGAAGGGAAATAAGCGCACACGCAACGCATTATGGCTTAAATTCTTTATTATGACTGTCGAGGTCATCTCTAAGAACTCATTAATATGTTGATATGGGTCCTCATTCCTGAGTCCATAGAACTTAGGCAACATATTAATGACACTAGATTTGATCTCATAGTGTTTAACTCCATATTCTTCTGGAAATTCAGCATACGATTCATGAGGACAAGGTGCATAATACCCCTTCAAGGACGTAGTTGGTTCCTTTCACACATCGACATTCTGGTTGGCCATCCTTTCAAGATCCAACTATCGTCGATGCTCTAATTCCCTAGCTCGAAGATTTTTACGAAAAGTCCTTTCGATCTCAGGATCAAATGGTACTAATGCAGTGTTAGGATAAAAAAGTAATTGCCTATCGGTCATGCACCAAACAAAAACTTTTTTGTTTGTTTGTTTTTTCTTTTATTTTTTTATTTTTCTGTGAAAATAAAACAAAACTACTTCTAAACTATTCTAACTATTAACATAAAGAAAATCTAAAATTATGTGCAAAATTAAGCTAAACTAAAACTCATAAGAGGTCCGACGATGCAACTTTCACTATTCCGCTAAATCCCTTTATGTTTTTCAGAGTACCTGTCAATCACACAAGAATTCCAACTTTTAGATACACTATAATAACGCAATGCAACTAAACTACTAAAGCTAAGAATAATGCCAAGTCCCCGGCAATAGCGCCAAAAACTTGATGTCTGTCTAGGGGTGGTAAATATAATAGTTAAAAACAATCCCTTATGACAGCTTAGGTTTTACCTATCGCAAGCGCTCGAATTTTATTATAGTATAATCGGCTTGAGAAAGGGAATATCGATCCCACAGAGACTTGGATTATTCACTCTAGCAATTTAAAAGTACTGAATTATTTTTTGAAAAAGAGTTTTGAATTGTTTTGAGATTTATAACTAAATTAAATAAAAACATAAAATAAATTGTGATTGTGATTCAAGATAGAGATAAACTAGGATTTTCATTGCTCCACCACTAACCGCATAATATAGTCCTCTATTTTCTCAATTGAAAGAGGATAATCCATCACTGTGAACTAGACGTACTACAAATAGTCGAATACGTCCCAAAACATTTATTATCAACCGGATTCGCTACAACCCTTCTCCGGACAGAGTGTAACTAGTACATGTCATCTACTTTACTATAATTTACTCCTATATCATAAGATTAAACTAAATCATGTCTATATCACCTCGCCGAGGTATGGCCTATGTAAACCTGAGGTTTCAAGTGTTAAACACCATTGTGTAGAAAATCATGCTATATTTAATATAACATGATTGGTTAAGATAATATATTCATTCAATCTAAGACAAGAATTTAGAATAAATATAAAACCTTGTATCAAGAATAATTTTGATCAGTAATCTACACAATCATCATAGTGTGGTTATAGTTTCTCCTCGTTACAATTGAAAAAAAATATAGAACTATAAAACTTGGCTAGGGTTTTGCTAGAAAACCCTAGTTACCGAGTTAGTTGATCATGGTAGACGGTGACTGCATCATTGATGTAGAAACGACCTCCATGCTCTTCTTCTCTAGCTCTTTAGGTCTTGAATGACTCCACCCTTTGAATGATATGAATCTCCGGAGAAATTGCTCTGGAAATTATGTGAAAAACAAGCTCTCTAGATTTGTAGCAGACCTTGGTATTTATAGACAAAGCCGATGGAAACCCTAATTTGCATTAGACTTCTCCTATTGAGAGTAGGATTCCCCTTTTGTGTGATTCCCTTCCAAACTGAGTAAAACCCTTCAATCTGATATACAATTGTATAAATCACGTGTATACATGTGTTGGATTCAAAGTCAAGTCATGTAATTTAAGTTGGACCAGAATTGTAATTTCACAGCTTCATACACATGAATCCCGGGTTGCTACGCTAGCGTAGGTCCCAACTACACTTAAGTGTAACCCCTCTTTGGGCCACAATCCACAAGCGTAGCTCGAGCATAATTTTAACACTTTCTAACACTTTTAGCTACTATAAGCGTAGGTCAACCGTAAAAATTTTATTGGAAACCACTTTTCTTGATAATTACTCGACTCCTTCAATATGTTTCCTAAAGTTGCGGCTCCAAAAAATTACATTTTTACCCTCAGGAGACATTTTTTGCTTGAAAACATCTCTTTTGCTCTATCTTAGGATGGACACAAGCACTTTTTTAGTTAATTCACCAAATTTAGCTCATTTTTTTTATTAAGCTCCTGAAACACACTTAAACACGCAAATCACAATATAAGGGCCTAAAATGGACAACATTTGGCACCAATCACCATCCATAGAAACTATCCACAAGCTCGACAGCTCTTCTTCAATTTGATCCATGGGTTCTGTTTCTAATAGGAAACCAGCCACTACCTAGCCCTTGATGGCGGTTTGAGGGACATAGGTTATGTCATATACTCCCAACTCGATCGCCCGTTTGGACACCCTCCCCAAGAGTTCGGGCTTTGCCATTATGGACCTGATCGGCATGGTGGTGGGTACTACGATCGAGTGAGCTTCAAAATAATGCCAAAGACGGCACTTCGCATTGACTAATGACACTACTAGCTTTTGTATCTGCTGTAGCAGGTTTCTGCATCGGCCAGGGCTCTGCTGGTGTAGAAGATAGGCATCTGACATCCCTTGCCCTCCTTTACCAGAGTGGCACTAGTAGATGCATCCAAGACTGCCAAGTATAGGTGCAAAGGTTCATCCACTTCTGGAGTTGCAAGTATCGGGGATTCAGTCATGTAATCTTTGAATTTTCTAAGTGCTTCCGTCTGCTCGGGCCCATATACATCCCCTCTTCTTGATTTTATGGACTAAAAGAAGGGGAAACATCGGTTAGTCAGCCGGGAGATAAAATGGCTGAGGGCCGCGTCCCTTCATGTTAGTATTTGGATCTCCTTGCGCGACTTAAACTCTTGCATTTCTAAAAGGGCTCTGACTTGTGCTGGGCTTACCTGTATACCCGTCTGATCAACTATGTGTCCCAGGAATTTTCCCGAAGAGACGCCGAATGAGCACTTGGATGGGTTGAGCTTCATCCCATATTTTCTAAGGGTATCGAACACCTCTTGTAGGTCTCCTAAATGATCTTATTTTGCTATGGTTTTGACTACAGTGTCATCAATGTAAGCCTTGATGGTTGAGCCTATCATGCCCTGAAAGACCTTGTTTACCAACCTCTGGAAGGTTGCACCTGCATTATTTTGTCCGAAAGGCATAACTTTATAATAGTAAGTACATGATTCAGTGATAAAAGATGTCTTCTCCTCGTCCGAAGGGTTCATGCGTATCTGGTTATAGCCAGAGTATGCATAAAGAAAGTTCAGACGTTCCTATCTAGCTATGGCGTTCACCATCTAATCAATTTTGGGTAGCGGGAAGCAGTCCTTCGGGCATGCTTTATTTAAATCAGTGAAGTCCACGCATACCCTCCATTTCCCATTTTTATTTTGAACTACTCATTGGCCAGCTAAACAGGATAATGGACCTCCCTGATGAACCTTGCCTGGACTAATTGAGCAACATCCTCTACTATAATCTAGTTTATATGGATCCCCATGGGTCGCTGTTTCTATCGGATTGGCCTTACGTTTAGGTCTACATTCAAGGAATGCTAAGCTATAGATGGGTCGATACCGGGCATATCCAGATGACTCCATGTAAAAACATCGGCATTGGATCATAAGAGGATTTCCAGTTCATTTCTTTCTTCGTTTGTCAGCCCCGACCCGACGTAGGTTACTTTCTCGGGTTGTTTGGGTATAATGGTTCTACCGCCATAGGGGAACCTGTTTCCTCGTTCTATAATTACTATTGGTTATCTAGGACAAATCAATTAAGGAGACCTGTTCGGATCCTTTCCTTTTCTTCAGGCCCTTCAAGGTAATGGCGTAACATTCTTTGGCTGCCACCTGATCCCCTCTAATATCTACCATGTCTATACCGTTTGGGTCCACACATCGCATGACTTGGTGAAACGTTGAAAGGACACCATGCATTCTCCACCCGTCTACCGTTAAATCCTGCTATCGGGCTTGTGGAAGGTACGATCTCCTGCGGGTTGACTTTCAACTTCTCAAAAGCCCACTTGGCGATGATGTTAACACTATTCCCGGGATCCACAATTACTCTTTTGATTAGGCTGTTGGATACCATCAAGGAAATCACCAAAGGATCGCCACGCGGAGACTACATTTTCTGTAGATATGTAGGGGAAAAGGTGATTCGGGCATCCTTCTTTTAGCTTCGGATTTTACTTATTTCCCCGACCCTTTCAAGCTTCTGAGCTTGGCACATCTAGGACTTACGGATCTCTTCCAGAATTTGATGGATATTTTATCCCAAGAAAAGATGTCTTAATCAACCAAATTAAAGGAGCAAAATTCTTCAGTAAATTTGACTGTAAGTCAGGGTTTTGGTAAATCAAACTAAAAAAGGAATCTAAACCATTGACAACATTTAACATGCCTACATGCCATTATCAATGGACTGTCATGCCTTTTGGGTTAAACACTGCCCCACAAATCTATCAAAGATGGATGGATAAAATCTTTAATGACCTTAATGATTTTTGTGTAGTCTATATTGATGATATTCTTGTCTTCTCTAAAAATAAAGAAGAACATCATAATCATTTAAAAATAATATGTAACAAATTCCTAACAAACGGAATTATTCTTTCACCCAAGAAAATTGAATTAGAAAAAAATTATATTGATTTCCTTGGTGTAACTTTAAATCATTCAGGAATAAAATTGCTGAAACACATAATAATCAAAATTAAATATTTTCCAGATCAAATTAAGGATAAAAAATAATTACAAAGCCTACTAGGACTATTAAATTATGGATGAAATTTTATTCCTAATTTATCCCAACAAGAGATACCATTATTACAAAAATTGGAAATAAATCAAGCTTTTACATGGACAAAAAAAGATATTGAAATCTTAAAACAATTGAAAAAATTAATAACCAGAATATCAAAAGTTTATTTCCCAAATATAATGGGGATAAATTAATCCTTGAAACTAACGCGCCAGACCAATGTTGGGGATGCGTCTTGAAAGTTATTCCACAAGAAAAATTGTTCGCTACTAGAGAATCTTTCACAGGAATAAAAACCTTAGGAAAACTGATTCCTAAAAACATTCAGAAAGAAGAAAATATTTGTGGTTATAATTTAGGAAACTTTAAGCCAAATTAACATAATTATATTATTTTTGCAAAATAATTATTAGCAATAAAACTTGCTATAAAGCGTTTTCATATTTACCTAACACCAGAAAATTTCATTCTTCGAACAAATAATAAAGTTGTACGAGATTTTTTAATTAATAAAAGGAATATCCTCAAAGGAAGACGACTTAAGTGGTATAACCATGTTGCTCAGTACGCCTTTAAAGTTGAACATATCAAAGCTATACTAACTTTCTTGCAGATTATTTAAGTCAACCTTTCTAATTTTTCTATGTAGGAAGATGGCTAAAGGAAAGGGTAAAGTCCCTTTTGCATCTAGTGATTGGGTAACTATTGTTAAAGAAGGCAATAACAGCAAAATAACAGTTGATTAGGTCAACATTGCTAAACAAGCAACATACCATCAAGAGCCAAAAAAAACCTTTTAATAAACCAAAAAAATGGTATGTTGTTTTTGCAATTTTCTAACAAGAAATATGTAGCACATGGCATGAATGCCATGCCCAAATAAATAACTTTCTAGGACAATGTTTTAAATCATATGACTCAATAGAAGAAGCAAAAAATGCTCTTTCTAGTTCAGGAAAAATGCCATCAGTTGAAAAAATGTTTGAAAAACTAAAAACAAAACAAAAGAAACCAGTATTTGAAACGGGAATAAAAGATTTCTATAATCTAGGAATTCCTTACCACATTTATAACAATTTAAATGGAGTTTGGAAATCTCACATCGCTGGTAATACTAAACATTTCCGAGTCTCTATGAGCAATCTTGCTAACCAAATAGCTGAACAAACAACTTTGATTCAAACTTTCAAAAATCTTAATTTTCAACTTATCAACATGATAAAATGAAATGATTAGTTCTTAATGATAAATCAATCACTAGAACAAAGCCAATGTTTTAACCAACTCATAGAGTTATTAAAATATGACTTTGCAAGCCCTCATTTTGAATAGATTAACCGGATCTTTTTTTATGAGTCCATGAAACATTTGCTCACCGAAGACCAATTCGCCCTCTTCTCAAAAATGATAGAGGATCAGTTCGAAAAACATTCCAGAGATCTTAATGAATTATAAAGATTTAATTGAGCTTGAAAATGGCTTCCCAAAAATTGTTCTTTTTTGTGGAAATCCATGGACACTAGACGTTATTGGTTGGGGCTTAGCAAACCGAGATACATTCCAGAGCCTTGCGTCAGACTAGTGGTACCACTTTCCTCACATGATCAAAACAATGATCTCTTTCTGCATTTTGCACTGGAAATGGCTAAAATATCTAACCTTTTGGATAAGTAGTCTATAGGTTAGAGAGAAAAGACTAGATTCTTTCAGCCTTATCAATTTTGGTATCTCAAAACAACCAATGACAAAGAATTCATTCAACATTCGGTTGAAAACATTGAAGAAAAGATTAGAGGATTAAATCCAATGCAATATTTTTGTTGAAATCTTAATCTAGCTTAAACATACTGCCCAAACTATCAAAGAGTATGAAATACCACCCTTCATGATCACTGATGGAGTATCAACTCCTTTTTTATGGACTACTAAAGTATAGAATGTTGCCAAGTCCCCGACAAAAGCACCAAAACCTTACGAGAGGTAAAACTAGGTCACTGTAAGGGTCTGTTCTTAATCACTATTTTAAACCCTAGTTTGACCGCATTAAGGTTTTTTACAAAACCCTAGATACATAATTAGTTGCGCATGGTGGAAGAGATCAACATCATTGATGTATAATTTGCTTAAATGGTCTTCTTCTCTATATCTCTTAGTCTTGAGTGACTCTCTTCTTTATGATGAAAATCTCCAGGAAATTAGGTTATGAGAGCTCTCTTAAGTCTGCTCCAGACCTTAGTACTTATAGAAAATGATATGAAAAGTCCCAATTGTGTTGGATGGAATTTCATCCTTCTTCAACTAGGATACCCTTTTTGTATTCCTCTTGTGATTTGGAGTTAATATACCCAAAATAGGTGTAAATATACATTGTACATGTGTTGGGATGTGTTGGAGTACGTGACAAGTCATAGATAGCCAAATCCCATCAAAATTGGTAACTTCATAACACCAAAGTCGGCTACCTACGCCAAAGCGCAAATCCTATACCCTTAAGTGTAAGAGTTGTTATGCTTAAACTTTTCACAATTTTGCGCAAAAGTTTGACTTTCCATGTCTCTTTTGCTCATTGTAAGGGTTGTTTTGCGCACCAAAATGTCAAAAATCGACTTTTTGCAATATTTGATATTTTTGAACGTTGTTCGCTTCTATAGCACACATACGAATATATAAGACCGGTTTAATGTCCATTTTGAACTTTGCAAGGAATTTCATGGTCCAAATCCACTACGGTCTTTGTTTATCTTGTCTATTGAGTAAGTGCAATGCATGACTTATTTTCTGCGCTAAGCACCTAAAATAAACTTAAACACACAAAATGGATAAAAATACAAAGTGATGGAATGATAAGACTTAATAATATCGAGTTAGGGGCCTAGAATATGTAACATTCGGCTCCGATCAGTTACTGTATAATTATTCCTTTGCGACAACTTGATCCCCCTTGATGTCAATCATAATACTGCCCGAGGGGTCCATGCATCTCATCACTTGATGGAGTGTCGATGGAACGACATTCATCCTATGGATCCATCCTCTGCCCATGATGGCGTTATAGGTCAGTGTCTCACTAATCAAGATAAAACTTTATTCTAGAACCCTTCCTTAGACGAACCACGTTGATGGGTTCCACCCTTTGCCCGTTGAATCCGACTATGAGGCTTGTCATAGGGTAAAATTACGTGTCATTAGCATCAAGCTTCTCGAAGGCCACTATGGTCAGGATGTTGGCGCTGCTGCTAGGATCTATCATGACTTTTCTCATCAGACATTCTATAATTACCAAGGTTACGAGCAACGGATCATCATAAGGCGTTTACACGTTTTCCAAATCATTAATGCTAAAAACTATTTGGGCACCTGAACCGGTTTGACTGACCAGGTTTATGGCTCCCATGCGCTTAAGTTTTATGCCTTTTGCATCCTCGACCGGTGGGTTTCTTTTATCATTCCTTCCTTAGGCTTCCCACGAATCATCTGGATTACCTTCATGATTCATCTAATGAGTGAGTATTGCAATTCTCCTTTAATTATCATAGGCTCTACCTGCCTCCTAAGACTTCTGCAATCATTGGTCTAATGACCATAATCGAATTGAAATGCGTAGTGCATGGATTTGTCCCCTGGGCTAAGGAAAGCCTGATTGGGGGTAGTGCATGAAAGATTCCCTTGGACTTGTTCTCCTGGAATAGTCTTACTAGGATTGTTCTCAAAGAGGTGAATTTTTCTTTGGTCGAGAGCTTTTTTTTCTGGCGGTCTGGCGCTGACTGGGTTAGGCCGATGAAATTTGTTCTCTGAGATGCGATCCTTGGTTTAAGCTTCGAGATTAACTAGGAACGAATGCATCAACCTGGTTGTTTCTTCTTCCTCTAGCCGACATATCCATGTGCCCTCAAGCTTAACTCTCCCATTGTGAGGGGTGTCTTTTTTGTTAGAGATACATAGAATCTTGATCCTGGGACCAAGGCCATTTTTGCAGGCCTCAATGAATCTTCTTTGCTCACATTCGTCGATCATTGCCACCTCTTGAGTGAATCGGCTGAGGAATGCCTTTAGACTTTCACTTTTTTCTTGTGTCATTATGAAAAGATTGGAGATCGTCCTCTTCTGAGCCTTGTTCCCGAAGTACTGAGAAATAAACAAATCACACATCTCCCAAAAGCTTACCACAGAACCAACGGGAAAATACCTGAACCATGAGAGGGTTATGTCTACCAAGCCGGTTGGGAACACTTTACACATAAGGGTCTCATCTTCCACGTGCAACGCCATCTTATGTTGCACATGATAGATGTGGTCCATAAGGTCTTTGGTCCCATCAAAATGGGTGAAAGAAGGTATTGTGAAATTTTTGAGTATACCTTACTTGTGTATGGCGCTGTTAAAGGGTGACTCCACCATTCGGGCAGACGCCTCGACTGCTAGATCCTTCGGGGTTTGAGTCCTCAACTATTTCATTTGTTCCCCTACTTCATTCTGGAACTGAGCAACCAAGTCTTCGACATATCGAGCGTAAATTGGGGGTTCGACTTATGTCCCCACTCTAGTAGCATGTGCCAACTTCTCTTGTCCTTCTTCGCGAGGATGGTTGGTTGATGCCTCAGGGGCGAACCGCCGGTTGTTGCGCTGGTTGGTTCGTCGGGGGGTGTTGCTCCAACTGAGTTAGGCATTGGAGAAGCTCTGCATTCTTGCTTATGCAACGCCTCCACCTGTTGTGTGAGCTGCTCGTTGCCTGCAGCTAAGCTTCATGGTTGGGGTTTGAAGCCTGGCCATACTTGTGCATCCTAGTTCCCACCATTGTTTAGCGTTGGAGCTTCTTGATCTGTTCCCACAGACGGGGCCAAATGTGTGCGAAAATTTTCTCACTAGCATGAAAACTTTCCTAATACATCCCTTGCCTTATTTTGGGCAATTCTTTTTATATTTATACAAGGTTAGGTGGGTTTTTTGACCCATTCCCCAATGAGGATACCCTAGTGATCCTATTTTTATCTTTTTTCCCAATTATTTAAAATTAATTACTTGAATACCCCTTAGTTTGCTTAGTGGGTAAGTTAAGGGATTTGTCCGAAGAACTCTATTTATTCTAGAATGTACTTGATGGCCTTTGGTCTTGCACTGGTTTAATGGCCGATTGGCCAGAGACATCCCTGGGGTTTGGCTAGCCTGTGCTGAGAGATGCCTTCGGATTCTTCGAGCCTTCCTGGACTGAGTTGTCTCTGGTGTGTTTGATCGGGCCAGACAACCTTAAAAGGTTTGACGCTGGGTTATGTGAAGTGGTGTTTCTAGGCCTGATTTGGATTAGGCCGGATTTGACTTGGGTCTCATGGGTAAGAGGTTTTGGCCTCATACAGCTGGTGCTGCTCAATTGTGGCATATGCCACTAAGGTACAAGTTACAACCCCATTATTGATGTTATGAACTAATAGAGGAATGTAGTTGTAAAATCTTTAGGGAATTTAAAGTGGTGCGCATTTAAGCTGAGACAATGAGTGACTGTTAATATTGAGATTGTCCTAGTTAGTCAAATACTATGCTGGTTTTGTTTTATAGCTTTCAAGTAGGGGGTAAAAATGAAATGAACTCTTTTGACTTTCAGTTTAATAGTTCAGTTTTTTTGTTGTATCAGCCAAGTAGGGGAAGCAATTTATTTATGGAGTTGTTTATTTAATAGAAAATACTCTGGATAACAATTTTGAAGTATTTTTCAAAGGTTTGAAATACTAGAAATGAATTTGAAAAAGTTGGTAGTTTTCTCCATTTAATTAAGTAGTGTTGATAAGTAATTGAAAACAATAATAATAATAAATCCCATCCATTGACAAGCGTGGTTGATTGAGTTGGTGATATGACATTTAATTAAGTAGTTTTGCCAACTCTATAAAAATTTTAATTTGCTGAACATCTTAATAGATAACAAATTCTGTTTAATAACTTTATCATACAATTTATAAATCTTCCAGGTCTCTTAAATTTGTTCTTCCCAGAAAACAATGATTTATGCCATGTTGTTAATTGGTAATAATTTTTAGAAGATTAATATTTTTAAATTTGGTACTATGTGTTTCAATCTTCAATTAGTAGTATGCGGTTGATTGATGGGGAAACAAATTTAAACCTCTTGTTGGGTTAGGTACTATTACTATTATTGAATTTATTATCAGTGTGTTACTTCTTATAAATGGGAATTTTGTGAGTATTTCATTAAATTAGATTCAAGTAGCAGATTTTTTTTGAAATGTGATATTATTTGTCAATGACATTATCCTGTTTGGCATAACTTTTGCTTCTAATTTTAAGCAAAAGAAAAAGAGAAACAAATACTGTTTTAAGAAGCTGATACCCCTAACTTCTTTAAAATCTTATTCCAAGGCCTAAAAGCTTTTCTAAAATTTTCCCAAACACCGATCTAAACAGTTTTTCCCTCCATAAAACTAAAAACAACATTTGAAAAATCAATCCAAAGCCTATGTGGTATCTAATTACATTAATTGTATTCAAATGACAGGTTTCTCTACATTTTTTACCTTACTTTTATCTTAATCTAAGACTCAATTTTATTTTCTTTTTTCTTTTCTTTTTTTATTAATTTTTTTAATGTACGATGAGATGGAAAATTTGAGAGAAATTGCTGAGGAGAGAAGTGCACAAATGGAGGAAGAGACAAAAATTGCGGGATAACATATGTGAAGGGTATAAGAGCACCCTAAGATAATGTCAGTTGGTGCGGCTAGCATGGTGTCATGGTTCCGATAAAGTACATAACACTTATACGGATGTGGGATGCAGATACGATACGATATGAATACAGAGATATGACAAATCTAAATAAAATAAAATATAAATATGGCGGGATACGGCAAAAAAAATGACCATTTTTTATATATAAAAGACTACATTCTGGCCAATTTTTTAAAATTTTTTAAAAATAAAATCATTATGAACACATAATTCCTTTCGTAACTCTTAAAATAAGCACATATCTTTTTCTTTTTCTTTTTGATAAGAATAAGCACATATCTTTGATACTTAACAAATATTAATTTTTTCTTGACTATAGTACTTCATAATATTGTTAGGAAAATTTCTTGTAAATAATTAAAGCTTGTTAAAAATACATTATTTTGGTAATTAAGAAGTATTGATATGAGATCGAAGTATCTTGCAAGTATCGGATACGTGATCGAAGTATCTTAGAAGTATCAGATACATGTTATAAATTAAAAAATATAATTTAAAATTATGAATACGTTTAAGAAATATCGAACACGTATCCGCGAGTATTAAAACAAGTATCGATATCCAACACGTATCCGATACGGGTAGATTTCTCTTGTAGAAGTATCCATACTTTATAGTCTCCTATTAACATTTCATCATTAATGTTCTATATTTTACCATATATTTGGCTAAAGTTACATTTTACCATGTCTTTTGGACTGAGGTAAAAAAGCCAAATTAGCATACCAAGCAGGCCTTTAAAAAGAGCAAAAAAATTGAAAAAATTATGTCAATGATCCTCTAACATTCACCAAAGCACACATTTTAAAAAAATAAAAATAAAACTAGTGTATTAAGGACATAAATTAGGGTAAAAGGAACGACCTTTACCATCACTACTACTTGTTGATTGTCGCTAATAGTCATACGATTATTGACGCTACATACAGTCCCTAAAGACTATTTATGACACATGTATTAGTGACGATGAGATTTGAACTGTAGTGACTTTTTGGGACTTTAGAGACGATGACCTCTTTCAATTTTTTTTTGTCCCAAAATATTGTTCAGTTCGAATTTCAATATTGTAAATGCTTTAATTTGCACAACACAAGAATCCTTTTTATTAATTTTTGATTCTCCTTATATACATTCTCTTAATGGGCCTCAAGCCCATTAAGGCAATAATGCCTTGATTACATCACCCTCACATCATCACTTCCATTTTCTAAAGAAATTCAAAAATGTAGTGGGCCTAATTTATGGGCTTACAGAAATCTTATTGGTCCATTTCTTAATGGATCAGGTGTTTGATGGCCTTATGTGGACTTGGACATTTCCACTATTACACATGCCCGCTTTTTTATGATGGGTCGTCGAGTGATTAGGCCCATTAGAGATAAGATAGAGTGGAAATGTGGTTCTTCATTTCTGTTGGGATGACATGGCAGGTTTAATCAATGCGTCGGTTGTACAATCATAGGAACATTTGAAATTTGTGGTTCGGATGGCCTCGATTGGCGAGAAAGGAGGCTGAGGAGGCGCACGTGAAGCGAGGTGACGCTTCGCTTCCTGAGCGCACGGCTTTTCAGGTGCCTCAAAGACTCCTATAAATAACCGTTGTGCATGTTGAAGATTCACTCCATTTCAAAACTTACAAGTTTCAGAAAACCCCTTGCATTTGAGACCTCCGCTTATCATTTCAAAAGTCTATTTTCTTTCTCAAGAAAGCGTCTGAAACCTTTTTGGGATTCATCTTAGAGTAAGTTCTCTCCTTTCATCTTCGTGTCTTTATTTTCAAAATGTCTGATAGTGATGATACCCTGTTGGGTAGCAATCGCCTAACCTCTTCTGCGGACTCGGACGCCTCCCTTAGTTCACCTTCAGTAGAGGTGATTAGGACAATCGTGTCTAGTCCACCGGAAGTCAACCAAAACATTAGAACAGCTGGGGATCCGGCTGCAGGGGGTTCGGGAGACCAATTTTATGCCAACCCCCTGCTTCCCACACATAGGGTAGAGACAATGCTAAAAAGATTAAGGGTTAAATATGGGATACCTGATGGGTTGATCATTAAAAACTACCCTAAAAAATACGATTTTAGGAAGGGTGAGGGGGTCCTGGACTATTAGATTCTATTATCCACCTTCCACCTTCAGGTCCTTAGATTCCCGATTCAGCCTTTTTTTATTTATACCCTAGCTACCCTGGGTTTGGCTCCGCTTCAGGTGGGGCCTAACTTCTTCTGGATCTTGGTTATGCTCCTGATGATCAATCGGGATCTGGGCCTAGATCTTAGCCTGGCGAAACTCATGTTCTGTTACAAGATACAGGACCAGAAGGACTTCATGGGCCAGTATAATCTCTTTCCTCTGAGTGGGAGGAAGATTTGTGATGGCACTGAAAAGTCCAACAAAGGGTGGAAAGAAAACATGATCTTGGTAAGAGGGAATCGGAGGCTTCCTAGCTCATCGGGATTTAAAGTCCCCACTGAATTCGACCGACCTCTATTCCCTTCCTTCAAACCATTCCATACGGGGTCGTGCTATTGCGATCAGTGCAATGATAAGTTGGGCCTCCATGTGCTTGAGTTTCTAGGAGCGCCTGCCAAATTTAAAACTTTAACTTATATCAGAACCCGGTTTGAACATCTAAAGTCTAAAATTTGGGGGCAGCCTCTAAGGATGTGTAATAATTTCCTGACGGGTTTCAATTTCCAGACGCTGTCAAGAGAGATGCTGAGAATCCCACAAGTCATGCTAAAAAAGATGGCCAAAAGGGCAGCTGGCCATCAGGCGATAACTTCGGTACCGGGTGAGGTTCATAGCGGTCAGGGGTCACAAAGTGCTCCAACTCCCCCATTAGGGCTTGCTCCTCTGAGAACGGTGGAAAACACTCCTGTAACCCCACCCCCTCCGATAGGAAATATTCAAGTCACCCCGAGACCTCCTTCGGTGGAGAATACTTCGGTTGCTTGTCCCTCAGGGGACGTTCCCACTCCTGAGTTCCGACTGATTGAGGGAAAACCCGATTTATCGGGGACACGGCATCCCCGGTCAGAGGATGTTCTTCCTGACCGATCGGTCAGGCCTCGTCTGTCAACAACGTTGTCCCCGATCATAGTGGAGGACACTGGGGCTGCAACTGAGGAGCGACCCGTCCCCTGGGCGCCAAAGATCACACTCCCTGGTTGCGGATTTTTGGTCAGGGGGAATGAGACTATTGACAATGACACCGCCCTTCGAGCAATGGGGGCTCAGATCTGGACTCCTGCGGATAGAAAGAAATTGAGACAGATCGACCGGGAAGAGCTAGCCTTGACTGGTCCGGAGATTGCAATGAAGGTACTTTTTCAATACTATCTCATCAGTCAATATTTTTCAATATCTATCAACATATATATATATTTTTCACAATCGGGCTATCAAGTTAACACTTGTTATTTTGTCAGATGCTTTATCTGACCCAGTCGTATAATGCGAAGATGGAGGAGGACGAAAAACTGTTTCTTAAGTCCAATGAGCTCCTGAAGGTGAAGGAGGATGCCAGGCAAAAGGCTGCCTCCTTACTGTTAATATCCAATGAAAAATTGGATGTTCACAAAGGGCAATTACTGCAGAGCAACAACTTCGGGCTGCCCGCGATCAGATCCAGGAGATGGAGGCGGTACGATGGGCCCTGTTCTCTGAGACGGAGGCCCTAAAAGTGGAGAATTCAAGCCTAAGGGATGAGAATGAGGGCTTGAAGGCTTCTAAGGCCAAACTTTTGTTGGAGAAGGCCGAGACCGAGAACCTCCTTCTGGTGGAGAGGTCTCACCGTGGTGGCAATGAGATGTATAAACGCTTCTGTGACACCTCCCATTACCGGATCGGGTTCGAATGGAGGTCATGCTTCAATGACATGCAGAAACCCGTTGAGGAGAGGAATTTTGCCTCAGTGGAAGAGCTGGATGAGAGCTTGGGCATCGATCCACCGTACGACGATCCGGTTGGAGGCCCTGATGATGTTCGTTTCTGTGAGTTTCTGACCAGAGCTATCCCGGGAGCGAGTACTACGACCGATTCCGACCCTCCGGTCTCTGAGCAGGCCATCATTCCTGTGAACACCGATGTGGCGGGCACTAGTGATGTCCCTTAGGCTTTTTCCTTTTTATAAGAATTCTGTAAGCCTTGGCCATTGGGGCCCATTTTTTAATGACAGATCATTATTTTTGTTCAGTTGACCTTTTAGGTTTATATCATTCTGAGTTTTTTGTAAGCCTTGCCCATCAGGGCCGATGTGGCGGGCACTAGTGATGTCCCTAGTGTTCTGTCTTTCGGGCATTTCGGGCCATGCGATAAACAGTTCGATACTTGATTTTATTATTATATATATTTTATGTGTCTTCGGGCACAAAATTATCTGTGATCTCTTCAGGATCAGTGTTGTGTCTTCGGGCACTTCAGGCCATGCGATAGACAATTCAACACTTGATTTATTTTTTGCAAAATTTGTGATCTCTTCAGGATCAGTGTTGTGTCTTCGGGCACTTCAGGCCATGCGATAGACAATGCAACACTTGGTTTGTTTTTGCAAAATTTGTGATCTCTTCAGGATCAGTGTTGTGTCTTCGGGCACTTTAGGCCATGCAATAGACAATGAAACACTTGGTTTATTTTTTGCAAAATTTGTGATCTCTTTAGGATCATTGTTGTGTCTTCGGGCACTTCAGGCCATGCGATAGACAATGCAACACTTGGTTTATTTTTTGCAAAATTTGTGATATCTTCAGGATCAGTGTTATGTCTTCGGGCACTTCAGACCATGCGATAGACAATGCAACACTTGGTTTTTTTTTTCAAAATTTGTGATCTCTTCAGGATCAGTGTTGTGTCTTCGGGCACTTCAGGCCATGCGATAGACAATGCAACACTTGGTTTGTTTTTGCAAAATTTGTGATCTCTTCAGGATCAGTGTTGTGTCTTCGGGCACTTCAGGCCATGCGATAGACAATGCAACACTTGGTTTGTGTTTTGCAAAATTTGTGATCTCGTCAGGATCAGTGTTGTGTCTTCGGGCACTTCAGGCCATGCGATAGACAATGCAACACTTGGTTTGTTTTTTGCAAAATTTGTGATCTCTTCAGGATCAGTGTTGTGTTTTCGGGCACTTCAGGCCACGCGATAGACAATGCAACACTTGGTTTATTTTTTTGCAAAATTTGTGATCTCTTTAAGATCAGTGTTGTGTCTTCGGGCACTTCAGGCCATGCGATAGACAATGCAACACTTGGTTTATTTTTTGCAAAATTTGTGATCTCTTCAGGATCAGTGTTGTGTCTTCGGGCACTTCAAGCCATGCGATAGACAATGCAACACTTGTTTTATTTTTATACTGACAAGCGGTTTTGTCATAGAAATGATTTTTTACTGATCATGTGCCATAGCTTTATACAAAGAGATTACAGTAGAAGAAAGATTTGGCCCCTTGAGGGTAGTACCTCTTCATGCGAGAGGCATTCTGGGAGTTTGGTTCCATTCCGCCATTAATATTTCTTTGAACACGGTATGCCCCGCGATCGATGACTTCAGTTATGGTGTACGGGCCCTCCCAAAGTTCCTGGATCTTGCCTACGAGCCCGATTTTTCGCTTTAGGACAATGTCACCGACCTGGAACTCTCTCCTTTGGACTTTCTAGTTTAAGTAGTTCTGCATACACTGTTGATAGGCGGCTAACCTGATCCCTGCAGTTTCCCTTTTTTCATTTATTAGATCAAGGTCGTGAGCCAGGTACTGGTTATTCGGTCCTTCTATCCAGGCCTGGCTCCGAAGGGTTCGGACCCTAACCTCTGCTGGGATCACGGCCTCAGCGCCATACGCCATTGCGAAGGGGG
Organism: Cornus suecica; assembly: GCA_963922005.1. Classification (NCBI taxonomy): domain Eukaryota; kingdom Viridiplantae; phylum Streptophyta; class Magnoliopsida; order Cornales; family Cornaceae; genus Cornus; species Cornus suecica. Next base: position 72,547,689 of record OY998242.1, read on the forward strand.
TCTCTCCAGTTTGTTGCTTGGGAGTCGTTCTATATGACCAGAGTACTTTGGGTAACTTTTCAAGCCAGGCTCCCTTTGCTTGCTCAAGTTGTTTGGCAAATGTATCGAATATGGTTCGATTTTTCCTTTCTGCCTGTCCATTCCCTTACGGGTATCCTACGGAGGACGTACTCTGGTTGATACCGTGCTCGGCAAAGAATGTCCTGACCTCCCTGTTGTCAAGATTTGTACCATTATCCATCATGATTGTCCTTGGCAGGCCAAATCTCCATATTATATGGGTCCATATGAATTTGATGATGTGGCCACTCTTGATGGTGGGATAGGCTTCAGCCTCCACCCATTTGGTGAAGTAATCAGTGGCCAAAAGGACATAAGCATTTGACCGGATCATTTTTGGAAAGGGTCCCACTATATCCATTCCCCATCGGGCGAATGGGTGTGGTACTATGGTGGGATGTAAGAACTCAGGCGGTCGATGGATAGCGTCTCCGTGCATTTGGCATGGCTTACAGCTTATAAAGTATTCTCCATCATCCCGAGACAGATAGGGTCAGAAGTACCCCTGAGATAGTATCTTATGGGCAAGGGATCGACCGCCGGAGTGGTTTCCACAAGTTCCACTATGAATCTCCTGCATCACTGCTCTAGATTCTGATGGCGTAATACATTTCAAGTAAGGACCTGAAAAGGACTTTCGGTAGAGTTTCCCGTTTATAATTGAGTATCGGGCTGAATTCCTCCTGATCTTGTAAGCTTCAGCTTTGTTTTCTAGGAGAGTTCCACTTCGTAGGTAATGCATCAGGGGATCCATCCAGCTGGCCTCCCATGGGATAAGCATCACCCGTTCGAGCTCCTGGATACTGGGCCTGAGTATAAAGTCTACAAGTGCAACCCGGGCCAGATTTTCTCCCGTTGAGAACGCCTGATTGGCTAGGCGATCAGCTATAACGTTTTCACTCCTCGGGATTTGTGTGAAGGTTATTCTTTGAAAAATTTATGTTTCTTTCAACACGAGTGCCCGATAAGACTCCATTTTCGGATCCTTTATTGCATATTCCCCGTTGATTTGGCGAATGACCCGTGGAGAATTGCTATGTACCGCTAGGGACTAAATCTGGAGGCTTCGGGCTATCCTCAAGCCAGATATGACAGCCTCATACTCTGCTTCATTATTCGTGGCTAGGAACTATAATTGTGCAGACATTTGAAGGCGTGTCCCATCGGGCGTCGAGAATCCCAATCCAATTCCCGATCCGGAAGAGCTGGCCGATCCATCAACAAAAATCTTCCACGTGTCTGGTTCACTTTTTCGGTCTTACTCTTCAGTTTCACTTTCGAGTAAAAATTTAGTCACTGCCTGTCCTTTGATGGAAACTCGGGGTATGTACGTCAAGTCATATATGCCCAATTTGATGGCCCATTTAGAGATTCTCCCTGAGAGGTCAGGCTTTGACATAATAACCCGTAGGGGTGTGGTTGTCGGGACGATGATCGGGTGAGCTTCAATGTAATGCCTTAGCCGTCTCTTGGCATTCACCAGTGACAAAACCAATTTTTCTTATCTGCTGTATCTGGTATCTGCCTCAGCCAAGGATTTGTTGGTGTAGAATACCGGCATTTGGAGGTTTCCATCCTCTCTGATGAGGGCGGCGCTGGTCGACACAGAGGATACTGCTAAATACAGATATAAGACTTCATCGGAATTTGGTATGGATAGGATTGGGGGCTTCAAGTACTCTTTTAACCTCGCCAGGGCCTCCGATTGTGCAAGACCCCAGATCTCTCCTTTCTTCGCCTTTATTGCCTGAAAGAATGGTCTGCATCGATTAGTGAGCTGTGAAATGAATCTGCTAAGTGCAACCACTCTTCCTGTCAAGACTTGAACATCTTTATGTGTCTGGGGCTCCTTCATTTCTATCAGAGCTTTGACTTGTGTCGGGCTGGCCTGGATCCCGGTCCGATCCACGATGTGCCCCAGGAACTGCTCGGATGATACACCAAAAGAGCATTTCTCTGGATTAAGCTTCATGCCATGTGACATGAGGGTGTCAAACACTTGGTGCAGGTAGGTAAGATGGTCCCCTTTCTTTCTGGTCTTGACCACAGTACAGTGTCGTCGATATAGGCCTCAATTACTGTACCCATCATCCCCTTAAAGATCCTGTTGACCAACCTCTGGAAAGTGGCACCTGCATTTTTTAGTCTAAAGGGCATAACTTTAAAGCAGTATGTACCTGTTTCAGTAATGAATGAGGTCTTTTCCTCGTCCAACGGGTTCATTTTTATTTGGTTGTAACCTAAATAGGCATCTATAAAAGTTAGACGATCGTAGCCAGCAGTAGCATCAACCATCTAGTCGATCTTTGGTAGTGGAAAGCTGTCCTTCGGACATGCCTTGTTCAAGTCAGTAAAGTCAACGCAAACCCTCCATTTACCATTCTTCTTTTGCACAACCACTACGTTGGCAAGCCATTCAGGATATCTGACTTCCCTGATGAAGCCTGCCTGGAGCAATCTGGATACCTCATCTGCTATAATTTGGTTCTGATGTGCCCCCATGCGCCTCTGCTTTTGCCTGATAGGTCTGACATTCGGGTCAACATGCAATGAGTGCTAGGAAATATCAGGATCGATCCCCGGCATGTCTGTATGCTCCCATGCGAAGACATCAAAGTTGTCTTGCAACAATTGTGTTAGTTCCTTAAATTCAAGGTCGGTAAGGTTTGTACCTGCAAAAGTAACTTTTTTCCGGACTGTCGGGCACAACATAAACTGGCTGTAACGGTTCGACCACAATTGGGGTATCCGGATCCCCCTCCTTTAATTGTTATTTGGAGTCTAAGCTTTGTTCCTTGGAATGGGGTGCCACTGGGGCTTTCACCTTCCGGATCTCTTTTAGGGTGACCGCATAACACTCTTTGGCGGCCACCTGGTCATCTTTGACATCGATGGTACCCATACCGTTGGGGCTTATACATCTCATAACCTGGTGAAGAGTTAAGGGTAAACCTTGCATTCGGTGAATCCATCCCCTTCCCATGAGCAGATTATATGAAGGTTTGACATCCACCACAACGAATGTCTCGGTCAGGGTCCTCTGAGCAGCAGATACTGGTAACTGGACTTCCCCAATCGGCTCAATTTTCCTTCCATCAAAACCTGCAATGGGGCACCGGGATGCCACAATTTCGGATGGATTGATCTCAAGCTTTTCAAAAGCCCACTTGGTGATGATGTTGACACTGCTTCCGGGATCGATCATGACTCTCTTCACGAGATAGTTGACCACCATGAGGGTTACAACCAGAGGGTCGTCATGAGGGGTTTGAACACCCCGAAGGTCCGATACCGAAAAAATGATCCGCGCCTCTCCACTCTTTTGGTGGACTTCGCCAATTTTGTTGACTCTCCTCATCTTGCGGGCTCTCCTCAGATGGCTTTGGTGTGATTCATCAGTCTCTTTGGATGGGGGGCACCATGAATCATAATAATGACCTTGATCGATTGTGTGTCCGAGGGGTTCTGAAGGGCGCTGGGGGCACGTTGATCGATCCTCGGTACGTTGTGTTGGACGTAATCCTGGAGTTCTCCGAGGAGTAGTAGCATCTCCACTTGTTTCCTCAGGTTACGGCAATCATTTGTGATGTGTCCGAAATCACCGTGGAAAACACAGTGCTTTGACTTGTCCCTTTGGTCGAGTGGCTGTCTGATAGTTGGGGGTTGTTGGAAAATTCCTTTAGCTTTGTTCTCTTGGTAGAGTTTCGCAAGGCTAACCTTCAGGGGCGTCACCCTCTCTTCGAATTTGGAGCGCTTGAATAGTTTTGGGGATGATGATCCAGATGGAGCTGACCGCTTTCAATCGGTTGCTCGATCCTTTGACTGAATCGCAATACTGACTAAGGCTAACCTTTTTTGCCTGATAGTTTCTTCTTCTTCAATTCTCAAGTAACCCTGTGCCCTGGAGTTTAGCTCTCTAATGCCCGATGGAGGGCGCTTTACCAGGGACTGATGGAACTTGGTTCCTGGAATGAGGGTCATCCTGAATGCCTCAACAACCAAGTGTTGATCACAGTTATCCATAGAAGAAGATTCGATGTTGAATCAGGATAGAAAGCTTTTCAGTGACTCTCCTTTCTCATGGATCATGGTGAAGAGGCAGGATATGGTTTTCTTCTGTCTCTTGTTTCCATAATACTGGGCTATGAAGAGCCTAGTCAATTGATGCCAGCTACTAACGGATCGGGGTGGCTGCCTCCTGAACCATAATAGAGCAGCGTCAGCAAAGCTTGTAGAGAACACCTTGCAAAGCAGGGACTCGTTCTCAGCGTACAAGGTCATCTTCTGATGGATCTGGTATATGTGATCTTCGAGGTCCTTCGTGCTATCGTAAGGGATGAACTGAGGCATAACACACTTCTTTGGGAAAGGTTCTTGGGTTATTTCGTGGATGAAAGGTGATTGTATCAATTCTATCGACACCTGGATGGTCATGTCATTGGTAGATTGGGCCCTCAAGTCCCCGAGAACTTTTCTTTGGAATACATCCATCATTGCATGAAGTTTCTGGGGGGTTATGGACTCGTTGGCCATGAGAGCCTTTCCTGAGCGCTGGGAAGACTCGGCGTGTTCTTCGGGTCTGTCGCGACCTTGTTGGTTTAGAGAATGGTCGATCGCCGTTACCGGAGGGTCAGGGGTTACCACCGGTAGGGCAGCTACAAGTGGAGCTAACCTCGCCATGAGTTCCGCATTCTGTTTTTCCAAGGCTAGGCCACGTTCCTCAGCAGCTATCAAGCATTGAAGAATTTGCTCCATGGACTGGGAACCCTCTGCACGGTTGTCTGGAGTGGGTTGAACGTCTGCCTATGAATGAGTGATTGGCATCTTCGTCCGGGGGGGGGGGGGGGGGGGGCAGTGGTGGTAAGAGATCTTTTGAGTTTAACAAATAAACTCAGCCTCTTTTTTTAGATGGGAGAATGAGGCGATTTCACAAATCCCGAAGGGTAGATTTGAAAAAATGAGGAACTCCAATTTCCCACAGACGGCGCCAATGTATAAATGCTTAAATTTGAAAAACACAAGAATCCTTTTTATTAATTTTTTATTCTCCTTATATACATTCTCTTAATAGGCCTCAAGCCCATTAAGGAAATAATGCCTTGATTACATCTCCCTCACATCACCACTTCCATTTTCTAAAGAAATTCAAAAATACAGTGGGCCTAATTAATGGGCTTACAGAAATCTTATTGGACCATTTCTTGATGGATCAGGTGCTTGATGGCCTTTTGTGGACTTGGACATTTCCACTATTACAAATACAATTTAATATCTCACTTTACCCAACTACCATTCTTCTACTAACTTTAAATAAATACCGGACCCTACCATAATACTATATCATTAAGGATAAAATTAAAAATTGTACAATAGTCAACCTACATCAATAAAATATTAAAAAACCCAAATTAGACAACTATTGCGGGACGGAGGGAGTATGCAATATCATGATTATTATTTTACTTTTTAAAACTATACTCCATATGTCCCAAATTATAAGTCCCTTTTGGGTAATCCAACTTTTTGACATGATGACTTTTATTGGTGTAATAGTGAATGAAAAATTAATTTTACCCTTGGTCCTATCAAGTGATGTGATGTTTGTAGTTTAGATATTTTATAACTAATGATTAAAGGGTAAATTGGTAAATTGACCAAATAAAATGACATTGACTTTCCTTATTTTGGATTGGAATGGAATGAATAGTGAATGTAGACACTTAAATTGGGACGGGGGAAGTGATTTTTTCCTCACCGTTTTGCTAGTCTATATAAAAACGTTATTCATGTTTTTCTGTTATGTGTCATTAATTAATGTGCTTTTTTTGTTTACATAATTTGAGCAGGGTCGGCCCTAAGAGTGTAAAAATATTTTGGGGCCCTAGGCGAGATTAAAGTCAAAAACGTTTTTGGGACCATACCAGAAAGCAACCTAACGGTATGTTTAAAATCTTAAAAAATTATAGTATTGTGAATATATTTAAAAAATTATAAATTATAGGGGAAGACTTCCTCGAATTTAAAGAACAAAATTCAAGCTAGCCACTTTCTCGAATTTGACAGGGCATCATAATTCCAAACCCTGGACCATTTTCACAAGTACAATACTTTATATTCAAATAAATTCCAGCAGCTTAGCAAATAGATAAATGTATTAATGCTAGCAACTAATATCTAAAATATAATTCTCACATCAAAATTAAAAGACTAATTGAACAAAACTGGTATAGGAAGACAAGATTACACAACTGAAATTTCTAATTATAAAACCAAATTAAACCCCAAAATAATCTACTAATTGTTCAAAAATTAGGTTACACTAGCTATTAACCTAGATAATTTGATACTTTATTAAACTTGTATATTCAGTACAAGACAAAGAAAATGGTAGATAAAGTATAGAGTACTACTGATCTTGAGAGATGAATGTTGTGAATTTGTGATTGGGTTTTATGATTATGTGAGTGTGGTAGAATTGGAAGAAGGAGCAGTGGAAGAAGATTTATTTGGAAAATTGAGAGATAAAATGGGGGATTGGGTCAAGACTGGGAGTTTGGAGGTTGATAATTTTCAATTCATGTATGTCATGATATGCAACTATATGAAACCCAATAGGGGGCCCAAAATAAATATATAATTTGGACATATTGTGTTTTTTGGGACCTATGGTTGTGAGGATCGTGATTCTATGGGGTAGGATCTTATGATCCTACGATCCTACCACCCAAAACGATCCTGATCCCACAAAAATCGCTCATGGGGTAGGATCGCCATAGGATTGCAATCCTATGAGGTAAGATTTTACGATCCTACCACCCAAAACAATCCTGATCCCACAAAAATGATGCTACTATTTGCATGCAATTTAGGGCTTTTTAGGTGAAAAAATTAATTTTGGGTTGGGCTATCCATATAAAAGGCCCAAATTATTTTTAAAGAGAAACAAAAAAATGCTTTTAAAACCAAAATTCTACCTAATCTATTTCTATTTCTACATATATCTATACTATTATAAAGTACAAGGTCCTTAAAATATTTCTATAAATTATTTAATTATTTTAGAATTAAAAGTGTTGAATTATTTATTATTTAACATTTTTTTATATTAATTATTTCAAAACTCTTTTAATGTTCCCATTAAATGTATATATATATATATATATATCCATAGTTACTACTTAACTATACTCGTTATCTAATAAAAATTAATAACCAAACTAAACTTATTTTTTATTTATACTCATCTATACTTTTTGTATAAATTTATTATTTATTATCTCTAATTTACATTTATACTTACTTGGTTATAAAAGTGTAACTCTAATTGGTATTTCAAAAGACATAGACTAAAGAAATATAGAGTCATATTGTATGATAGGCCAAACATATGTAATTACTAAAAAGAAAAAAAATGGGACTTAATTATTCTTATACAATTACTTATTATGTTTAAAATGATTAAAAATAACAATAATAATTAAAGTCTATAAATAATTCTTTAATCCAAAAAAATTAAAAATCTAAGCCTTTATATTAATTATGTAATAATACACAAAATATATTTAAAAATAATAATGCAATAGAAAATTTAAACTTATAGATTATTTGTGTAATGCTTCACAAAATCTACTTTAAATTTTGTAACTCATATTATCTTGACATTAATTAATACTTTTAATATTAATAAGATAATGTAATTAAGACCATATGTATATAGTCTTTGTACTATTTTTAAAATCGAATTTAGGATTATATTTTTTTTATTATTATATTTGATGTTTTGAGTATATTTTTGTTTTATTATAGAGATACCATTGATTAAGAAGTTAATTTGAACTTTTTTTATAACAATATGGTAGAATCTTACAATCCTACTTACGATTCTACAATCTCAATCCTACAGACCCCTTAACGATCCTACCAAGGATGCGCGATCCTAACCCTATTTGCCGTCTGGCCTCAAGGCCGACCCTGAATTTGAGGACACCATATCTCCATGTCTAAATCCTCTCCGCATTATAATTTTTCTAACCGTTATAACTATAAACTTTCTAAATTTACTTACTGATTAATGTATTTTGCCGCATTTTACTTTCAAATGTAGTATTTTTTTTAGTTCTTTTATTCATTTATATATTTTGTGTGATAAAGATCATATCTCAATAGGTAAAGATCAACCCGAATCAGAGATAAAGATGTATTAACCCAAAATAGAGATAAATACAAAGTTATCTTTATCTGGGGCGTAATGAAAAAGTCATGGGAAGTGATTCCCGTGACTTGGGCACCACAACCCAAAGCCCTATAAAAATAGAGCGATGGTCAACCTAACAGGTACACTATAATTGCATACCATTAAACTCTCTATCTTGATCCCTTCCTTGATCAATATACTAACTTGATCATTGGAGCCTCTTAAGTCGGCACCCCACCGGTGTCTTGCAGGTATCCATCAGGTGGTTGCCACGTCATTCAGACTCGGGCTATATCTCTTGCATCATCAGTTGGCGCTGTCTGTGGGAAATGACATTTTCTTACCTCCAGATCTAATGGTTCAGTTATGAAGCAAGAGCAAGGTCGGTGAGGCCTCTGGGCAACCCCCTCCACTCGTCGACCCATTGCAACTAACTGCCCAGGGAGTACTCCCAGTAGCACAGGGAGTACTGCCACCCTCTGGGATCCCCCCAGTGTATCCCCTACGACACGATGTACAGGACGAAGACCGTGCTTCCCAAGAGGAGCATGATGCTGGTGGTGATCAATCAACAAATAACTCTGAAAACCTTCCAGATCCAAACACTACCAGAAAACGCAATCCCCTAGATCTAGACCTAGCACGACAAGGCATTTCCATGGAACGTGTGGCGGTGTTAGAGTAGCAAGTCCAGGATTTGAATCAAGGCATGAAGTAGTTGATCCAACAGAACATGGCGATCCTACAACGCTTGGCTTCTCTAAATCCCCCACCTCCTGATGGGTCCGGGCAGTATAACCTAGATGATGGGGCATAACATAGTCATGTTCAGGATTAAAGGATGACCGTGGTTCGGAGTACACGACAAGGAAATACTCACACAGATGCTGAGGACCCTACGAAGGCCACATGTATAGATCAACAGATCCAAGATCTCAAGGCAAAGATGGAAGACATAGCGCAGACAGTAAAAGTAAAAAGCCCCACCATTGTGGATGAACTCCTATAGAAGACCAACTCTCCTTTTGATGCATTGGTGATGAGTGTTCCCCTAACCAACAAGTTCAAGATGCCTCAGTTGGAGAGTTTTGATAGAGCCAAGGACCCCCTCGATCATTTGGAGACTTTCAGGGCACTCATGCACCTGCAAGTTGTCCCATATGCCATCATGTGTCGGGAATTCCCCATCACCCTGAAGGGGTCAACCCATGTCTGTTTCAACAAGTTGAAACCAGGTTCTATTCATGATTTCGATGAGTTAAACAAGAAGTTCATCGGGCACTTCATCACCGGACGAAGGCACAGGAAGCCCGCCACCTACCTGCTAAATGTTAATTAAGATAAGGGAGAATCCTTGCAAGAATACATAAGCCGATTCAATGCGGACATGCTCCAGGTTGACGAGGTTAATGACAACATTGTTGTAACAACCTTCAAGGGAGGGCTAAAGTCTTCTCGGTTCTTGTTCTCTCTATCGAAAGAACCACCCGAGACAATGGCAGAACTACTTATCAAGGCCCAAAAACACATGAATGTGGAGGATGTTGTCAACACCCAAAAGGGAAGAGGACCTAAAGATAAGAAAGGGGAGAAGAATAGGCCAACAACAACCACTAAGGAGGAGAGAGAAGCCAAGGGTCATAAAACCCAACCTACCCAGGTTGACAGGTCATCCCGACCCCCCTTGAAAAACCAGGACATGTTCACCACCTTCACTACCTTGAATAAGTCAATAAGAAAGATTATTCTTCAGAACTAGGACTATCACTCCTTAGCCTGGCCAGCCAGGCTGAAGTCAAATCCATCAAAAAGGGCACACGACAGGTATTGTCACTTTCATCGGGATCATGAACACATAACAAATGAGTGCATCGACTCAAAAAACCATATCGAAAGCTTGATACAAAAAGGACACTTGAGTCGGTTCACGACTAATGGCGACAAAGGGAAAGGTCGATAGGACACTCCCTGTAGAAGCCGCTCACAAGATAAACAACCGATGTGGGAGATCAGAGTGACTTTCGGAGGCTTTGCAGGAGGCGGGGAGAGGATCTCATACCGAAGGGCTCATGTGAGAAAAGCTAGAAGTATGATGGAGGTGCAAGAGGTAGATATGTCTGCCCCGCCACTCAAGTCTCCTCGACTGGAATGACAGGTTATTACCTTCTTCAATGATGACGTACGCGAGGTTCAACATCCCCACGATGATCCACTGGTGATCACTGTGGCAGTGACCAATTCCACATACGTCAGGTCCTAATCGATAACGGGAGTTTTGCATATTTGTTATTTTCCGAAGCCTTCAACAAGATGGGTATAAGTAAAGAGAAGTTGAAGCCATCCAAGTCACCTCTGGTTGGCTTATCTAGAGAGAAATTTTTCCCACTGGGGATAGTGACCCTTCCTTTAACTGTCGGGGTCGTGCCAAGACAGATCACGGTCGTCGTAGATTTCTTTGTGGTGGATTTCCCTTCCACCTATAATATCATCCTTGGGAGAGCTACCCTCAATACCTTGAAGGCAGTAACCTCATCCTATCACCTGCTAATGAAGTTCCCAACCGATCAGGGTGTGGGAGAGGTAAGAGAAGACTAAGTCATGGCACAAGAATGTTACGCAGCGGTTCTGAAAGAAAAAAGGTTGCAGGAGGCCCTCGCCATTCAAGGTCTCGAGGGTAGCGGACAGATGAGTCCAATCCGTGGCCTCAGCTTGTAGAGGACCTTATTGAGGTGATTCTGGAAGAAGGAGAGTCCTAAAAGAATGTAAGCATTGGGTCATTGCTCCCTGATGATATCAAAAATTAACTTATCTAATTCTTAAGGCAGAACCAAGACATATCCACCTGAAGACATGTCAAGCATTGATCCGCGAGTCATGCAACACTAACTGAACGTGGATCCCACTACTAAGCCAGTAAGGCAGAAGAGGAAGACATTTAGTCCTGAAAGGAATGTAACCATAATGTCGGAGGTAGAGAAACTCCTAAAGGCAAATTTCATTCGTGAAGTACACTACCCCGACTAGTTGTCAAATGTGGTCCTGTTGAAGAAGGAGAATGGAAAATGGAGGCTCTGTGTCGACTTCACAGACTTGTGTTCGCCCTGGTTATCTTTGCCCGAAAGCTCAGACCATATTTCCAGGCACATACAGTAATTGTGCTCATAGATTAGCCCCTGCATCAGGTATTGTATAAACCGGAGACTTTAGGAAGACTCATAAAATGGTCCATAGAGCTTAGGGAATTTAACATTCAATACAAACCAAAGGTAGTTGTAAAAGGTCAGGTGCTGGTAGACTTTGTGGCCTAGTTCACCATTGGGCAAGAAATGAGCTAACCCAAGATGACACGACCGCATAAATAGCCGTGCCAGAAAATCAAATGTTGTTAGACCATGCATGGGTCATGTACGTCGACGGGTCGTCTAATGCCCAGGCATGTGGGGTATGTCTAGTTTTAATCACCCCAGATGGGGAAAAGCTATAATATGCACTATAATTCGACTTCAGGGCCACCAACAACGAAGCAGAGTATGAGGCCCTATTGACAGGAATAAGGAGAGCTAGCGCCCTTGGATCAAAAAAAGTAAAAGCAGACACAAATTCTCAACTGATATCAGGATAAGTGGAAGGAGATTTTGAGGTCAAGGAAGAAAAAATGAAGGCATATCTATACAAAGTTCGGGAGGCGGTAGCCATTTTTTAGCAGTTCATTATCCTCTAGATACCTAGGAGCCAAAACGAAATGGCCGATGCCCTTGCCCGCCTGGAAACTGCCAAAAATCCTAGGAGGGAAGGCTCAACCCTGGTTGAATATTTGTAGGACCCTAGTATCTCACAAGAATTGTATACTGTAATGTAAGTGGTTGAGGGGTTCGAGTGGGCCATGTCAATCATCAAATATATATTAGGGACGGAGAACTACCCGACGATCGTGAAGAAACTCACAAGATCAGAGTCCGAGTCAGCCGATATACTCTCATAAATGGGGTGTTGTATAAAAGAGGATTTCCCCTACCCTACCTACGATGCATATCAACAATGGAAGCACATCAAACCATGAAGGACATACATGAGGGGGTATATAAAAATCATGTTGGGGGCATGTCGCTTGCATATAAATCAATGCGGCAAGGATACTACTGGCCGACTATACAACAAGGTTCAAAAGACTTCGTAAGAAAATGTGAATATTCCTAGATAACCTCCCGAAGAGTTAACACCCATTGCAAGTCCCTGGCCCTTTGCTCAATGGGGGATGGACTTGGTTGGCCTTCTGCATAAAGGTAAAAGGCAAGTGAAGTCCACAATGGTTGCGATAGACTATTTTACCAAATGGGTGGAAGCAATGTCACTGACCAAAATCACAGCAGCCAACATCAAGAACTTCACCTGGAAGTCAATAGTGTGCAGGTTCAGAGTACCACGAGTCATTATCACGGACAATGGGAAGCATTTTGAGGCCTCAGAATTCCAAGAGTTTTGTGTCAAGTTGGGAATCAAGGACCACTTCTCATCTCCAGCTCATCCACAAGCAAATGGTCAGGCAGAGGTGGCCAACAGAACCCTGCTTGGTATGATCAAAAAGCACCTCGAGAAAGCAAAAGGATTATGGCTAAAGGAGTTTCCCGGCATACTTTGTGCCTACCAAACTACAGCAAAGAAACCTACGAGAGAAACACCATTTCTTTTAACCTTTGGGAGTGAGGAAATGGTCCCTATAGAGATTAAGATAGAAAGTTTCAGGACCAACCATTTTGACCCGAACCACAATAATGAGGAGTTTGCAGTTAACTTGGATTTGCTTGAAGAAAAGAGGGAGCATGCTCAAATGAGGACTATAGCATACCAGCAAGCCATGACCCGGTACTACAATGCGTGGGTGAAACAAATGAGATTCCAACCAAGGGACCTGGTGTTGAAAAAGGTTCTGCAACCATCTTCTGATCCAAAAATCAAGAATATGGGGAAGTTGACCCCCAACTGGGAGAGCCCTTATAGAATCGTTGGAAGCCAGAGGCAGGGTACCTATTAGTTGGAGACACAGGCAGGGAGACAACTCCCTCATCCGTGGAATGCAGAGCATCTGAGAAAGTATTACCAGTAAAAGTCTACATAACTTACTAGGTTTTAGTACTTCATTTCGTAGATTATTTTTATTCACTCTTGTCATTCTAGATCAATGTTTAGTTTGGATTCTCTAGCATCTTAATAAGCAGTTCAACTGCAAATTTCAATAAAAGTTGTTGTCATTCGATCATCTACATGTGATCATGATTTTTGATAAATCACTTGAGGAAAATAATGTTGTATAAGTAAACAATATTAAATTCAAAATATCGACATTACGCCTGAAATACACCTAAAAGGGCGGCCTGAGTGAAACCCGAGATAATAATTACACCCCCTGACAAGCGAGGTTCGCCTAAGAAAATAAGGCTGAGTGTAGCCCAAACTATATTAATCCTTCTTTTTAAAGAGGTATTTCTCAAAGAGAGGGGCATGCTAAGTGAAGCTTGGATAAATCCTTCTAACATAAGGGTAAATAAACGCAAATATCCAACTTGGTACGCGAAAAGTTTAAATACTTCATTAGCAATCGTAAACTACACGAAATACCCAAAGGGAGTTCACTATATGGTCACAGACTACTTTCATACTCAAAAGCCATAGAAGATTATTACACAAAAACAAAGTACAAAAGGGTGCGTTCACTAATGTGGAACATTTTTCGTTTCTGTTTTTCGAAGGAATAGAAACAAAATAACGTTCTTCTTACGAGAAACAGAAAAACATAAATGACGTTTGTTAATTCCAATTGTTCTCATAATTTTTGGAACAGAAACAAATAATTATGTTTAGTAAATGCATTTGTTTCACATATATTTTTGGTAATTTTTTTTATAATTTTTATTTTAGCATTTACTTGAGTAAAATAAATTAGATTAAAGAAACTATTAAACTCAACTATCAGAAGTTAAAGTTACAATCTATAAAATTCGAAATATATATATATATATATATATATATTGTAAAAATTATATATAAAAGAAGATCATTAATTGATGTTATTGATAAGTAGTTTGATTCACTTCCTTAGAAAAGATGTGACGTTTTACCAATATATATTCTTTTCTTCTTTTTTTGTTTTTATAAATTTATATATTTTTACAAATTTTGTTTTTCGAAATAATTTTTTTTTTAATTTATATTTTTTTTTCAAATTTTATATATATATTTTGAATTTTATATATGTTTTTCGAATTATATATATTTTCGAAGTTTATATTTTTGAATTATATATATATATTTTTCAAAATATATATATTGTTTTCGAAATTTATACATTGTTTTCGAAATTTATATATATATTTCTAATTTTTATATTGTTTTCCAAATTTTTATATTTTTTTCTAATTTTATATATTATTTTTGAATTTTATATATTGTTTTCGTAATTTATATATATTATTTTCGAATTTTATATATTGTTTTCGTAATTTATATATATATATATATATATATATATATATTTGAATTTTATATATATTTCAAAATTTAATATATTGTTTTTGAATTATATTTTTTTTTTTGAATTTGAGGGGGTGTAATTGAGATTTATCCAAAAATAATAATAATTCACATTATTGGAACAGAAACATGTGGAACATCTTTTTATGTTTCTCATTTTTAAGAGAAACATGGGAAATATTTCACATTACTGGGAAACAAAAATAATTTATTAAACATGTTTCTTATTTCTATCTATGCTTTTTGGTAGGTGAGAACGTTTAACGTTCCACGTTAGTGAACGCACCCTAAAGTACATCCAAAGTTCAAAATACAACAAGTTTACTACGTAAAAGGAAGCAAGCAAGCAGGAACCACTGCTAATTAGTTTACACCCTACTCATCGTCCTCGCCATCCTCTATGTCTTCCACAACAGACATCTCGGGAATGCTTGAAAAATCATAGTGAGGATATAGCTCCATTGCATGTCCCTTGAAATAATGGAAGCCTCCAAGGTAAGCTTCACCCATGGCATTATCATACTCAGGGGAGTTATTGTATTCTTCTATAGCATTCAATTGAGCAGATGCGAGTTATCTGGAAAGTGAGTCAACTCTAGCCTTCCAGGTGTTATTGTCCCTCTCCGCCGCCTCCTTGAGTGCCCGACATTCTTGCTCAGACTTATGGTAAGACTCTTTAAGGGATGCGACATTCTTCTTGTGTTTATCGCCTTCCCTGCTAATATGGAGTTCGACACTTGCCAATCGTTGGCACACAGAGGTAAACATGGTGGCCCCCTGAATAAAGAAGAAAAATCATAAGTATAAATGGAGGACGGAGAAGGAAAAGAATAAATGGGAGAGTTCTTAACCTAAGGGTGTCTTGTATGTAGTTACAGATCATGTCTGACAGTAGTCCGTGTTTGTTAAGATGGGCAACATCCTCAGGCATGATAGCTTGGTACATCCTCTCACAAGCCACCTCATTGTTTGACATTACCGTACCAGAGAGTTTGGAGGTTGATGCCCCGTCCTGGAAGACCCCAAAACCAGTTGAGGGTGGTGACGGCCGGGGGGCACCTTCTGAAGTGGGGAGCTGAACGCCAAACCCACGAGGGGAAGAAGAAGATGATCTAGATCCATTGGCAAAAAGGGCATGGTTGATCAGGGAATGGCCTAAAGCGATAGGAGAGGTAGAGTTTCCTGAATTTTTGCGATGCCTCTTGAAGAACCTTACCACACCCTGAAGGCCATCTGCACCCTTGCCTAGAAGGTACATGAAACAATATGCAAGTATCCAGTGGAAGCAAATCCAGATGAAGCAACTACGAATTCCATCCTACTTCGAGTGGGTGGAGCAGAAGGGGACCCTGTTGATGTGGGCATGGTGGGGGAAAGAGGAACATATGGCACCACAACGTCACCACCGTCCAAAATACGATAAAAGTTGGCCAGATTAGCAAGAAGTAGGAAATCCGTCTTGTCCTAGAAGCTCATAGCCCGCTCACGTCTAGCAATCTCCTCTAAAGTTGCCTTAGCAGTCTCCTTGATGGTTGCACGAAAAGTAGAAGTTAGTTAATGTTGAATAAAGATAAGAGTGCAGGTAGTGAGTTTAGAAATAAATGATAACCATCGAAGTCGGGAGATCCCCACAATCAGGGAATGACTTTTATTTGGTGATTTAGGTTAGACAGACTGAACTCCCATCCGCTACCCGATATAAAGAAAAACAATTTCCAGCCTTTGGCATTGTCTGAAAGGTTCGTCAAGACATGACAATTAGGCATTGAAACAAGTTTGAACCAATTGGCACTCTTCTGAACAGAGTAGAGTTTCAGGAATTCAGAAAGCCTCAACGCACGGTTTTTGCAAAGGTGCAAACACCCCAGCAGAACCCGCCAAGCATTGGGAGTAAGTTGTCCAAGATCTAGTCCTGTAAAGGAGAAAAACTCTCTCATAAACCTGGGTAATGGAAAACGCAAGCCAACCAAAAAGACTTGCTCGTAGAAGCAAACTCGATCCCCTACCATCGTGTTCGCTCGCTCATTTGGGGCAAGGAGGCGAATGGTGAGGGAATGAGGGAAATAAAAGAAAGACCATCTAGACACATCGGCGGGACTCACCTTGGATGATATTTGGTGTACTAGAGGGGGAGGGAACCTAGCCATGGAATTTATAACTTAGGAAGGCAAGAAGAAGGTTGATGAAACAAAGGATGTGAGTTATGTTTATATAGTCGTTAAGGGATGTGTGTTATGTTTATATAACCGTTGGAGGCCCCTGCCCATTTTGCAAGCTCTCAACACTTGGCAGGAAATGAGGATATAGCCATTGGAGCCCCCTGCCCATTTTGCAAGCTATCGACACTTGACAGGAAATAAGGACATAGCCGTTAGAGGCCCCTGCTCAATTTGCAAGCTCTCAACACTTGGCAGCCCCTGCAAATTTGGTAAGTGGGCAACAAACAACCAAGAGTCCCGCACATATCACATTCAAATGAGCTTGGTACCGTACCAACAACTTTACCAAAGTGGTCAGGACCTTCGAACAACTTTACCAAAGTGTCGGGGACCTTTCAGTAATTTTTATGAAAGTTCCAGGGACCTTCCAGCAACTTTACCAAAGTGTCAGGGACCTTCTAGCAACTTTACCAAAGTGTCGGAGATCTTTCAGTAATTTTTACAAAAAGTTCCAGGGACCTTCCAGTAATTTTTACGAAAGTTCCAAGGACCGTCCAACAATTTTCTCTTAGTTGGACAATCTAACAACTTTCTCAAAGTTCCAGGGGTGCCTAGGGCATTTTCTCAAAGTTTTGGGGATCCCAAGGTGATTTTCCTAAACTTGGGACAAACAGGCTGACCCGACCTAACCGTGTCGACCCTACTGACCAACCTTTGGGTCAACCAATCATTTGGTTAAAATGATGAAATAATGTTGGAATGGGCTAGGATTGAACCCATAACCTCTTGGGGCCCCAACTAAAGACTAACCAACTAAGCTATAAAAAATATATAGAGAGAGACGAAAGAAAAAGAAGATGGGACAACCCAAACCAAGGCAAGCTAGCATGGGAACAGGAAACAACTGATAAGGATCATATCTCAACGAGTAAAGATCAACCCGAATCAGAGATAAAGACGTATTGACCCAAGATAGAGATAGATACAAAGTTATCTTTATCTGGGACGTAATGGAAAAGTCATGGGAAATGATTCCTGTGACTTGGACACCATGACCCAAAGCCCTATAAAAATAGAGTGATAGTCAACCTAACAGGTACGCAATAATTGCACACCATTAAACTCTCTCTCTCAATTCCTTCCCCGATCAATATATTAACTTGATCGTCGGAGCCTCTGAGGCCGGCACCTCACCGGTGTCTTGCAGGTATCCATCAAGGTGGTTGCGATGTCGTTTCGGGTCGGGCTATATCTCTTGCATCATCATTGTGAATTACTGATATTTATTGGATAATTAGTTGTACTATTTGAATTTAATTATTGAATAATATATTTGACGATTGCAAATATAATGCTTTATAATTTATTTATTGTATCAAAATTTCTTGCAAATACTTATCACTCCATGCTACTATAATATCTCATATGATATTTGAAAGGGTGAATTATTTGCACAGATATTCCCTAATATTTTTCTTTAAAATATTTGGAAATTAAAAAGTAAAAAGAAAATATTTTAACCCCAATTAGTGGACTCTACTCATAAACACAAGTCATTAGGTGACATTACTCGAATGCCTGTGAATAAACTCTACTTAATGCTTTGGATATTGAGACTTGTACAAAACATTCTAAATATCATATCCAAATTACATTTTTCAACAAACTCGGAAATGAAAACCATAAATGACTAATTTTTTTCCCAATGACATTTTTTTTCCCGATTTGTCCCATTTAATCCACGGCTAAGACGAATTAACTAGAAGGATTTAGAGAGGTGGTTTCTTTACATAACTTGCATGAAAGGGTAAGAAATGTTAATGGAGCCAGCTACTTTTTAAGAATTAAAAGAAACACACTAACATCCCTATACAATAAAACACTAATAGATCAAACGGAGAGTTTAATACATATTTGAAACATTTATATATCAACTCATGAAGTGTACACAAGCTATAGTAAAAGCTTCAAAGGTGATTCATTGAGGATTTTGAAGGAATTCCAACAGATCTACCAAGGAAGGAAATCCTTAAGCATAATTGTAAGTGTGGAAATTGTCTAAACCCACTAGAGTCTTTCAAGTTTAAGGCCATCAGGCTACTAGCCCAATAAGATTTCTGTAAGCCCAGTGATTAGGCCCATTGTATTTTTGTATTTCTTTAGAAAATGAAAGTGATGATGTAATCAAGGCATTATTGCCCCAATGGGCCTCAAGCCCATTAAGAAAATGTATATAAGGAAAATCAAAGAATTAATAAAATTTTATTCTCTTGTGTTGTGCAAATTTGAGCAATTACACATTGGCACCGTCTGTGGGAAACTATAGGGAGTTCCTGATTTTTCAAATCTGCCCTTCGGGATCTGTAAAATCGCCTCATTCTTCCCATCTCAAAAAAAAAGTTGAGTCTGTTTGTTAAACTCAAAAATCTTCTACCATCTTCAAAAAACCTTCAATCACTACCCCCCCGGACAGAGATGTCAATCACTCGTTCACATGCAGACGTTCTACCCATTGCAGACAATCGTGTAGAGGGTTCCCAGACCATGGAGCAAATTCTTCAACGCTTGATAGCTGCTGAGGAACGTAGCGTGGCCTTGGAAAAACAGAATGCGGAACTCATGGCGAGGTTGGCTCCACAACCTGTTGCCCTACCGGTAGTTACACCTGACCCTCCGGTGGCGGCGGTCGACCATTCTCTGAACCAGCAGGGTAGCGACCGACCTAAAGAACATGTCGAGTCTTCCCAGCGCTCAAGAAAAGCTCTAGCAGCCGACGAGTCCATAACCCCCCAGAAACTTCAAGCAATGATGGATGAATTCCAAAGAAAATTTCTCGGGGACTTGAGGTCCCGATCTACCGATGACATGGCCATCCAGGAGTCCAATGAATTGATACAGTCACCTTTCGTCCACGAAATAACCCAAGACCCTTTCCCAAAGAAGTTCGTTATGCCCCAGTTCACCCCTTACGATGCCACAAGGGACCCCGAAGAGCACATATACCAGATCCATCAGAAGATGACCATGTACGCTGAGAACGAGTCCTTACTTTGCAAAGTGTTCTCCACAAGCCTTGTTGATGCCGCTCTATTGTGGTTTAGGAAGCAGCCACCCCGATCCATTGGCAACTGGCAACAGTTGACCAGAATTTTCATCGCCCAGTATTATGGAAACAAGAGACAGAAGAAGACCATAACCTGCCTCTTCACCATGATCCAGGAGAAAGGAGAGTCACTGAAAAGTTTTCTATCCCGATTCAATATCGAATCCTCTTCAGTGGATAATTGTGACCAGCACTCTGCTGTTGAGGTATTCAGGATGGCCCTCATTCCAGGAACTAAGTTCCATCAGTCTCTGGTGAAGCGCCCTCCATCGGGCATTGGGGAGCTAAACTCCAGGGCCCAGGGGTACTTGAGAATTGAATAAGAGGAAACTATCAGGTAAAGGAGGTCAACACTAGTTGGTGTTGAGATTCAGTCAAGGGATCGATTGACCGATCGAAAGCGGTTAACTCCATCTGGGTTATTAGTCCCACCGGGATCATCAACCCCAAAACCATTCAAGCGCCCAAAATTCAAAGAAAGGCTGACACCCCTGAAGGTTAGCCTTGCAAAACTCTACCAAGAGAATAAAGCTAAAGGAATTTTCCAGCAACCCCCGACCATCAGACAACCACTTGACCAAAGGGACAAGTCAAAACACTGTGCTTTCCACGGTGATTTCGGGCACATCACAAATGAAAGCCGTAATCTAAGGCAACAGGTGGAGGCGTTACTGCTTCGCGGGGAACTCCGAGATTACGTCCAACGAGACAGACCAAAGACCGATCAACGGGCCCTTAGCGCCCCTCGGAACCCCTCGGACGCACAGCCGGTCAGGGTCATTAATATGATTCATGGTGGCCCCCCATCCAAAGAGACCGAAGGATCTCGCCGGAGCCATCTGCGAAGAGCTCACAAGATGAGGAGAGCCAACGAGATCAGTGAGGCCCACCACAGAGCAGGGGAAGCGCAGATCACTTTCTCGGTGTCGGACTTTCGGGATGTCCGAACCCCGCATGATGACCCTCTGATTGTGACCCTAATGGTGGCCAACTATCTTGTGAAGAGAGTCATGATCGATCCTGGGAGCAATGCCAACATCATCACTAAGTGGGCTTTTGAAAAGCTCGAGATCAATCCATCCAAAATTGTGGCATCCCGGTGCCCCATTACGGGTTTTGATGGAGGCAAATCGAGTCGATCGGGGAAATCCAGTTTCCAGTATCCGCCACTCAGAGGACCTTGACCGAGACATTCGTTGTAGTGGATGCCAAACCTTCGTATAATTTGCTCATGGGAAGGGGATGGATTCACCGAATGCAAGGTGTACCCTCAACTCTTCACCAGGTCATGAGATATGTGAGCCCCGATGGTATAGGTATCATTAATGTCAAAGGTGACTAAGTGGACGCCAAGGAGTGCTATGCGGTCACCGTGAAAGAGATCCGGAAAATGAAAGCCCCAGTGGCACCCCACTCTAAGGATTAAAGCTCAGACTCCAAATAGCAATTAAAGGAGAGGGATCCAAGTATCCCAGTTGTGGTCGAACCATTACAGTCAATCTATGTTGGGCCCGACAGTCCGGAAAAAGTTACTTTTGCAGGTACAAACCTCACCGGCGCTGAATTTAAGGAACTAACACAATTGCTGCAGGACAACTTTGATGTCTTCGCATGGGAGCATACAAACATGCCAGGGATTGATCCCCATATTGCCCAGCACTCATTGCATGTTGACTCGAACGTCAAAGCCATCAGACAAAAGCAGAGGCGCATGGGGGCACATCAGAACCAAATTATAGCATATGAGGTATCCAGATTGCTCCAGGCCGGCTTTATCAGGGAGGTCAGATATCCCGAGTGGCTTGTCAACGTGGTGGTCATGCAGAAGAAGAATGGCAAATGGAGGGTTTGCATTGATTTTACTGACTTAAATAAGGCATGCCCGAAGGATAACTTTCCACTGCCAAAGATCGACTAGATGGTTGATGCTACAGCTGGCTACGATTATTTAACCTTCCTGCATGCTTATTTAGGTTACAACCAGATAAAAATGAACCCGTTGGACGAAGAAAATACCTCATTCATTATCGAAACAGGTACATACTGCTTTAAAGTTATACCTTTCGGACAGAAAAATGCAGGTGCCACTTTCCAGAGGTTGGTCAACAGGATCTTTAAGGGTATGATGGGTACAGTAATTGAGGCTTATATCGATGACACTGTGGTCAAAAGCAGAAAGAAGGGGGACCATTTTACTCACCTACGCCAAGTGTTTGACACCCTCAGGTCACATGGCATGAAGCTTAATCCGGAAAAATGCTCTTTTGGTGTATCATCCGGGCAGTTCCTGGGGCACATTGTAGACCAGACCGGGATCCAGGCCAGCCCGACACAAGTCAAGGCCCTTATAGAAATGAAGGAGCCCCAGACACATAAAAATGCTCAGGTCTTGACGGGAAGAGTGGTTGCACTTAGCAGATTCATTTCACGACTCATTGATCGATGCAGACCATTCTTTCAGGCAATCAAGGCAAAGAAGGGAGAGATCTGGGGTCCTGAACAATCGAAAGCCCTGGCAAGGTTAAAAGAGTATTTGACCATGCCTCCAATCCTATCCACACCAAATCCCGATGAAGTCTTACATCTGTATTTAGCAGTATCCTCTGTGTCGACCAGCGCCGCCCTCATCAGAGAGGACGGAAACCTTCAAATACCAGTATTCTACACCAGCAAATCCTTGGCTGAGGCAGAGACCAGATACAGCAGGCAGGAAAAATTGGTTTTGTCACTGGTGAATGCCATGAGATGGCTAAGGAATTACTTTGAAGCTCACCCGATCATCGTCCCAACAGCCACACCTCTACGGGTTATTATGTCAAAGCCCGACCTCTCATGGAGAATCTCTAAATGGGCCATCGAATTGGGCATATACGACTTGACATACAAAGGACAGGCAGTAGCAGACTTTTTACTTGAAAGTGAAACTGAAGAGCCAGGCCAGAAAAGTGAACCGGACATGTGGAAGATTTTTGTGGATGGATCAGCCAGCTCTTCCGGATCAGGAATTGGTTTGGAAATCTTGACACCTGATGGGACACGCCTTCATATGTCAGTGCAACTACAGTTCCCAGCCACGAACAATGAGGCAGAGTATGAGGTCGTCGTATCTGGCTTGAGGATAGCCTGAAGCCTCCAGATTCAGTCCCTAGCAGTGCACAGTGATTCTCAACTGGTCGTCCGTCAGATCAACAGGGAGTATGAAACAAAGGATCCGAAAATGGAGTCTTATCGGGCACTCGTGTTGAAGGAAACATAAAGTTTTCAAATAATAACCTTCACGCAAATCCCCAGGAGCGAAAACTCTGTAGTTGACCACCTAGCCAATTAGGCATCCTCAGCCGGAGAAGACCTGACCCGGGTTGCACTAGTGGACTCTATTCATAGGCCCGGTATTCAGGAGCCCGAACGAGTGATGCTTATCCCATGGGAGCCCAACTGGATGGATCCCCTGATGGATTACCTACCAAATGGAACTCTCCCCGAAAACAAAGCTTAAGCTTAGAAGATCAGGAGGAATTCAACCCGATACTCGGTCATAAACGGGCAACTCTACCGAAAATCCTTTTCAGGTCCTTACTTGAAATGTATTACGCCGTTAGAATCTAGAGCAGTGATGCAGGAGATTCATAGTGGGGCTTGTGGAAACCACTCCGGCGGTAGATCCCTTACCCATAAGATACTCTCTTAGGGTTACTTCTGGCCCTATCTGTCTCGGGATGCTGAAGAATACGTCCGAAGGTGTAAGCCATGCCAGATGCACGGAAACGTTATCCATCGGTCGCCTGAGTTCTTACATCCCACCATTGTACCACACCCATTCGCCGGATAGGGAATGGATATAGTGGGACCCCTTCCAAAAGCGATTCGGTCAAACGCTTATGTCCTTCTGGCCACTAATTACTTCACCAAATGGGTAGAGGCAGAAGCCTATCCCACCATCAAGGGTAGCCACATTATCAAATTCGTATGGACCCACATAATATGCAGATTCGGCCTGCCAAGGACAATCATGATGGATAATGGGACAAATCTTGACAACAAAGAGGTGAAAGCATTCTTCGCCGAGCACGGTATCAACCAGAATACGTCTTCCATTGGGTACCCAAAAGGGAACGGACATGCAGAAAGGAAAAACCGAACCATATTCAACACTCTGGCCAAAACGTTTTAGGATGCCAAAGGAGCATGGCTAGAGAAACTAGTTACGGTTCTCTAGTTATACGGAACAACTCCCAGACAATCCACCGGGGAAACCCCCTTTGTGATGGCGTACGGCGCTGAGGCTGTGATACCAACGGAGATCAGGGTTCCAACCCTCCGGAGCGAGGCCTAGTTTGAAGGACCAAATAACCAGCACCTGACTCAGAATCTTGATCTTCTGGATGAAAGAAGAGAGGCTGCTGGGATCAGGCTGGCTGCCTACCAACAGCAAGTCCGGAACAACTTCAATCAAAAAGTCAAAAGAAGAGAGTTCCAGGTCGGAGACATGGTCCTTAGGCAAAAAATCGGGCTCGTAGGCAAGCTCAGGGAGCCTTGGGAGGGCTCGTACACCATTACCAAAGTCATCGGTCACGGGGCATACCCCGTCCGAAGAAATATTGATGGCGGAATGGAACCAAACTCCCAGAACGTCTCTCGCCTGAAGAGGTACTACCCTTAATGGGCCAAATTTTCTTTTTACTTTGATCTTTTTGCAAAAAGGCTATAGTACATGATCAATAAAAAATCATTATTATGGCAAAATAGCTTATAAATATCTACTAAAACGAAAAAAGAAACCAAGTGTTGCATTGTCTATCGCATGGCCTGAAGTGCCCGAAGACACAACATTGATCCTGAAAAGATCACAAAATTTTGCAAAAAGAAACTAAGTGTTGCATTGTCTATCGCATAGTCTGAAGTGCCCGAAGACACAACACTGATCCTGAAGAGATCACAAAATTTTGCAAAAAGAAACCAAGTGTTGCATTGTCTACCGCATGGCTTGAAGTGCCCAAAGACACAACACTGATCCTGAAGAGATCACAAAATTTTGCAAAAAGAAACCAAGTGTTGCATTGTCTATTGCATGGCCTGAAGTGCCCGAAGACACAACACTGATCCTGAAGAGAACACAAAATTTTGCAAAAAGAAACCAAGTGTTGCATTGTCTATCGCATGGCATGAAGTGCCCGAAGACACAACACTGATCCTGAAGAGATCACAAAATTTTGCAAAAAGAAACTAAGTGTTGCATTGTCTATCGCATGGCCTGAAGTGCCCGAAGACACAACATTGATCCTGAAGAGATCACAAAATTTTGCAAAAAGAAACCAAGTGTTGTATTGTC
Source organism: Cornus suecica (assembly GCA_963922005.1). Lineage (NCBI taxonomy): Eukaryota > Viridiplantae > Streptophyta > Magnoliopsida > Cornales > Cornaceae > Cornus > Cornus suecica. The sequence continues at coordinate 72,573,062 of OY998242.1, forward strand.
TATCGCATGGCATGAAGTGTCCGAAGACACAACATTCATCCTGAAAAGATCACAAAATTTTCAATAATAAACTAAGTGGACAAAAACTATGATCCTTCATTCAAAATGGGCGCCATTGGCCAAGGCTTACAATGTATTTCATAAACGCAAAATCCTAAGGGCCAACACCGGTGCCCGACTCATTGGGGTTCACTGGAACGATGGTCCCATCAGGAGCTGGAGGATCAGAGGGGGCGGTGATGCTCATCCCTGGGAGAGGCTTGGTCAGGAACTCGCAGAAACGAACATCATATGTATCGCCGACCGGATCATCGTACGGTGAAGCGATGCCCAAACTCTCGTCCAGTTCCTCCTCCGAGGCAAAATCCCTTTCCTCAACGGGTTTCTGCATGTCCTTGAAGCATGACCTCCAATCAAACCGGATTTGATATTGGGAGGTGTCGCAGAAACGCTTGTACATTTCGTTCCCACCCCGGTGGCACATTTCCACCACCGACCTCTCCATTACAAGGAGATTCTCGGTCTCTTCCTTCTCCTCCAGGAGCTTTGAGTTGGAGGCCGTCAGGCTCTCATTGTTAGCTTTCAGGCTCTCATTCTCAGCCTTCAAGGCCTCCGTTTCAGCAAATACGGCCCGCCGGACCGCCTCCATCTCTTTAATTTTATCTTGAGAAACCCAAAGCTGCTACTCTGCAGAGATAGCCATCCGGGTCTGAACATCCAGCTTTTCATTGGATATGGACAGCAGGTTGGCAACCTTCATCCGGGAATCCTCCTTCAGCCTCAGAAGCTCATTAGATTTCCGGACCAATTTGGTGTCCTCCTCCATCTTTGCGTTGTAGGCCTGGGTCAAGTACAACATCTGCCAAAAGGACAAGTGTTAAGCCTGATCAAGAAATAAATAAAATGTTAAGTACGATTGAGGAAGCAATAGGTTGAAGTAGTACCTTCATAGCTACCTCTGGACCTGTCAGGGTCAATTCCTCCGGATTGATCGTTCTCAGTCTCTTTCGGTCAACAGGTTTCCAGATCTGGTAACCCATTGCCCGAAGGGCAACATCATTGTCAATAGTTGTGTGCCCCGCAACCACAAATTCGTCGCCCGGGAGTGTGATCTTTGGCGCCCACGGAACGGGTCACTCCTCTTCAGTTGCAACCCCATTGTCATCTACTATGATGGGAGATGACACTGTGGTCGTACGGGGCCTGATAGACCGGTCGGGTAGATCATCCTCTGTTGGGGATGTCGTGTCCCCGTCAAGCTAGATTCCCCTTCAACCAGCCGGAATTCAGGAGTGGGAACGACCCCAGAAGGGCGAACAACATCCTCTGGTCTTGAAGGAGGGGTCTAATTGAATTGAATATTCCCCATATGTGGAGGTGGGATCACCTGGTTATTCTCCAATGGTGGCAGAAGAACAACACTGGACAAGGGAGTTGGAACACTTTGCGACCCTTGTCCGCTTTGATCCTCAACCGAAGCTGGAGTTATCACTTGATGGCCAACTACCCGCTTGGCCTTCTTTTTTAGCACGGCATGCGGGGTTCTCAGCATTTATGTTGACAAGGCCTGCAAATTAGAATTTGTCAGGAAACTATTACACATCCTTAAGGGTTGTCCCCAAATTTTTGATTTAAGAAGTTTAAAACGGGTTCTGATATAAGTTGAAGTTTTAAATTTATCGGGTGCTCCCAGAAACTCAAGCACATGGAGGCCCAACTTATCATTGCACTGATCGCAGTAGCATGACCCCCTGTGGAATGGTTTGAAGGAAGGGAATAGGGGTCGGTCGAATTCGCTAGGAACTTTGAATCCCGATGAGCTAGGAAGTCTCCAATTCCTGCTTACCAAGACCATTCTGTCTTTCCACCCTTTGTTGGACTTTTCGGTGCCATCACAAATCTTCCTCCCGCTCAGAGGAAAAAGATTATACCGGCCCCTGCAATCCTTCTGGGCATGTATTTTGTAACATAACAGAATTTCCGCCAGGCCAAGACCTAACTCCAAATCCCGATTAAGTATCAGGAGCATAGCCAAGACCCTGAAGAAGTTAGGCCCCACCTGAAGTGGAGCCAGATCCAGGGTAGCCAAGGTATAAAATAAAAAAAAGCTGAATTGGGAATCTAATGACCTGAAGGTGAAAGGCCGACAACAAAATCTGGTGGTCCAAAACCCCCTCACCCTTCTGAAATCGTATTTTTTAGGGTAGTTTTTAATAATTACCCCATCGGGTATCCCACATTTGACCCTTAACCTTTTCAGTATTGTCTCTACCCTATGTGTAGGAGGGAGGGGGTCAACATAAAATTGGTCTCCCAAACCCCCTGCAGCCGGATCCCCAGCTGCTATGACGTTCTGGTTGACTTCTGGTGGACTAGACACGATTGTCCTAACCACCTCTACTGAGGGCGAACTAAGGGAGGCGTTCGAATCCACAAAAGAGGGCAGGCGGTCACTACCCGACCGGGTATCATCACTATCATACATTTTGAAAAGAAAGACACGAAGATGAAAGGAGAAAACTTACTCTAAGATGAATCCCGAGAAGGTTTCGGACGCTTTCCTGGGAAAGGAAATAGACTCTGGCAATGATAAGTAAAGATCTCAGGTGTAGAGAGTTTTCTGAAATTTGCAAGTTTTGAAACGGAGTGAATCTTCAACATGTACAGCGGTTATTTATAGGAGTCTCAGAGGCGCCTGAAAAGTCGTGCGCTCGGGAATCGAAGCGTCACCTCGCTTCACGTGCGCCTCCTCAGCCTCTCTTCTTGTCAATCAAGGCCATCCGGACCACAGGTTTCGAATATTACAATGATTATACAGCAATCGCATTAATTGAATGAGCCACGTCACCCCGACAGGGCCGATGTATTCCATTTTCCACCCTGTCTTCTCTCTAATGGGCCTGATCGCCCGATAACCCATAAAAAAGAAGCGGGCTTGTGTAAGTGTGGAAATTTTCTAAGCCCACTAGAGCCTTTCAAGTTTAAGGCCATCAGGCTACTGGCCCAATAAGATTTCTGTAAGCCCAGTGATTAGGCCCATTATATTTTTGTATTTCTTTAGAAAATGAAAGTGATGATGTAATCAAGGCATTATTGCCCCAATGGGCCTCAAGCCCATTAAGAAAATGTATATAAGGAAAATCAAAGAATTAATAAAAGTTCATTCTCTTGTGTTGTGCAAATTTGAGCATTTACAATCACCCACCCTTCAAGATAGTATCATAGAGCTATGCACATGCTTCAACATCCGGAAGAGGTGGCTAAAGCAGTTATATATATATATATATAGACTCTAGGAGTCCGTCTACCATATGTCTAAGTTATTAGACTAAAACATATCACCTTGCTCGAGTGTGTCGATGTTGGGAAATTATGGGTCGAAATTGGCTCTCAACTAAAGTGAAATTGGAAAAATAATGAAGATAAAATGGATACATATATTTTACGTGGAAATACTAACAAATTAAGAGAAACCACAGACTAACGGTAGAATGATTTTACTATTGTAAATGGGGATTACAATAACTTATCTCAAATGAAAGAACACGAGTATTTAGGAGAAACTTTTATCTCTCTAAACCTCTTTCTATTTCTAAGATGGGATGCCCTTTACTACACAACACACATCTCTATTTATAAGCTCTCAAAACATGTTTAGAAGCTTTGAGAATTTCCAAACAGTGTACAAACGTGTTGAATGGTCAACCTTCAATTCCTTCATGGCTTCTTCTTCTCCATGACAGTTGGCTCTTGGTAGGAGGTTTCTTGATGTATCTTGAATGCTCTAGAACAAGCTTGTGGCTTACTGAATCTTCTTGAGATTTTTATTTCTTTCCTCTACCTTACTTTCAACCTTATTAACTAAGGCTTTCTAGAAGCCTCATATCTTGACAATCTCCCACTTGGAGACTTGATTTTTAATCATGTCTCAACATCATCCTTTCTACCTCGCCATTTTATGTTGCTTACGTTTTCGTTAGTCCGTACGAGGATCTACACCATATAAACTTGTCAGTATTGATTGGCTTAGTCAAAACATCTGCTAGGTTCTCATCGGTGTGGATCTTCAACATCTTCCACCACTTCTCGAACAAAGTGATACTGAACTCCTATGTGCTTCGTCCTGGAATGAAAAGTTGGATTCCTTGCAATGTGCAAGGCACTCTGAGTATCACAAAACAATGGAATCATCCCCTATTTTTGCCCGAGCTCTTCCAATGACCTTTGAATCCAAATTGCTTCCTTGCAAGCCTTGTGTAGCTATCATGTATTCTGCTTCTGTCATAGATAAAGCCATAATAGTTTACAGTCTTGAAACCTAGCTTACAACTCCTCCTGAAAGTGTAAACACATAGCCTGTAGTGGATTTTCTTTTATCTGGATCACTTGCATAATCTGAATCCACATAGCCCCTAACAGTAAACTCTGATCCTCCATAACATAATGCAGCATTTGAGGCACCCTTGATGTATCTTAGGATCCTCTTAATAGTATTTCAATGCTCTTTACCAGGATTCGCCATGTATCGACTAACTACTCCCACTGCTTGTGCAATGTCTGGTCTTGTACAAATCATAGCGAACATCAAACTACCCACTGCCGATGCATACGGTACTCGAGAAATCTATCTTTCTGCTTCATTGCTAGGACACATACTTGAGGATAACTTGAAATTAACAGGAAGTGGGGTAGAAATTGGCTTACAATCATGCATGTTGAAGCGCCGCAAGATTTTCCTTAAGTTGTTCTTCTGAGAAAGCCAAATCTTCTTGTTATTTCTGTCTCAGTGAATTTGCATCCCTAGAATCTTGTTTGTCGGTTCTAAGTCCTTCATATCAAACTCCCTAACCAACTGTGCCTTCAATTATTGGATTCGATCTTTGTTGGGGCCTATCACTAACATGTCACCCACGTACAACAACAAAATAATGAAATCTTCAACACCAAACCTCTTGAAATACGCACAAGGGTCTGCATTGAGTCTGTTGCACCCAAGACTCATGATATAGGAATCAAATATCTCGTACCAATACCTCGGCACCTGTTTGAGACCGTACAAAGATTTGTTCAACCTGCAAACCATGTTCTCTTTGCCTTCTTTTGCAAAACCTTCTGGTTCGAGCATATAAATTTCTTCTTCAAGATTTCCATGAAGAAAAGTAGTTTTCACATCTACGTTGATGACAACCTTGTGGGCAGTGGGATCCCACAGACGATACCCCTTGACACCATCAGCATACCCCAAGAAGATACACTTTCTGGATTTTGGATCCAACTTCAATCTTTCTTTGTCATTGTACATCACGTACACATAACTTCGAAATGTATGTAAACGAGAATAATCAACTGGTTTACCACTCCACATCTCCATCGGCGTCTTCAGATCAGTCGTAGTTGATGGAGACCGATTGATCACATAACAGGCGATTTGACTGCTTTTCCCCAAAATGCCTTGGCTAGACCTGCAGTCCTCAACATCACTCTCGTTCTTTCCAACAAGGTTTTGTTCATCCACTCTGCCACTCCATTTTGTTGTGGAGTGTAAGCCGTCGTGAATTGCCTCTTAATCCCTTCTTGTTGACAGTATGCATCAAATTCCTCACTTGTATATTCTCCTCCATTGTCAGTCCCAGACACTTGATCATCTTTTCAGATTCAAGTTCTATCCGTGCTTTGAAAACTTTGAAAACTGGAAAAACATCCGTCTTTCTCTTGATTGGATATACCCAACATCTCCTAGAGAAATCATCAATGAAAGATACAAAGTATCATGCTCCTCCTAGAGATGAAACTGGTGCTTGCCAAACATTAAAGTGAATCAGTTTTAAGATGCCTTTACTCTTAGCCGTTGATATGTCGAACTTTAGTCTATGTTGCTTACTTATAACACAATACTCACAAAATGGTAAAGATACATTTGTAAGCCCAGGCAGTAGCTTCTGTTCAGAGAGAATCTTCAGGCCTCGTTCTGACATATGGCCGAGCTTCTGATGCCACAACATCATTGATTCTTCTCTCGGGCTAGTCGATGCAACAGACAATTCCGCCTCCTGCTGTGTTGCTCCCAAAAGCATGTACATATTTGCAGCAACCTTTTCTGCCTTCATTACCACAAACGCGCCTTTGATCACCTTCACGATCCCATTCTCTATGCGGGTCTTACACCCAACATCATCTAATTGTCCTAAAGACAATAGATTCTTCTTCAGGCCTTTCACATGTTGTACCTCCTTAATAGTACGAGTAGTACCATCATACATCTTCAATTTGATAGAGCCGATACCAGCAATCTTCAAGGCATGATTGTTCCCCATGAACACAGATCCTTTTGAGATAGGTTCATATTGATCGAACCATTCTCTTCGAGAGGTCATGTGCCATGTAGCCCCTGAATCCAGTATCCATACATCAATGAGCTTATTTCTGTCTTCAACAACTGTTGTTGCCTCGTTGTATAAAACGTCACCATCATCCGAGGTATTTACCACATTCCCTTGAGCATTTGATGACTCAAGGTCTCGACTCTTCTTTTTGCTCCAACAATCCTTTTTGAAGTGCCCTCTCTTGCCACAGTTGTAGCACTTGATATCCTTCTTACTCCTGGATTTTGATCTACCATGATTCTGACTCCCACTGGAGCCACGTTCTGTTGATCTCCCTCTCGTCATTAACAACGCTTCTGCTTGCTGCGAACTTGCCTGTTTGTTTTCCTTGTTTCTGCGCCTGCTCTCTTCTTCCAATACAACGACTGTAATTTCGTCGAAGACTAGATAGTCCGAAAAGACGTTGTTCGTCAGGTTGATGATGAGTTGATCATACGAGTCAGGTAAACTTTGAAGTAGAAGCTCCGCACGTTCAGTTGTCTCTATTTTCTGACCAACCGTTGTAAGTTGCGAAAATAGAGTATTTAGGCTGTTGATATGGTCGGTCACTGATGTGGATTCAGTCATTCGAAGAGTGTAGTCTTCTCTTCAAGAAGATCTTGTTGTGGAGTGACTTGGCCTCATACAATCTTGCCAGAGTATCCCATATCTCCTTCGTCGTCTTCTTTTCCACCACACTGGATAACACTCCATCCGCTAGTGTTAAGTGCAGATCGGCAATTGCGTTGTCGTCCATCTCGTCCCACTTGCCATCATCAGTGATCTCCGCGAGCCTTTCTTCAGTTGCTACCAAGCAATTGTCTTTCCTCAAACTTACCTTCATTTTCAGTTTCCACAACGTGAAATTGGTTCCGTTGAACTTCTCAATTTCGAACTTTGCCGCCATTTTTGTTTACGACGATCTGCTTCCTACTAGAACCAGATTTCACTATTTGACGTGAATTATAGTAACCATGAATAGTAATCATTTCACTATTCCACTTGAATAGTAACCGTGCAACCAAAACTCTGATACCACTTGTTGGGAAATTATGGGTCGAAACTGGCTCTCAACTAAAGTGAAATTGGAAAAATAATGAAGATAAAATGGATACAAATATTTTATGAGGAAACAACAAATTTAGAGAAACCACGGACTAACGGTAGAAGGATTTTACTATTGTAAATGGTGATTACAATAACTTCTCTCAAATGAAAGAACACGAGTATATAGGAGAAACTTTTCTCTCTCTAAACCTCTTTCTATTTCTAAGATGGGATGCCCTTTACAACACAACACACATCTCTATTTATAGGCTCTTAAAACATGTTTGGAAGCTTTCAGAATTTCCAAACAGTGTACAAACGTGTTGAATGGTCAACCTTCAATTCCTTCATGGCTTCTTCTTCTCCATGATAGTTGGCTCTTGGTAGGAGGTTTCTTGATGTATCTTGAATGCTCTGGAACAAGCTTGTGGCTTATTGAATCTTCTTGAGCTTTCTATTTCTTTCCTCTGCCTTACTTTCAACCTTAATAACTAAGGCTTTCTAGAAGCCTCATATCTTGACAGTCGGATGATAATAGAGAATACAAGAAAAATAATAGTAATTTGGCTTGATAATGGAGTCACTGTTATCATATTTCAAGAACTTGTTTAACTTACTACACTATCCATCTTCATAACATCAAGCTTGAATTTTGAAGGTTGATGATGCTATGAAGATGGGTCACATAATATGTTGAATAAGTTACAGAATTGAATAAGTTATTGAGATATGATAACAGTGACTCCATTTTCAGGCTATAGTACTATCATTTTTTTTTCATCCCTTCGCAACTCATTATCATCCTACCAACACAAACAAGGTGATACCTCACCGATTCTCTTTTCTTACTTTATTTGATGTGATGTGGTATTGCTTTCTAACTAGGTTTATATAACAATTTTGTTTCATCTCATTATTGACATATGTGCTTAAATTTAGGATACGTACGTGTTATGTGTGATCATGCAACGTGTCTACACTAGGTTATGAATGCAGGATACATGTTATGTGTGATTAGGCAACGTGTCTACACTAGGTTATGAATGCTATGAAGGATACGCGTGATCATCCAACATGGCTAACAATAGCAGCATGGCTTGTTTATCTGAGCAGAAAGGTATACGCAGCACTGCACATTATTGATGTTATAATTTAATTATAAATTTATTATATGCGTGTTATATGTAATATGATCTGACTGATTTAATGAACCTATCTCATTCATCTATTGAATCAATGAACTTCGATTGTATTATATCTAATATTTCTATCAAACATGAAAGAATAAGTTTATTTTTTATTTGTTTAGGGCTCGTTTGAAAATCCTTTATTTTTGTATTTGTTTTTTTGGATGAAAGAACAAAAAATATTTTTTTTGTTTTTCTTTGTATTTTTTTCCAAAAAAAACAAAAACAAATATGTGTTTGAAACCAATTTGTATTGATTGTTCTAAAAGGGGGTTTAGGGCAATTAGGAGTGAAGGGTGAAGATATATGGGTGTGTATGTGTGTGTGTAGATCTGTAATGGTGGTAGTTGGTGGGTGATGGTGGCAGGTGGAGATATATTAGTGTGTATGTGTGTGTATATATATGTGTGTGTAGATCTGTGATGGTGGTGGCGAGTGGTGGTGGAGAGGGAAGAATAAACAATGATAAAACATCAAAAAAATGTTCTAAAAAATTGGCCAATTTTTGTTCTTGCTTTTTTACTGTTCACCAAAAATGTTTTGGCCAATTTGGATATCAAACATGGATTTGTTCCATGAACAATAGAAAAAAACAAAAACAAATACCCCTTTCCAAACGAGGCCTTAATCTATGTTTATCATCTTCTGCTCTTCATTGAACTTCTCAGCACTTTTTAACTTTTAGCATTTAACTTCCCACTCCAACTTTATAGGTGACTAAGATGAATTAAAAATTATTTACTATAAATTTTGACCTTATTATATACATCTTTAGAAACTCTTTTACACTGGAAATCTTCTTCTATCTATCAAAAATATTTTAAAGGTTCTACAATGCTCCATCCATCTCAATACTCTTATTATTAAACCCCAAAATTCTTCTGAACCCAATCATATTTTTGATGGGCAAGATGAAAATGAAATATGAATCTAGATTTTAAAATAAAATAACAATAAAATTTAATTTTTGTCGCAGATATCTATTGTGCCCAACATGTCTCTTTTGAGATACATATACTTTTGCCTTTTAATCATGTTCGGCTTCTGTTTTCTTTATTTTTTTATTTGTTTTTTTTAAAAAAAAAAAATTATCAGAAATTTGAGACACTATAGAGTGAAGAAATAAGAGAGATATTTAGGAAAAAAGAAAAAAGAATTATTTTTACCCTCTTTCAGGTTTAACTAATTTGTAGGTGCATGAATATATGACAAAAAAATGGAATAAAAAAATTTGTGAACATATGAGTGGTATGAAAGAATTAATGTGGAACAATTTTTAGAATATAAAAGGAAAAAGGAAATTAAACATTTCAAAATTCTAATGCAAAAAATATAGTTTATAAAAAATGCCCCATGCTTGGTCTGTGCGTGAAATGATTTTTTTTTTTATATTTATATATATATATATATATATATACAAACTGCAAACTGTATCAATCCAGAAGTAGAAACTCATTTTGCCTGGAGCCTTAAAACATACGAGCTGATCCATCTGACCAAAGAAAAAAACATTGTCTAACCCGTCGGATGGTTCAATGACTGAGATAACCCAACATTATTATAAGGTTTCATAAAAGAAGATAGCACAAAGCCTATTTTCAACTATGTTCCAGAATCTCGACCACAACCAGGGCAATCGACTGTTGTTGTCGAGACAACTGAAACTGAACAAGTAAAGACTATTAAGGATTAACGATTTTGCTTTAGACAAGACAAGCCTCCATTGAAGGAGTACTAGAATTGTTTAAATCCATGTTAGAACAGGATATGGCACAGAAACTAAAGATATTGGAAGAAAAAAAAAATACTCAAAAAAATGATTAGAATGGGAAAAAAAATATCTTCAAGTAGGGGCACATTGATCTCTCTTTCGCATGGATTCACACAAATTTAAAGGTAATCAAGTCCGTAATAAAAGAAAATGCGAATGCCAGCAGGAACCTACTGTCGCCAAGAGAGGTGAAGTAACTCCTGGGACATACGAGTCCCGTGAGCAATGCAAACATCCCAAGAGAGCTGCAGGATATTTTACTTGCGACTGTACGAATTCTGTGCCTAACAGATGGGTTTCCAAGGATATATTGGGACCAGAGGTCCATTAATGTGGACTCACTATATATAAATGCATACAAGTATAGCTCCTCTCACTGAGAAGCCCGGGAGTAGATTCGAGAGGGATGGCGACACATCAGCATCAACTTCTGGGTAGACCTGTCAATGGATCGGATTCGGATCGGATCAGTTAAATCCAAATCCAATTTGTTAAGAAATCGGATTATCGGATTCGGATCCTAATCGGGTTATCGGATTTTATTTTCAATCCATATCCGGTTAATATCGGATTCGGATCATTGATAAGTCTATTGATAAGGATGACAAAAACTCCCGATCCGCGATCCGAATCCGATAATTCGACAGATTTTCACTTAATTAATTCATATTCGAATTTCTTCATTATAGAATATCTGATTCGAATATCTAATTAAAAAAATACAAAAATCAATAAATACTGAAACACTAAAATTATTCACACTTTTAATAATTGTATTTATGATCAATCATTATTAATAAATAATAAAATAATTAACAACTAACATTTATATACATGTACAGTATTAAATATATACACATATATATATTTATATATATGTATATTTTATCGGATCGGATTATTATCGGATCGGATTAGGCTAATCCAAATCCAATTTGTTAAGAAATCGGATTATCGGATTCGGATCATATTCGGGTTATCGGATTTTTTTTGCAATCCAAATCCGACTAATCGGATCGGATTCAGATCGGATTCGGATCAAAATCCAATCCATTGACAGGTCTACTTCTGGGTCTAAAGAAATACATCTTCTGGGGGTTTCAACTATCGGAAAACAGATGTAAAGGACACTAACTGCATAGGAATAGTACAATGTGAGTAGCCATGGGAACCTACTTGCTGGCGACAAAAGGTGCACTGGCAGGACATACAAGACCTGCGAGTAACGCAAACAGCCCAAAAGAGCTGAAGAATAAGTTACCAGCAACACACAAATCTTTCTGACTAACAGGGGGTTTCATCCCACATGGGAATAGCAGGCTCGCTATAGCAAGGATGGGAGGAGTGCAGTACGCAGGCTCTCTCCGATGGACTCATTAGAGTTCCCATGTGGACGCAAGTAGATAACCCGTCCCTTAAGCATCATCTTACTGATTTTTTTTAGCATTCTAGGACAATGAAAAAGGTTAGGATAATTCATGGTGAACTCTGGGAGGGTCACAGAGGAATATTGCAAGAGAAAAAAAGGTGGCAATGCCGACATAATAAGATGAGCTCCCATCCTGCAGCACCACGTAGTCACAGAGACTGATAATGGGGTCATACCTGGACACTAATCTATGTTAGAGCCCATTGCCCATATGCATTTTCCTCGCAGCAAAGCAACAGAACCGTGCCCCAGCTCAGACTAGAGTTCCGAGTTGTTTGGACTCATGGCATACTGCAGTATCCACTCAAGAAAAATCTTTTGAGCTTGAGCATGGGTAATGAACTAGCGGCATGCTGTGCAGACTATGATGTGAAGCTAGGTGCAAAACATTGTAACTCGGGCAGGAAAGAGGGTTTGTTGTGGGATGGAGTATCAGGAGAAGGTCCCGTTGTGGATGGGGTGATGTTGGTTAAAATAACTACAACCCACAGGAAAGGGAATACCTGCATCCAAACTAAAAAGATAGAAAGGACAGGATGTGTCACAATTTCATTGCAGCACGAGGAACTTTTCTACTGGGTCACATGCCTAGGCTTCTATAAAGAGTTAAAATAGATGCTAACACAAGAGGGAGAAATTCCATCGCCTCCTTTTCTTTTACCCACAATTTTGACTTCAAGTTTAAAAACCTATCACATTCTGAGATTTACCCAAGAAAGTCTCTCCTTGAGCATTACTCTGCATGTTCAACTAGTGAAAATTATAACATGCACTTTTTAATCCTCACAATGCAACATAAGTCTTCAGAATTATCAAGTGAGCATATTAAGAGGGAAAAATAAAATAAAATTAAGAGGTGTGAAGAAATAAATTAAGCCAAAGAAGCTAAAACTAAAATTAACAACCAACTATCTCAAAGGCCACTGCCTCCCATAATACTGAGTTGGGGCCCTACAACCCAGTTGAACTTTGAAAGTTTGTGGATGATCAAGACAACATAGCAAGCCAAGTGCGTATGCAGAAAGACCAAACCTTTTAGGCGTGAATCGCCTGGGGGTCTTACATTGGATCTCAACAGAAAAGATTTGTGAAGATAGAGGGAAGCAGGTAGACTATAGACTGCAATAAGAGAGAGACACTACCGAGAAAAAAATAGAGGGATAGAGGAAGAGATGGTAAGCGAGGTCTTTAATTAGGATCAGAAGAAGATGTGACATTGAAATAAAGTTATCAGATGATTGTACAATCTTGGATTCACAAGCGGGGTTCCATTTTGGTCAATGCCAACGGGAAGGATGAAACCTGGTTTAACTTTTGCTAATCTGAATAATCCTGCCAAGGATTTAGGTTTCCCTTTTCCTCCGGTATGGCATTTTCCACGGGAACCTGGATGGCTGCTGTCGTGTAAGTTTTCTTATTTATTTTAGATAACAAGGGGATTGCAGAATGAAAATCTGGAAACATCTTTTGAATTGAAGCAAAAACAAGTTGAACTTAATAAAATGTGTTCTCATACATCTCCGTCCCGTCATTCACCATCCAACATTTTGGAACAACAGATATACAAAAATGCATACATATAATGTTTGCAGCCAAGACTTCTCAAATTAGGAAATGTTAGGCTGATATAGCACATGAAAAATGTGGACAGTGTATTAATCTCCTTATTTATCCAAACATCTGTTTTTAAATATTTTGCTTACAAATATAAGGAAATTTGAAACAGTTCTGTATCGTCACTTTTTCAACCACATGATCTTCTAAAGCTAGTATAACTCATTTCCTTGAAATTTATGTAATTTGTAAACTAAACCCTACACACTTTTACAAAAACCTTGCCAACTAATGAAAAGGAAATAAGGGAAAAAATGAAAAAATAAAATTTAAGAATGGCCGGTATAACAACATAGAATATGCACTATGAAAATTTATCCACACTATTACATACCATTATTGCTCGAGGAGAAAAGGCCAAAACTTCCTGCCGCCAATAGATTATTCCTCTGCTTGTAACCACAAATTCAAATATTTGAAGACTAGTGGATACAAGGAAAAATTGGATCCATAGGATGAATGCGTCTCAATAATTATGTCAGTTGCCAGTCAGCCTGCCAGAAACAAGTTTATTTGGTAAGTAGTATAATGATTATAAATGCTAAGTAGTATAATGATTATAAATGCTTGATGTTGAAATTAGTGTAATATTGATTTATTAACTTTCTGTTTAGCAGTCCTATATATATATATATATATATATATATAAATATTAGGGCAACACATAGATGGGTATACAAAATCATATAGGCCTGACCCATATTGGGTCAAGCCCAAAGACACCCACACACTATAACTAACACTCCCCCTCAAGCTGGAGCATAGATATTAATTATGCCCAGCTTGTTACATATATAAGAAACCCGATTGTCTATAAAAGATTTAGTAAACAAATCTGCTAGCTGATCACTGGTCTTCACATGCTTCAAAGAAATCTGTCCACCTTGTAGCTTATCCCGCACAAAATGACAATCCACTTCAATATGCTTTGTTCTTCCATGAAAAACAGGATTAGAGGCAATATGTATAGCTGCTTGATTATCACACCACAACTGAGACGGTTCTGAGGACTTGTAACCAAGCTCATCAAGAAGTTGTTGCAAATATATCACCTCACTAGTTAAGTGAGCCAATGCACGATACTCTGATTCAGCACTGGAGCGAGCCACTACATTATGTTTCTTGCTCTTCCAGGAAATCAAATTACCACCAACGAACACACAGTAACCTGTAGTAGATTTCCTGTCACACGGGGATCATGCCCAATCAGCATCCGAAAACCCTTCAATCCGCATATGGCCATAGTTATTATACAATAATCCTCGACCTGGAGTACCTTTAATATATCGTAGAATATGAATCACTGTATCCCAATGCGGAACACGAGGCGCTGCCATAAACTGACTGACCACACTTACAGGAAAGGCAATATCAAGACGAGTTACTACAAGATAATTAAGCTTCCCAACCAAACGTCTATAACGCTCAGGATCAGAGAACACATCTCCATCTTCTCCAGATAATTTAACTCCAGGGGCCATAGGAGTATCACATGGTTTAACACTCATCATCCCCGTGTCACGTAACAGATCTAGAACATATTTTCTTTGAGAGAGAAATATTCCTCATTTGCTACGGGCCACCTCAATTCCCAAGAAATAATAAAGACAACCAAGATACTTTGTCTGAAACCGAGTCTGCAGAAATACTTTTAGTGAAGAAATACCAGCACCATCGCTGCCAGTGATCACAATGTCATCAACATAAACAACAAGTAAAATGCTACCTGCATCTGACTGGCGATAAAAGACTGAGTGATCTTTGGCTACCCGCTTAAGACCAAACTCTAAGATAACATCACTAAAGCACCCAAACCATGCGCGCGGGGATTGTTTCAAACCATATAGAGACTTCTTCAGGCGGCAAAAAAGACCAGACTCCCCCTGAGCAACAAAACCAAGTGGTTGCTCCAAATAAACTTCTTCTTGGAGATCACCATGCAGGAATGCATTCTTAACATCTAACTGATGAAGCGGGCAACCAGACGTAGTTGCAAGAGAAATAGTGAGACGTACAGATGCAAATTTAGCCATAGGAGAAAAAGTATTAGTATAATCCACCCCATAAGTCTGAGCATAGCCTTTTGCCACTAGGCGAGCCTTGAGTCTAGCTACAGAACCATTTGGATTCGTTTTAACAACATATACCCATTTACAACCAATAAGTCTTTTGCCCGGTGGGAGGGGCACCAAGTCCCAAGTATGATTGGCCTCTAGGGCGAACATTTCATCCTACATCGCTGCTCGCCAATCTGCAGAAGAGAGAGCTTCAGATAGATTTCGAGGCACAGAAATAGAGTCCAAAGCTGATACGAAAGCCTGCATAGGAGAGGGACGCAGAGACAGGATAACTAACACAACTGCGCTTACCCTTCCGAAGAGCAATGGGCAAATCATCATCAGATGTCTGAACTGGAACTAGAGGATCAGAGGACGAAGAGTCCGATGCAGCAGGGGGCGGCTCAGGATCAGCTACGGGAGTAGAACCAAACACTTGACGTGGTCCACGGACATATGTCTGGAGGGGAGGACACACAGGCTGAATTGAGCGAACTGAGGGGCCAGATGTGACACGAATCAAGTGATAGACCAAAAACTCATCAACTTGCGGTGTGGGAGGTGGATCAGCGGACGAAAGATGTGACGAGAAGGAAGAAGACTAATGAAAAACTACATCTGATGACACTAGGTACCGCCCCAACTCAGGAGAGAAACACCGATAGCCCTTCTGAGTACGTGAGTATCCCAGAAATGTGCACCGTAAGGACTTGGGATCAAGTTTAGTGATCTAAGTTCGAATATCCCGAACATAGCAGGTGCATCCAAAAATGCGTAATGAGAGAGAATGAATAGACTGGTTAGGAAATAATACTTTATGTGGAATCTCCCCCTTAAGAACAGACGATGGCATCCGATTGATCAAATATGTTGCAGTCAATACTGCGCCGCTCCAGAATATTTTTGGGACTCTCATATGAAACATAAGTGCCCGAGCAACTTCCATAATATGTCAATTTTTACGCTCGGCAACTCCATTTTGTTGGGGGGTATCTGGACATGAAGACTGGTGAATGATACCCTCTTGGGTCATGAATGATGTAAAGGGAGAAGAAAAATATTCACGTGCGTTGTCACTACGCAACGTGCGAACAGACACAGAAAACGTATTACGAATTTCATTGTAAAAAGCACAAAAGACAGAAAATATCTCAAACCGTTATTTTATTAGATATAACCAAGTAACACAAGAATAATCATCCACAAATGTAACAAAATAACGGAACCCAGACTTGGACTGAACTGGACATGGACCCCAAACATCAGAATAAATTAGATCAAATGGATTACATGCTCGTTTATTTATCCGAGACACATATGACACGCGATGATGTTTCGCGAACTGACACGACTCACAAAACAACTCTGGTAAAGACTGAAAAGCTGGATATAGACGCTTGAAATTGGGGAGAGCAGGATGACCAAGGCGACAGTGAAGCTTAAAAGGAGTGGATGACACACCGGAACATGCCATGGATATTGGTTCCTCATCTAGCACGTAGAGTCCTCCTGAAGTGCGACGACCCTTACCAATCGTCCTCTTCGTCGAACAATCCTGAAATTCACAATAATAACCATAGAAATTTACACAACAATTAAGTCCACTGGTTAGTGCACTGACAGAAATCAGATTAAAAGGAAGATTGGGCAAATATAAAACGGAGGACAATTGTAAACTAGGTGTTGGAGATGCTTTCCCAATCCCTCGAACAACAATATATGAACCGTCATATGGTCTGAAGCTCCAGAATCAATAATCCATGCCCGAGGAGAAGTTGAAAGACAAGCAGTAGATGGACCCCTCTGAGCAACAGTGACAGATATAGAGGCCTGATTAGATAACAAGCGAGAGTAATCCTCAGCGGATAAATTCACACAACCATCAACAACAGTAGTATCATGGGTAAACTGATCAGTCCCAGATATCATATTTGCGGACCGAACATTAGATGGTTTACCATGTAACTTCCAACATCTGTCACGCATATGACTAATGCCACCACAGTGAAAACAAGCAACTCGACCATCTAGTACGCGTCCTCCTCGACCCCCACGGCCCCCTCGTTTTCCCCCAACACTGCCTCCGGATTGACCTGCTAAGGCAGTCCTATCACCATTATCACTGAATCCTGAAGATTGTCGAGTATAGCGTTGAGCCCTAGAATATGTCTCTGTAAGTGAAGTTTCGCGACTCGCTAGAATCTGAGACCGAGTCGATTCATATTCAGGTTTTAAACCACTCAGGAACGCAAGAATAACCAACTGCTCTCTCTCTGTTTCTGCATCTGACGAATATCTGACGTGATAGGCATCAACATATTAAATTCTTAATATGTTTTCTTGAACGAAGCGAAATAATCACTGATACTTTCCATTTGCTCAGGGCGGAATAAGGACTGACATACATCATATAATCTGTTCATATCATCTCGACCAGAATATAGAATTTGTAGATACTCCCACAACTCTTTAACTGAATCACAATGGATAACCAACATGGCTACCTTTGGCTCCATTGAATTGATAAGTTGGTTATATAACCGTGCATCATCACGTAACCAAATCTTATAACCTGCAGGGTCAGATTGCTTGTTCAGGAATTCAACAGTAAGATGATCTTCCTTATCCATACCACGAATAGCAAAAAGAATAATCTTTCTCCAATACTGGAAATTAGATCCATCCAAACGTTGATCCGTAAGCTTGGTAGAGGTAGAAACAATCTCAAAAATAATGGGCTTCTTGTTGTTCTCAATAGCCCTACCGTCGGAAGACGACAAATCCGCCATAATAAAAGCTTAAATAAAAAAAAATCCAGAGATGACCCTGCGAATCAAGACAACTTTTCAGTCAAGGACCCCTATATATATCAAAACAACTTTTCAGTCAAGGACTCATTACGAAATTAGGGTTTCATGATTGAAATTACGAAAATAGCTCGATCCCCGACCGGGGCGCTGCGTAGCGGAATTTGCCTTCACAAAAAAAACAAGGGTTAGGGTTTTGTGTGGATTAGGGTTAGGGAAGAAGGATGGTGATTAAGGTTAGGGTTTTGTGAGAAGAGAATTTCTCAAACTTCGGTATCTGATTCTGATACAATGTTGAAATTAGTGTAATATTGACTTACTAACTTTCTGGTTAGCAGTCCTATATATATATATAAATATTAGGGCAACACATAGATGGGTATACAAAATCATATAGGCCTGACCCATATTGGGTCAAGCCCAAAGACACCCACACACTATAACTAACACTTGAAAAGATGAGAAAGCTAAGGAAATCCACCATAAAAGAAAATTTCATATACATTATTTCCAGCGCCTCCTTTTTACTGAAAATAAATTGGCATTCAAATAATGTTTAAATGGGCACCATGTACATGAAGGGTATGGGCCAAGAATTGTAAATCAAAGCAAATCGAGCAACCGATGGATTAGCCTTGTAGAGAAATAATTTTGAGGTATGAACATCATCTGAGATTTCGACACGGTTATATTCTTAAAAGAACCACTAACTTAGAATTGGACACAGAAACTCAATTTGACATGAAACTGATAACTTATTCATCTCTTGAGGAAAGATAACTAATGTATCTCCTGAGAAAAGAATTCCTTAAGAGAGGAAAACGGTGGAGGAGTGATAGAATACAGTTCCTAAATCAAAAAGTAGATTCTTTAGAGAATGGAAATACAGTCAACAATAAAAGGAACTAAAGAAATACAAGAAATCCACAAATGAAGCAAAACAATAGTAAGTGATACTGAACATTAAAGGACTAATATCAAAAGCTGGGTAGAAAGAGTGTGAAAAAACTATTTATAGATTGACAAAAATAGAATTAAGTCAAACTGATACATGGATCAAATCAATGTATTACAAACTCAGATCCTATAATATTAGTTAAAGAGAACGACATATTAGATAGATTGAGATATTACTTTCAATACCTATTAATTAAAGAATTTTCAGGAGAAAGGCGGTACGAAATCACTCGATATAGAAATGACGAATAAATCAATATGGAAGTTAGGGTGGGGTGGTGGGGATTTAAAAACTTGAAAAAACAAAGATAAAGCAGTGGTTCGGAAAATATATATAGCGCATGGGAAAATGATAGAAAAGCTAGGAATTGAATGTCATTCAACAAATTTTTAGAACGGATGATGCCAAATGAGCGGGGCAAAAAACTGTAGTGCCAAATTGCTAATTTCCTAGAATGAAGAGGGAATGAAGAGGATACACAAAATTGCGGCAATTATCAAGAAATTAAATTAATTAGTCACATACACTTGCATGATCCTAGATTACAAACACCCTTCTTTCTTTAACCTGCAGAAGTGCCATGATTGTTTTCAGTGTCATGACAACAAGCAGCAACTTTTCAAGTTGCTGATTCCCTAGATCTGTGGTTCAATTCTATTTTGGTTGGAATATTGATTGATACTTTTGATGATTTATTGCTTTGGAGTAGTCAGAAGTCCACTTCTTCCAAGCAGTTTTGTATGTTTTCTTCTAACAACATTAGCTATCTGGAAGGAAAGTAATATTCCATTCAATCAAGGCTGCAAAAGGTTTCCATCAGAGGTGGCTAGGCCTATTATCTTTAAGGTGATGGATCTTGTTGCTCTTTCTTCATTTGACGACATGTAATCTTAGTCTGAGGCTCATTATTTTCGTACTTGTGACATGCTTCCAAATCTTAATGGAAGTGGTTGTTTTCTATATGCTCTAATGGCTTTATTTCCCAAGGGGTGTATGCCATCTCCTTATCCATGAAACTGATCGCTTAATCTTAATGGAGTCACCTCATTTAAGAAAAGAAATAAATAAATTAATGAGTCACAACTGAAGCTATGAAATTGAGGTAGTTTTACCTCTCTTTTTTATTTAGTCATGGGTAGATATTGTACATATCCATAAAGGAGACGGTACTTTTGGGCTCCTTGGGGACTTGAGAGTCCTTTGTGGATTTTGTGTCATTCATTAGCATGGGTTCCCCTTTTTGAACACTTTCTAACCCATTTTACTTATCTATATTAATATATATATATATAGGTATATTTATCAAGTCTATATCTAGCCTACGTTTTTGGTCGGAATCTCCACAGTAATGTCTCTGTTAGATTCTCCGGTCAAAATACAGGAAAACTCCATTCAATTCTCGATTGGAAACAGAGTTTTACGAATTCTCCCCGGAACTAGAAGATCATTTCGAGATCTTCGAACACATTCGAGGGTTCAATGTGACTATTGTAACTTCGGCCAACACACAAGATGAGACTTTACCACCGTGGAGCGGCTTTTTGCAAAAAGATGAGGGGGAAACTCAGTAAGATGCCGGAGAAGCGAAATATACGAGATCACAAACATTTAGATGAAATAAGAAAAGGGTTAGCAGGGAGAGATTCCATGGAGCATGTTGTTTACCGATTATATAGTCTTGTTGGATAATGTTATAGGGAACGTAGCATTTAAAATAGAAATCCGGATAAATGCATTAGAATCAAAAGGTTTAAAATAATAGGAGTAAAACTTGAATATACGCAATGTGATTTAGAAAAAGATTTAAAAATGAATAATACAATAATCACACTTCAGAACCAAAAGTACCTTATAGGCAATAGCAAGTTCTGAGTGTATGCGTGCAACCTAAAAAGAAAAGTAACCAACTTTACTAGACCTTGGTTAACAATCTCAATTCTCCAAGCAGTCTGAGAACATGATGCAAAAGGAACTTTTAGATTTGTACCAAAAACTGTCTAAGTTGTTTTCATAAAATTAATGTGGTACTTTACAATTTCTAATTCACACAATGGAAGTGGATGGCTTGTGACGTTTCACAACCCCTTCGAGGTTATCGTGAATGAACTCTACTTGTGCAAATTCATCATTTTTTTCTCAGTTCAAAATGTTCCCTAGAATATTAGATCAGAGAAATTTGATCCTAAGAATAAGGCAATAGTCTCCTTGCTGACTATATGTGTGGATGGCTTGAGAAAAAAATTCATCATTTTTTTCTCAGTTCAAAATGTTCCCTAGAATATTAGATCAGAGAAATTTGATCCTAAGAATAAGGCAATAGTCTCCTTGCTGACTATATGTGTGGTAATCTAGCATAATGGTCCTCAGCTTTTACATCTTTAATTTGACTAAATTTAGTGCATTTAGGTGGTGGAGAATCCAACACTTCCTCATATGAGTCATAGGAAACTTCAAAATGCATTTAGATAGACATGATTGCTTCTAAAATACTCTTTTTAGATGTATCTCACCAGATAAAAGCGGCCACTTCTGCAAAACACATAAGCTCATAGATTGTAGAGCTTCTGAAACGCGAGGCTTAAGAATAGTAACATAGTTGTTCAGGACTTTATTATTCCAACTTGTATGATCGAAGTGGGATAGTCTGATTTTCCCTCATAACACTACTTAGAAGAGGACAAAGTAGCTCCACGGAGATATGGTCGCTTTCTTCTAGTACAATGTCCTATTTTTTTCCAGAGGAATAAAACCTTATTCAGCTTGAAAAGTTTTTAAAAATCTCAACAATTAATTTATTGAACAATTTGAAGAGAGATAATGAAGGAAGAAAAACATAAAATATACGTGGTTTGAACCACGACACACAAAGCCCAGAGGGTTACATCTCTTTCATTACATTCTCTCTTGATTTTCATTACAATAATCACCACTATTTATAGGTGAAAAAATATAATAAATATAGAAACAATATCAACGGAGAGGATTCCTAGAATCACTCCAATCAATATCAAGTCAAGTGAGTGATTTTAGGCTTTAATCAATCCTATAATAATATTCTTCAACAAACCCCTTCAATTTGGTACATGGAGATTTTAACATGTCTAACTTGAAGCTAAAAATGAAGTTGTATGGAGTACGAGACGAATATATTTGAAGATTCAAGACAAGTTGATCCAAAGATCCGAAACGAGTTGATCTTTAAGAAAATTTGATCAAAAGGTTCAAGACAAGTAGAGCGTATAGAGAAGGAATAACAATAAACCTGCCCTGATACCATGTTGAACAATTTGAAGAGAGATAATGAACGAAGAAAAACAAAAAAATTACGTGGTTTGAACCGCGACACACAAAGCCCAGAGGGTTACATCTCTTTCATTACAATCTCTCTTAATTTTCATTACAATAATCACCACTATTTATAGGTAAAATAATCTAATAAATAGAAACAACATTAACAGAGGATTTCTATAATCACTCCAATCAATATCAAGTCAAAGAGTGATTTTAGGTTTTGTTATGATGTGATAAAATTATATTGGTCATGTGATGTGTATGGTTGCGATTGGTGGTATGATGTGACCTTCAAATGGTCAAGAGAGCAAATACTTGATGTTGAAGGAAGCTTGTTATTGGCCGGATGATGCAGTGTAGATATAAACGGATAGGAATAAAGAAGAAATATAGAAGAAGAGATGAGAAATAGAGAAGAAGAGGTAAAAAATAGACTAGAGAAGAACATAGATGAGAAGAGAGCAAGAAAGAAGATAGAAAATCTGAACAACAGATTAATAATTTATCCCAACAAAAGCTGATTTTGAAAGTTACATCCATGCCTATTTATAGGCATCAAAAGGAAGCTTCATAGGATGCTTCATAGAAAGTTTTATAGGCCTAAGCATTCTTAACAGTTAAGGAAAGTAGGAAGCTTCATAACTAAGAAAACAAACAAACATATAAAACAAAAAGTAAAAAATAGCAGTTTGTCGCATTTGTAACCAGCTTGTTTGCATCTTCTATCACCTCTATCTATCTAGCTTGCAATCAGCTCTTTTAGGTAACCGCTTACGTCTAGTGTAAGTTTGTATGTTGGCCTTAGGTTTTGCATCGATTCTCCCCTGCTGAAAAGAACTCGACTCTAGAGAGTTAGCATGATGGAATTCCTGGAAGAGGTCTGGAGCAATAGCATGAAAATTATCCTCAGTAATCCAAGTGGCATCGGCGTCCTTTCCATTGGATAAGATATTTCTGGTAGTCACCAAGTGGAGAAGTGATAGTATCATGGTCTAAGATGACTTCAAGTTGGTCGATAGTTTTCTTGTGCTCGGGTGGAGGAATAGGCGTCGGTGCTGAAAAAGTGTCTCCAAGTGTGAAATAGTCTAATAGAGCAGGAGTCTCAAAGGAGCCTCGATAGGGAAACAAATCCTCAATATTGAAAATTGGATTAATACTCATATTTTATGGTAAATCAACAAAATATGCATTAGGTCCACATTTACGAATGATGATATGATAAGAGCCAATTACTTGGGCACGTAAGTCTTTAAAGAAATGTTTTGGATAACGCTCAAGGCGTACACGAATCATAGCATAGTCTCCGTCACTGAATTCCCTATTCCCACGATGAATAACGGCAACTAATTTGTAATTTTCATTACTTAATGCAATTTTGCATTTGATATCGGCTTGAAAATCACGAAAATGTTGGGCAAATGCATCAGCTAATTCATAAGGCTGATAGTTTGGGGGTAAAGCAACAATATTTGCCACATCTTTCTTTGGGGTTAAAAGGGCAGGAACGACACATGGACTGAGGGTATTTCTAATAGAAACTTCGTGCGAAAGCCCCCCCCCCCCCCCCCCCCCCCCTCCCACCTGTCGTTGTAATTTTAAATCATCTCTCGAATCTCTCGGATTCTGTCTATAATGTGGAAGAGTAGGCAATTGGGACCCAGTAATTAAATCAAGTTTAATATTCCTTCATGTAGGAAACTCATTGGGTAGCACATTTGGAGCCACGTCATTAAATTCTTCTAATAGTTTTGTGACATCAGGTGATGAAACTACAAGTTTGTTCAATGAATTCAGGGAACATACTTAGCTACTAATGCTATCACAATTTCAAATTCTTTGCCTACCTTTTCAAACTCTTTTTTATTCAAACTGTGGATATGTTTTTTAGTAGGTTGAGATAAAGACCTATATCGCGATTCTTCTTCATTATCAATGGGTTTTATTGGTCTTAACATGATATTTTTTCCATTATGCTTAAAGACGTGGGTATTTTCTCTCCCATGACTAGTCACATCTAAATAAAAATTCTAAGGGCAACCGAGAAGTACATGAGATACGTCCATGGGGAGGACGTCACACCAGATCTTATCAAAATAATCACCTAACTGGATAGGGACTAGGCATCTCTCGGAAATCGGTGAGGAAGTTTTGTTGACCCAAGCTACAGTATAAGGAGTTGGATGTGGTTCTGGCTTTAGTTTCATTCGAGCCACTCATGCTTTTGAAATAACATTTAGAGTGTTTCCTCTATAAATCACAACTTTGCAAACTTTATCACCACATTTAACAAATGTGTGAAAGATGCTAGTTCTCTTCCAATCATCTTTACCGATAGGGGTAGAAAGGATACACCTTATAACATTGATGGAAGTCTCGTTATTGTCCCAATCTTCCTCATTTTCTTCTCCAGAATAGTTGGGATCTTCTAAAGGGTCAACTACTTGGTCAACAACTTCTCTATAAGAAGATTCATCTATCTCTTGATCTATAGTCAAGGTGCGATGAAGACAACGTGATGCAATGTGTCCCTTGCCATGACAATTGAAATACTCGAATAATGGAGGTTTCTTGGCAAGAATTAGGGACTATGACATCTTTTCCCTTAATATTGGCCTTTTGAATAGGGGTGTTGCTTCCTCTAAAGGTAGATGGACCTAATTGTTGAGTTCCTTTAGACCTATCAAAAGTGGTGGCACGGGTATGAGATTCCTCGGATCGAAACGGTATTTTCCTAGGGTTAGAAAATCTATGGAATTTCTCAACTTCTAACGCTTTATGATAGGCTTCTTCTAAGGTGTCGAGTGAATGTAAATTAACTTCCCTTTTGATTTCTGACCTTAATCCATTAACAAATTTAGAAACAGTGACCCATGTCTCTTCTTTAACATCACATTTCATCATAAGTTCATCAAAACGAGACATGTAATCAATCACACTAGAAGATACTTGTCTTAGATTCATCCATTGATCCATTAGTTGTTTTCTCTAGTAAGTTGGTAAATACTTTTCCTTTAATTTTTGTTTCATTTCTGCCCATAAAGTTATAGGTTCCTCACCTAGTCGCTGTAAGTTTCTAGAAATTATTTACCAATATCACTTAGCCGAGCCAACTAGTTTCATTCGGGCAAAACAAACACGTTGGTTGTTTGACATATCATACCATTCAAAATAGTCTTCTATGTCAGCTAACCAATCTAGAAAAGCATTAGGATCCAACCTTCCATCATAACTAGGGGCATCAATTTTGACCTTTCTAATTACATCCTCAGAATTATCCTTTCATAGGATGCTTCATGGGAAGTTTCAGAGGCCTAAGCATACTGAACAGTTAAGGAAAGTAGGAAGCTTCCTAACTAAGAAAACAAACAAACATGTAAAACAAAAAGTTAAAAATAGCAGCTTGTAGCAGCTGCAACCAGCTTGTTTACATCTTCTATCAGCTCTATCTATCTAGCTTGCAATTAGCTCTTTTATGGTAGCCGCTTACGTCTAGTGTAAGTTTGTTTGTTGGCCTTAGGAATTGCATCACCAGAGAGTGTTGTCTTTGTAAAAGCGGAAAAGGAATGGCAACAAAACAAATCTATTGGGTAAAATAGATGTTGATGACATGAGGTGATGAAGCATCCAAGAAGTTTCCTATTCTGCTTAGTTGTTACTTTCCTCAACAATGAAGCTTACTTGTCGCCTTAGGACAGTTTGCTCAACACGCAATTTGTTGTCTCATTTAGCCTATAAATGTAAGTGCATAGTGATGAGAAAGAGAAGAGATGAGAAGAGAGGAAAGAAAAGAAGAGGAAGTGAAGGTGTTGTGTGCACCAAATTGAGGGTGTTGTGTGTGCCTATGTCATATGTCTTCCTACTTCCTAGTGAAATATCTTCTTAGGCCAGGTTGAGGCTGAACCAAGTTAAATATATGCGGTATTTGTAGTATTTTGTTGTTTGGATCTTCACGTGTTGTTTGCTTCTGCTGTATCAAAGAAAGAAGATTGATTCCTAATTGAAGAGTTTAATTTCTAACAGGCTTCAATCACTCCTACAATAATATTCTTCAACATAATTCAGTAAGAGTCCAAACCAAGCATGACTCGACTTCTTCAACAATGTGAAGCACCGAAATAGTATTTCTGTAGTAACGGCTAAAAATATGAGACTGCCTCTCAAAGGACATCACAAATAGCTAAAAAATCTCATTTAGTTGTTCGCCCCTCGAAGGTTCATCTGACGTGACAATTCTCAGGACCTTATTAAGGCAACAGGAAACAGAAATTCTCAACTCTATATCTGGGTGTCCAAGTCATTTGCAAGTAAGAACTCTATTGCCAAAGATATTGTGTTATGAATTGATGTTATGGATTTTGTCCCATTTTGCATAAAAGAAGCTCTAACTCATCAAGTAAACTGAGTTCAGGAACAGTAGATGGAGGCATAGACTATTGCCAACATTGCAGATGTTGTCAACAGTGTGAAGTCAGCATACAGACACTGGTGTCAACCTTCTCTGATGTTATTTATTTTACTTAATTTTTTCTGTAATTATTTTTCCTAGTTGAAACTCGCAGACATCCCCTCAAGGAATTTTTGCAAGAAGGAATTGTAGAACCTTAGACTTTATGCTTCAAGAGGCACCAAAACAAAGCGACTTACCCAGTTGAGCCAACCCCTTGCAGTCAACTCTTTCTGATTTGGCTCCGATTACCAAGTTGAAGTTGGTAGATTGTGTTTCTAGGGTGAGTGAAGAAGAGAGGAGAAAAAGAAATAATATAATTGTCGAGCAGAAAGCCTAAAATCCAGACAACTCCGAGATATACGAAAACAGCAAGATCACAATGATTCCCTTAACCACTATATACATGTACATTTATATTATCTCCAGAAGTCTTATTGATGTAGAACCCAATAGAATAAAGCTCTAATACCAAATTGATATAGGACACGGTAACAAATTGCTCTGATACCAATTAATGCAGAACACAATAGAAGATATAGACGAGAGATAGAAAATAGAAGAGAGAGACAGAGAGAAAGGAGAGAGATAGAAAGGAGGGGGTCAGAAGAGCAAGAAGAAGAAGAAGAGAAACCAAGACAGACAATTTAATCAATATTCACCAAAAACTAAAATGTCTTATTACATCAAAGCCTTTTATAGGCAACACAAACCTTAAGTAAAAATAATAACCAATATAATTAAAATAACAAATAAATACTAAAACTAAAACTAAAAGTACTGAAATAACCCTAAAGTATTAAAATATCCGTAATGTCTAAAATATCCTAAGTCGTCTCTCCTTCCCACGACTCCAATAATAAACATGGGTCATGTGGACTTCAAGGTCGCGGGCCTTGCCCAATTCTCCATCACAATTGATGCTAAACACAATAGTTGAAAGCTCTATGTAGAACAAGATAGAAAGAAATAGAAGAGAGAGATAGAGAAGAACATAAGAAGAAGAACGAGAGAGACAAGAAACAATATAATCAATATTCTCCAAAAACTAACGATGTTTTGTTACATCAAAGCCTTTTATAGGCAACACAAACCAAAAGTAAAAATAATAACCAATATAATTAAAATAACAAATAAATATTAAAAGTAAAAGTACTAAAATAACCCTAAAGTATTAAAATATCTGTAATGTCTAAAATATCCCAAGTCATCTCTCTTTCCCACGTCTACAATAATAAACATGGGTCATGTGGGCTTCAAGGTCGCAGGCCTTGCCCAATTCTCCATCACTTATAGGCTATCCTAGTACAAGCAGACAAACACTCATGCACTACAAGTAAAATGGATCAG